>CM065920.1:1086190-1591190 GCA_033439105.1 Magallana nippona | reverse complement strand
GGGTGTAGATATTTTCTTGTTTCATTAAGCGTTAGGGCTGCAGTGCATTTGTGACGCCTAATGATACAATTCTATCATTAAGCAGCGATATATCATTAACTGTTAATGCAATAAATTATAGCATTAGACGTTGCAATTGCAACGCAATGATATTTCTATCATTAAGCGGCGTTGTATCATTCATTTGCACCACCCAGCTTGTAAAAACACAAGTTTCCTCAGGCCAGCACTCAGTCTCAAGTTTGAGTTTTTACTTCAAACCTATGCCATTTTCTTTCAAGGATTTGAGTTTAGGACTGAGTTGAATGCTTTGAAAAGTTTGTTGACGGCGGGGCCTAGGCAGTGTCAAAAGGTTTGCTTTTGCATTTGCTTAATTATATATAACAATGTTTTTATGCGCTTTAAAATTTAAAAAAAAAGTATGTTTTATATAAATATATTGTGTTTCTTTGTTTTGTTTATCTCAAACAGCATAAATATTTTACTCACACTTTTATATTTATACGCCGTTCCTTAAAACAAAAATAGCATATCGTCATTTTAAAAGTTATGCAATCCAAAATTATGAGAATAAGGGAAAGAGACTAAAAACTAGTATAAATATTGAAGCTCATTTATTGATTTCAGGGCAATGTTAAAATGCTTATACATGTGTCATTTGCTCTTAAAGGCAGTTGCTTCATGCATGGACCTGCGTTGCTAATTTAAACCATAGGTAATCACAGATTACAATGCTCGCCGAGACGAGGCATTACTTTTATGAGGCATCATCTTTATGAGACCCCCTTTATCATATTAGATGAAAATTGTTGTGAATGGTCTTGGATATTTATGGATACAATAGTGTGGTTTGTCACAATACCGTATATCATATGTTAAAAAATTGTTTAATAATCATATGTTCCTTTCATACGTTTTTGTAAGATACAAATTTTTATCAAACCACTACTGTGAAATATAATATTGCATCGTATGATACTATACACTTTTGTGTTATATGATAGATCATATGATACAATAGGCGTCGGAACCGGAGAGGGGGGGGGGGGGGGGGGTAGCCATCCCCCTCCCCCACTTTCTTGCAAAGTTTGACATAATCATAAATAATTTTTTTGCTTGTAAAGATTTCTGATGAGTCTAGCCCCCCCCCCCCCCCCCCCCCCCACACTTTCATTATGCTTTTGATGCCACTAGATACAATATAATACAGTAATATATAATGATACAATAAAATATTGTAACATATGATATGAGATCGCATCAAGATATGATACTGTATCATATAATATTACACAGTATTGTATCGTACTATTCATTAATATATTTTATCACAAAATATAATATCATAACATATAATACAATATCATATGAAACAATATTATATATAACACTTTTGAACAAGTATTTTTCGCAATGTCACAAACGAAATAAATATATTCATATGCCCTGAAAATTGCTAAATAACACCGGAAACAGTTGTATCGCTCTCCTGGAAACAGTTATATTTCACAGGAAATAGTTATATTGCCTTCCTCCTGAAATTGTTATATCATCCTCGCGTGCAACATTTGATCGACATTTACAAAATCTTACATTGATTTGTAAGATACGAAGACGTGTTAATCAAATAAACTTGTTAATGAAGTGAATATGTTCTTAAACTGATTTTGATTTTTTCAAAACTGTTATATGACATATATTACGGGCGACAATACCAGAATATTTGTCTCTCTGTGATAGGAGAGCCCTAGAGTGTTATATCTTCGGCATCGGGCGACATAATGTGTAATAGGATATTAGTATTATAGTAAGATATATATAGTCCAGACAGATCAAAATTTCCCATTGCTCCGCGGGACCTACTAAAAATTTAGAATTGAACTGAGTCAATAAATAGTCAATGGATCAAATAGTGGATAAATAGTGCTTTGCTTAAAGCGGGTTAATGGCTAGGTTACGTAGACTCTGGGAGCAGTTGACCACCTATTTCCAAGCTTTGAGCAGGCCCTGGGAACAGTTGCCTACATCAAAGACCAGAGAAACCCTGCCATGTTGCAAATTCCGGCATACAAACAGGTAAGCTAAGGTGTTTGTTCGCCAGACGATTTGCAACCCAAAACCTTTTGTAGGGGCGAGCATAAGGATGAGGGCAAGTTTAAGGGTAAGCCATGACCAGGAATTGGGAACAGGGGGATATAGGGGCAACTGGGAGCGTGGACCATAAATGTGTTTATACTAAATCAGAAAACCAATGAACTTAAGATTACCATGCAATGTGAAAAGCAGAGTTTATCTGTTGGGATATTAACTTATTGTAAGCTTAAACATGTATAAAAATTGGACAAGTAGATATTTATAAAAGTGTGGCAAATTTTAAATTCCACGAAGCCACAAAGGTTCAATGAATTTAATGTTGACAAGACATTGTATAGCTAACAGTCAGCTAGAACACTATTGAATGAAAATGATAGAGTTATATTTACAAGTTGAACCAATCTCATACCCATTGTTATTCGGTGTATTCAAGCTCAAAGACCTAAAGACCCTTTTATTGTATCCATCACATGTTTGAGATAAGGGTAGATTTTAAACATGCATAGAGCCTGACTTGTAAATGCGTATGTGGTAGGATTGGAACTAGCAATGGTTAGTATAGCCATAATCTGAAATAAAGGTTGATGTCTTTGCTTTACGGTGGCTCGCTACACCTTGAAATAGTTTCTAAGATCATAAGACAAATAGGTGAAATAATTTGCAATTGGATATAAAAATTTATTTTCAAAAATTTGATTCCGTAAACATGAACAAAAGCCCCAAGCGGATTCAAACTCAAAATATGCAGTTCACAAGCCAGATACTTAAACCACTATACAACAAATTGGATTGATAGTTTAACAAACATTGAATCGCCATCTTGCAACGTAGTGTCTTGAAAAGTCTAGGTGAGTGATGTACCTTAACATGGTGTCCCAAAACAAGTAGACTATATTTGTAATTGAAATCATGCAGCTTAGAATTCTATGTGAGAGGTAAATCGTGAAAAGACTACCGACAGGTATAATGTGATAATTATACAATAAGATATTAAGCAACTGGCCTTGCAGGTGCCCATACATTGTAATATAAGTGAAGAGATGATGTTACTGATATATAACTATAGAGATTAGAAATAGTGATGGGACACTGCATTTATCCCTATCCCTAATAAGTGATTAGACTTGTTATCAGCGGCAATAAACACACCTAAATCTTTAGCATTACGATTGACTACTAACTCTACAAGTTAAGGTGAACATTGACGAACAGGACATCATGAAGATAAAAACAAAGATTAGACTAAGTATCATGGGTTACTGTAATAATTTATTTTTTTAAAAATAGAATACAACTTCAACTATCAAAAAGAGTACTGGGATTAAACTTTACACCAAGGAAGTACATTACAATGGGGTAGAATTATGAAAAGGCCAAAACCAGACCTAGTTGATGTTATTATCAAGAAGTCTTAAATTGAATTAAAAAAAAATACATGACTGTGTTAATGAGGATATGCAATTAACGATAAGGGCTTCTTAAAATATGAGTAAATAGCCTCATTTGACCCATCCATTTTCTGGAGACATGCTAAATACATGTAGGTGGTGCCAAGTTAGAGAAACGTCTGACAATATAAAAGTACACTATTATATAGCTGAAACTCTATATGAGGCGAATAATGAATAATGAATAATGAATCTTATCGAGGTTTTGCCAAGTAGTTTAAGGAAAACAGTGATAGTATCAACTGTTAATGTTAGAATTGTTTATAACCTCAGAGGATTGATCTGAGAGTTGGAGTAATGACTGATGTGACACTGTAGTTTGATAATTGAAGTAAAAAGAGCTATATACATGTATGTTATAGTGTCCTGCACTTTTAAAAGGTATTAATTAGATAGTGTGAACAGTAAGAAAATATGCCATATATAAGGGTTAAACGGTATTTATATTTGCCAATTGCCTGCAATGAGCAAGCCAATTTGGCAAACCTGTCTAAAGTTTGTTTTGTGTGCCAGGGGAGTTTATGTGTTAAGACTTTATATTAAGTAATGAGGGTTTAGTCAATGTGCCCAGGGATTTGAATGCTTGCAAATACGAGGATTGAATGTGCGCTTCATACCTGGACATACAAAGGTTGAAGATGTTAACTGGAAGAATGAATTGAAAGAACTATGCTTGATTGCAGTTTGTTATACGTGCAAAATATCCCCTGTTTATTTTTTTAAAGAATATGTCCCATGTGAGGACCTCTAAGAACATTGATGAGGTTGTTTGGTTGTACCTAAATAAGGAAGACGCTGTTAGAAGATCTCTGGTATTTGGTATATATGTAGAAATGAGGGTATGAACATTTCGTAAAGGTATATATATATATATATATATATATATATATATATATATATATATATATATATATATATATAAGTATGTAGTGTATATACAAGTACATGTTAATTAATGATTTAATTTTTATTCATTAGCCACTTATGATTCGTTTTCAGCTATGATTGACAATCTACGAGGAACAGATCGTGTCAATAACCTTCTAGCTGCTACCTGTGAATGCTAAAAACCTAAAAGCTATGGAGAGAAGAGCGGGACATTTTGTTGAGAAGGTTTCAAAAATGTTAACCGACAAGGCCGCAAAAGAATCTTTCCAGCAGGAGATGGAGTAAGATGATGAATTTTTCCTCGAACTCTACAAAAGAAATTAAAATGAATATTTGTTTTTTGTGTAGTTTAAAGTAAAATTCAAAACATACTTTGTTGTATTTTTCAGCACTCGATTTCTGTATTTTTTTTAAATTATTTAATGGACAAATTCTATTTCAGCGATGTAGGCATCGATGAATCCTTGTCAGCTAGGGAGAACATGGGGCCAGAAGTAGAAGATTTAGGAGTATCTGTATTACCAGATGCATCACCTTTCACTAGGTATGTGGCTTAAATAATTTTTATCTAATTCTTGAATAAAAGATTATGTATTTTTTAAGAATCTAAGAAAGAATATAGAATGTAATTATATTTTGCAATCATCAGACTGAGAAGTATGATTTTGTTGATTTAATTTCAGTGAAAAGGTTGCAAGCTTTCAGAAAAGATCCAATGATTTGCCTGATGCCCCACAAGCAAGTTGTACAAGCACCCATGATGTTGAAAGAGGGAATACAGACAATTTATCAACTGTAGTTGATCATCCTACACAGCATTCTCATAGGTAAAAAGTTAATGATACAGCTTTTCAAACTACAATTCTTTTGAATGCAATTTTAATTGCTTATTGTTGTTTGAAAATTGCAATCACATATTTTTATTCATTTTGTAACATCAAAAACAATAATTCTTTATAATGCCCCATTTTACAAGACTCATTACTTCTCAAAACAGAGTTGTGAGAAGTCTAGCAAGTGGAGAATGAAGCTTAGATACCCTTGTAAAACCAGGTCTGGGATGACTTGTGCAGTTGACCCTGCATGGCATAAAAGAGGTTTTGATAGCCTTACATGTAAGTCAAGTAGTTACATGCAGCATGAATAAATCCCTATAATTTATACAAGATGTGAAATTTAGTATTCGTTTGTTGTTTTTATAAATTTGTACTGTTTTACAGCCCACACATTCTTCATGTCCAAATCGAAGTATGGAAAGAAAGTTGGCAAAGCTGTGGTTTTACATCGGACCTGTGGTGTATGCAAGTGGTGGAAACGGAGGCGTCCTGGGATGAAAGTACGTCCTCATCGATGCACGAACAACCATTCAGGAAGTGCAAGACTGATGGAGAGTGCTAGTGGTGTCTTTGGAGTAAAGGAACTGAACGAAAGTGGTACTCCTGAAGAAATCTTGGATGGAGATGGGGACAATACTTTGATCTCAAGACTGAAAAGTGAACTTGGCATAAATATGAAGAAACGTCTCGATAAAAACCATGTTGTCAAGAATATAGGGAAACAGTTGTATTGTTTATATAATGACAAAAGTGTAAAGATTAGCGAGACAGTGATCAACCACTTACTGAAATGTTTGAAGTACATATTCACCAAGAATCAGGGAAACAAGAGAAGCCTTGAGGACAATATGAGGCATTGATACCTCACCAATTCGGCAATCACACCATTTGTAAGCCTGAATTCTGTGGATTTCTTCGCAACTCCAGTGTGAAATACCTTCACATGAGCTTACGATACAAACACAGGGACCAAACCCGTTTTGACATTAATTTCATTGTAACCATAAAT
Source organism: Magallana nippona (assembly GCA_033439105.1). Classification (NCBI taxonomy): domain Eukaryota; kingdom Metazoa; phylum Mollusca; class Bivalvia; order Ostreida; family Ostreidae; genus Magallana; species Magallana nippona. The sequence continues at coordinate 1,584,915 of CM065920.1, read as the reverse complement.
AAAGAAAGGGGTCGAACTCTGACCCAGATAAAAAAACTACCAGCTCGCTTTAAAAGCCTAATAAATCAATTAATTGTTATAACATTCGCAATATGCATGTAGTTTTAAGAAAAGTGATGTCTAAAATACACGCATGCCGAATTTCAAGTTGCTGGGTCTTAAAATAGCAGAGATATACGTCATTATTCTCTCCAAGTCACCAGTTTTGACCCCTTTCTTCATTTATGGTTACATTGAAATTAATGTCAAAATGGGCTTGGCCTCTGTGCATACAAATGTGCTTTGAAGGATGAAAATCTTCGTCATTGCCTGGAAGAAATATTTCAGCTAATTATTGCTAGGGCAGAACAGTATGCAGAGCTTGGATCAAGTCAACAATGCGAGCACGCAAATAAGGAAGTGACTCTCAGAGCTCCCAAGTCACACCACTATGGAAATTCAGAGTCCCTTGATTTCCGGGTACATGCCACTGCTGCTTTTGTAAATGAGGGAAGGTCCTACATTTCCCAGGTAAATTAAAATCAGCAACCTTCAATATATTTATTTTAATATTTATTTCATTTTGTTTTGTTCTGAATATTTAGTTTGTTGTTTTTTCATTTCAGGATTATGCTATTTCAGAATTGTTGATATTTTGTTGTACCAACTGGCATTTGACATTCTCTCCGTAGAAAAGTAACAGTAAGTATTTATAGATACATTAAAGCAAGAGTTGACAGTATTTACTTTTGAACAAGAAAACTATGCTTGCTTGCTTCTCTCTCTCTCTCTCTCTCTCTCTCTCTCTCTCTCTCTCTCTCTCTCCTTTTTTTTTATTTGGTCATGTTAGGTGAACAAGGAAGCTGGTCTATCCCCTGGTAAATATACAGAGGTTTATAGAAAGAGCCAGCTAAAGAAGACACAGCTTCAGGAGGCATCAAGTAAACTACCGTCCACCAAACGAAGACGTCTCCAGCTGAAGGAAGAGAGATGAAACATTCGGTGTGCAAATGAGGTCCTGGAGGGTGATACATATGCATCAGGCAAGTTTTAAAGAAACAGGAATGTAAATAAAATGGAACCTATGTTTTGTGATTCAGATATGTTGTGTTTTCAAAATTGCAATTGATGGTGATTTTTTCCACACTTATAGAAATTTCGTTGGCAGACAGCATTGACATAGAGAAAATCCCAGATGCTATTCCTCGTGGTGTATTCAAGAAAGTAACCTTACCAGGGGATGCAACACCCACTTTTGTAACATTTGATCTTGAGACCACAGATCTAAGTAAGATTGAGATCAATATTTGATAGATGTTTTCCACACGGTATATCTTGTTTCGTTGAGAATAAAAAAAATATTTGTATAAACTTAGAAAAAAAATGACATCATCTTTTTATTTTCAGTCCGAGGACATGTATTGCCCCATATAACTCAGTTATCTGCGAATGAGATTGGATCAAGTGAAACATTCAATGCCTACATCTTTCCGAACATTTCCATCTCTGAGGAGGCATCCAGAGTCACTGGAATTTATGTTAGTGAAGCCAGAGAGTTCAAGGTCAATGGAGAAATAAAGAAAGCATTTGGTATTGGTGACGGCCTCAGGGATTTCTTCAATTGGCTAAAGAAGTTTACCAGTGTTGTGTTGATTGCTAACAATGGAAGAAGATTTGACTTTCCAGTTCTTGTTGATGCAGCACGATATTGTCATTTACTTGATGTTTTATATTCCATAGTTCATGGTTGTATTGATTCCCTTTCTGTATTCCGTAAAGTTTTCCCAGGACAGCCTAGCAACAAGCAGGAACTTTTGGTGAAGTCTCTTCTTCAGACTACATATAGAGCTCATGATGCTAGTGAAGATGTAAAATCCCTGTCAATGCTAATTAGAACAAGAGGCCCATGGGCCACATCGCTCACCTGAGCAACAATGGCGAACTACTTTGACTTAAAACACTTTAAATAATTAAGAACAGTAAAATTTAATATTTAGCAAAGTTAAGTTTCATAGTTTTCTGATGTAAGACTCAATATTTTATAAAGGGGTGGGGGTGAAAATATATTGCGATATATAGATTATATATAACACCGGTATATTATTTCCAGCAGTTTTTGCACATATTTGAACAGTATTAGCTCTTTAAAGATAAAAAAAAATCATACATTTTCTAAGACATATTTCAGTTTAAAAATCAGCACCCATAGTGGGCCTACCTTTTCGTGTGTAATCATTATTTGAACAAGTTGAATCTACAAAATTAAAGGATGCCAACATTTTATTTCATTAATATTTTGTCTCAGAGGTCATGCAATACATATCTAGTTTATATGATGAAAACACTGGAAAAGGTGGTTACCATTTACCTGCAATATTTTTTGTTTGGTGTATTGGTATTTATGAAAAAAAAATCGAACTTAAATTAGTGTAATTTTCATTTTCCACATCTAAGTGAATATTTTTTTGTGTTTATTTAAGATGCTAAGCTCTATGAATATACCATGCCGATGAGATACATTTCATTTTCACAGCTCGTATCTCATATGTGAAAGTTAACAAAAATTGACGGACAGAGGATCGCCAGATAGTCTGGAAGCCAGTACACAGTGTTTGAACTCTGTGACAAAAGTTGCTGAGGCTACAGTCAAAGACTTAATTGGTCTTCCATTAAATAATTGTTTACCTGGAGTAAACTTGTGTGACGTTTTATAACCTTTCTCACTTGATTGATGTCACATGATATGTTAAAAAGCTATATAATTCAGTGTATTGTCAGGCATACAGGTATAATTTTTGTACTAAGGCCAATCAATTATTTTCATCTTTCCTCAAAAACAACAAATAGCTACAAACCAAGATGATTTTCTGCTGCATGTTTTTCTTAAAAATAATGATAATGCAGATATCCTCATAATTATAATGCGTCAGAACTGTTTAAAAGACGTTTTTATTTACTCGTTTGAAAACTACCAAAATTGTTTCAGATTTCATATTATTCATCAAATGAGAAGGGACCCCACAAAGTAGTTATAGCACATCATTCTTTTGATTTTTCTGTACACAATTATTTAATATTTAGTAAGACAATTGTAATGATCAACAAACATTTCAGCGTCAGTCGTAGAATTATAAGCAACTTTTAAAAACTTATCCAATTTGTTTAATTTCATTTTTTTTAATGTATTCATACATTATATAGATAAAATGTTTTGTAATTTAGTGAGCCAAGTGACACAAAATCGATGTATGCACTTCTGTGTATTTTGGAGGCATTAGTCCTACCTTATGACCCATTTACAACAGTTAGGTAGAGGATCTTTTTAATTTTGAAGATAACTGTAAACAAACGGTTTTGCATTAATTTGACAGAGTTATTAACTAATTACAAGTTACCAACTAATTGTAATATCAACACGGAATGTAATAAATATCGGTTGTAATTTTTTATGCACGGTATGTGTTTGCATCACCCGTATTTATAACCTCCAAAGATAAGACAGTCGCAGATGATTAATCACAACAACTGAGGCTGTGAAAACGTCTTTCAATTACATAAACATCGTTTTATTGTCTTTGGAGTTAATTTATGAACTCGGAATACATGGCTACATCAAATTCTCTTTCGGAGGAAAATTAATTCCGGCGAAGTTACCGATCAAAAATCAATTATATCAACAAAAGTCGCCCCATTGTTTGGTCCTTGTTGAACTCGATTAGAAATTAATAAACAATAAAAACAGGGAGAAAATGCACTTAATCAGAGAGAGCACAATTTATTTTTAAAATCATACAAAAATCTACATATCTCCATCAACGAAAATAATGTTTGTTTAAAATGAATACACTCGAGAAAATGCTAGGCATTTTAACAAATAACATTGAATTAATCACCATTGCGACCCCAACGATTGCTTAGAGATCATACCAAATTACCAATTCGTCAAATTGAATGAAATGTCTTTTAGTACGTTGTTGATGCATTAGATTTTATCATTTTCGCAGGAAAACAATCAACTGCCTATTTACCGAAGTCTATGTTTGATTCGTTATATAAAAATTCCAAATACCAGAATACTGAATACAGGCAATCGTTCCCCAAGTTAAAATGCAAAATGAAACGAAAATCAAAACAAGTTAAAACTACCGTCACAAGTGAAAATGACAACCCGTTGAAATATTTAACCTCAATTTACTTCACAATAATCGGCACAAATGTATCTTCAATGCTCATAGATTACATTCGCACGTGAACTGTTGCACAACAAACATATTGATCTTTGTAGGATTGACAACATGCATCCAAAATGGCTGCTTCAAACAAAGAACTTGTCCTCTGTCTCTATCGTACGATGGACTGGCAATGCCTGTCAGAGGACAAGTCTATATATCGTACGAAATTGCCAGTCTACGAGATATAGAATACGAACCCGCTTTATTAGTATTTTCGTAATTAACTCAAATTTGGAACATAAGTAGCCCTTAATTTTTGCAATTTATATTTTCCTTTCCATAAGGATGACTTATGCTAAATTACATTAAGATTAACTCAGTAGTTCTTGAGAAGAAGATTTTTTAAAATGCACCTCCCTTTTTTTTTTTTTACAGTTTCGAGGTTTTTTCCGCTTTGAATATAATCTGGCCTTTTTTTTTTTGCAATTTATATTCACCTTCTTATAAGGATGCTCTGTGCCAAATTTGGTTGAATTTGGCCAAGTTGTTTTAGAGAAGAAGTTCAAAATGTAAAAAGTTTACAGACGGACGGACAGGCAGACAGACAGACAGACGGACAGACAGACGACGGACAACGGGTGATCAGAAAAGCTCACTTGAGCTTTCAGCTTTCAACATATAACTGAAAGTGAAATTTTAGCACATAGTTTTTCATCCATTGCTGTCAATAACAACTATTTATTTTTGAAGACCAAGCCTAGAAATATCCAATCTTTAGAAGTCCTCATTGCGAAGGGTATTGTGAAGAGAGCTACTGCTGAAAACATTGCTGGGTCAGGTTTGCAATTAATACATTTGTTCAAAATATTCAAGCGAGATGGTGAAGATGGAATGCGTGCAATATTTACGCAAAAGAATCATGATGGTTTACCACGGGTAACTAATGTAAAAAAAAATGTTGGATGATGTTGTCTCGAAACTTGCTGAATATTTACAAAATGAATATTATATGAAATGAATATCATGTGTATTATTTCATTATGATATGTATGACTGGTCATACTTTACTTCCCTTATTAACTTATATGATGGAGTATTTAGTGTCTGTAAAAATTTATTCTCATCACATTTTTCAAGAATAAGTGATGATATATTGCTGCACTTTTTATTATATGATGCAGTACTATTTTTGTAAAGATCTTTCACCATGATATTTTTGAGATGATTGATTACATTATTCCACCCATGAAATGATACCATCACGTGTTAGTGTTAGCAATGGTGGTTGTATTTTGGTGTTTTAACATCTGTATAGAATAATTGTGAAAGTCTCCCTTCTTTTGAATGCTTTTTTATCACATGCAGTTTTCAAAAAAGGAGTTATAGAGTTTTGTGTGATTTTTCTATGAAAGGTACCTCAGGTTTAGGGGCCAATTTCTTTACTTAGCTCTGGTAAAAAAAATATTATTGCTACAAATTAATCATATAAATACTAAATCAATAATATCTAGCAGTTTTTCTCATACTTCTTCTGCCATAATTCCGATTTTGAACAAATTATTCAATTTTTTGGATTTTAAGAAGTGAGGTAATTTGATATTTTTTAAATTTTTTTTAATTTTAAGGAAAAAAAATTATATTAAGGATGATATAATGTTTTAAAACTGGTGAATATAATAAAATAAAATGATTTTTGTGTTTAGCTAGTTTTTGTTTTGTTTATTTCAATGCAGAAGACAACATTTTCATGCAGCGCAGAAGCATGTATTGATGAGATGGTTATCCCTCCATAACTTCAGTAAATCGTAAAAATTTGTGGATGAAATTTTAGCATTTAGCATGTCTTATAACGTTATAGTCATTAAAGTCATATAATTCCATTTATTATCAAGTCTAAAGTTATGGATGGACTACCTTAATTAGTGGTAAATACTGGATTTTGAATTAGATTTAATGCAAGTCAATACTTACAGTGGTATTGGAAAACACAGGTGCTACAAAATCTTAAAGCGGCATAGCTCTAAATGGTGAAAAACAAGTTTAAGCAAAATTGTAATGTTATAACATATAGTCATTGTAGCGTGGTACATGTATGTAATCAAAGTATACATATATTAAATATTCGTCAAATAGCATGAGGAAATTACCATAACTGTTGACTTATTATTTTTTTCATTCTTATATCGAAGAATATACTGCACAATTGAAGTTGGGAAATTTTAAGTGCACGTGTTGATATAACGTGATACCTGGATTTTAGCTTTTAATGGACAAAATACGACATTTGGAAACAAATTCGGCTGAAAGGCAATACTTACAGTAATTGAGCGTATACATGTACTTACAAGATATTTTCGATCGATGGTTACTCTAGTTGTCAGATAGTATGGATTTACAACTAGGATCACGACTAAAGTTAGGGTTGCTGTTGCTTGTATAAATGAATTTATCCTTAGGAATGAATTCCAATATCCTAAAATTTAATCAAAATTAAGGGGGACTGCGGCCATATTGTACATTTGAGAATAAAAAAGTAAACATTTCTTAAACTGGCTTGTTGCTGTCCAAAACTGGCCAAAACTGGTGTCATCAGATGAAAAAGCAATAAATACGAGGTTCTACATGTTATATTGTATGCAAATTATGCATACAAGAGCAGAACAATGCCTTTTTTAATCACTTAGAACTGCACAGCTACAGACTTAAAATCAAGATTTAAAAATCTGGAAAAATATGAAAGGAGGTCATTTGTGCCCATTCTATAACCATTTGTTCAGGAAAAGTTCTAAATTTGCTTATTTAAGTTGTACATTTGTCTCAAAAGAGGGTACCCTATTCTTAAAATGGGTCTCAAAAACCATCAATTCGCATGAGATATTTTTGTCCATGTCTATGGGAATACATTGAAGATATATTTTCATTGAAATTTTATATTTATTCTATATTTAAGACAATTAATGTTTTGGATCCCTATCCTACTTCTCAATAGAATTTAATTTAATTTATACTTATAGGACTGAAAAAGAACCATTGGAACTGTTATAGATATGTCTGTCACAGGCATTCAGAAGTTGGAGTTCTATTCGCTTTACACTACTCACTTTTCGAATATCGAATAGAATTCTGTGGTCGGCTCGCTATTCAAATTACCGTAAACATGCTAATAAATGTAATTTCAAAATTCATATAAACTTTCATTTCTAATCGAAAGACACAGTGATATAGTAAAAATTATCACTTGCTGACCTGACCTGAACATTGACATAATTAGCTAGCCTGGCGAGAAGGTAAGAAAATAATCATATTCTGTAATAATGGAAATATCTTTCAAGGGGCTGGCTAACGCCCTGTATTCCACATTTGGGCCTTCATATTTGGTGGGGATGAGGCCCCGGGAAATTCCAGTCGACCTTCTAAAGGAATTGGGTTTACACGGCCATTAACAGGTTTAGCTAGCCTGGCGAAAATAGGGAAATTTCGTATAATACAGTTATAATGGGAATATCTTTCAAGGGGCTGGCTAACACCCTGTATCCCACATTTGGGCCTTCGTATTTGGTGGGGATAGGGCTCGAGTAAGTCCAGTCGACCCTCAAAAGGAATCGGGTTTACACGGCCATTAACAGGCTTAGCTAGCCTGGCGAAAATAGGAATTTTCATATACTACAGTTATAATGGGAATATCTTTCAAGGGGCTGGCTAACACCCTGTATCCAACATTTGGGCCTTCATCTTTGGTGGGGAAGGCCCCTGGGAAATTCCAGTCGACCCTCAAAAGGAATTAGGTTTACACGGTCATTAACAGGCAAAGCTAACCTGGCGAAAATAGGAATTTTCGTGTAATACAGTTATAATGGGAATATCTTTCAAAGGGCTGGCTTACATCCTGTATCACACATTTTGGCCTTCATATTTGATGGGGATTGGGCCCAGAGAAAGTCCAGTCGACACTCAAAAGGAATTGGGGTTTACACGGCCATTAACAGGCTAAGCTAGCCTGGCGAAAATAGGAATTTTCATATACGACAGTTATAATGGGAATATCTTTCAATGGGCTGGCTAACACCCTGTATCCCATATTTGGGCCTTCATATTTGGCGGTGATAGGGCCCCGAAAAAGTCCAGTCGACCCTCAAAAGGAATCGGGTTTACAAGGCCATTAACAGGCTAAGCTAGCCTGGCAAAAATAGGAATTTTCGTATAATACAGTCATTATGGGAATATCTTTCAAAGGGCTGGCTAACGCCCATTACTCCATATTTTGGCCTTCATATTTGGTGAAGATGAGGCCCCGGGAAAGTCCAGTCGACCCTCAAGAGGAATTAGGTTTACACGGCCATTAACAACCTTAGCTAGCCTGGCAAACATAGGGATTTTCGTATAATACAGTTATAATGTGAATATCTTTCAAGGGGCTGGCTAACACCCTGTATCAAACATTTAGGCCTCCGTATTTGGCGGGGATAGAGCCCCTAGAAACTCCAGTCGATCCAAAAAAGGAATTGGGTTTACACGGCCATTAACAGGCTTAGCAAAAATAGGAATTTTCGTGTAATACAGTTATAATGGGAATATCTTTCAAAAGGCTGGCTAACACCCTGTATCCCACATTTGGGCCTTCATATTTTCATATTATCCGACTGATAAAAACCCTAAGTTACAAAGTTACTACAATAACGTGCAAAATTCAACCTTTTTCTCAACAAATGGTTGTAGGGAGGACACCAATGAACCCCTTTCTTATTTTTTCAGATTTTTAAACATTCAAAATATGTCTGCAGCTGCGCAGTTCTACAACTGTTCTAAGTGATTAAAAAAACATTGTTCTGTTCTTGTATGCGTAATTTGCATGCAAAACAACAAGTAGAACCCCATATTTATTGCTTTTTCATCATTAGACAACAGTTTTGGCTAGTTTTGGGCAGAAACAAGCCAGTCCAAGAAGTGTTTACATTTTTATTCTCAATTGTACAAGATGACCATGCATCCCCCTTAAACAATAAAATTTCCGACTAAATTCAATATACGCACGATAAGTAACTAACATTCTCTCTTTTTTTTTTTTTTTTTTTTTTAAATAATGCAAGAGATCATTGTAATCGGCTTTTGTGTCATAGTTGTGTCCGTCTGAGGCATCCGGCAAATTTCACTATTTGCTCACACATAACGCTTCGCGCTACTTTGTTAACATGACAGCTTCGTGTAAATATCTAATTAATTGCTTTATTATTAAGAACTCTATTTTGATTTATTGACGTGCGGATTAAACATTAATACAGATAAATAATGATTTAAATCATGTTTACATGCGTAAGAATTTCGTTGGAAGTACACTTCGCTTACAAAAAGTAAAGTTAATTCGTTCCTGCGATTTCCGGCGGAAAGCAACAACAGTGCGGTCTATCCCATTTAATGCATGTTGTACTTTTTGTATAACATAAAAAAACATTTGATGCTGACAATATCACATGCCGATCATTCCTTTAAAAGGAATACTTGTTTATCAATTACATCTAATAAAATTAATCGATTACAAACGATTTTACGACAAAAATTAATGTAAAGGATAAACCGAATTTTTTAATGGCCAATGGTCTTCAATGGTCGTTCTTCATGTTGACGATAGGCTGAAACCAGAAAGTGAAAGGTCGACTTTTTTTCTGCAAATGTATTTTATATAGTTGCTTATATTCTGAGTTTTATTTTATGAACTGAATTCACTAAATAACTTCTTAATAACAAAAAGAAAACAATTTGCATCAATTTTTAGATAAAACCTTATTACTTGAAAGTGGTTATACCGCTGTGTGAGTCTAGAAATCCTACAGGAATTATCCGATATGATATAAAAAGGTTTTTCTGAATATATCCCACGAGTTCGTATTCTTGGAAACCAACCAATGGTGTCCTAGATTTCCATATGTGAGAGGGGCAGTTCTTATTTCTCACAGCATTTCTAAAGGGTACGTCAAAATAACTTTAACTCCAGGGCACCCAACCTTACCATTTCCTCCGCAATCCTTAACAGTTAATGCTGGAAATATATTGTCGATCTCATCACATCAAATTGAGTGTAAATAATAATTTCAGTTACTTATAAGAAGTGCTTATATAGCTAAAAAGAAACAATAAAAAATAATCAGCATATATGATAAAGAGTTCGTATATGATATACATGTATCGTTTATATATTAAAAAGACCGAATTGCTAGGAGTATTCATCAAAAATATATACATCTAACTTGACTGTATAAACAACTGGATATGGTTATAATTAGGTTAGAGTTATTTCTAATTTTTGTCATTGGGCAGATCAATCCGAGTACAGTGGATAAAAAGTTTTATTGATAACTGATGATGGGGTCTTAAAGCATCACTGAAAATATTTTTGTTATACTTTCAGAATTGATCATATTTTGTCATAATTACAAAATTGATTGGTTTTAATAGAAAACTTATTTTTTTCAATTTATGCATTAAAGGAAAATTCGTCGTGTATTCTTTCCTCTCTCAACACATCTTAAAACCAGTTTTTAAAGATAATTCGAAAAGAAACACCGATTTAATTTGATTTATTTTATCTTTACATTAAATTACAAAAAACAACATAAAGAAAATATATGTACAATGTCAAACAATGTATACAAGGAAAGAGTTAACAATATATTTCAAATTGGGGATGAGCTCTTGCTGCTAATATTAATCACAATATAATTCATAATTGTTTCTTTATTACATGGAAACACATGTTTAAGAAATTAAGGTACTTGGTTGATTAAGATGCGGTGATAGTGTGTGCGTTTTCCTGCATATAATATCATGATATAAAAGTATTCTTATCAAGTATCATTATCAAAATATGTCATAATCTAGTGATTATCATTTGAAAACACACTATCAATAATGTTGCTCAGTTCTTTATTTTGTTAGTTAATATTAAGACTTTTATCTTATTTCTTGTCATTTTATACATTTTTGCATAGATGTTCTTTATGGAAAGTGGTGGTGTAAGTGTTCATATTTAGTTACTGAACATGTTACAAATTACTTTTTACACAAAATATAACGTTTTATAAGTTGAAGACAAAAAAGAAATGTTATAACAGACCTCAAAATAACATGTGCATCAGTAAACCTGAAACAAATGATAGCACAAACTCCGTTCTAGAGAATAAATTATATTAAGTAATTTTTGAAAACATCAACAGACCATTATGAATTGAAAAGAACCGTTATTGCATGAACCCACTCAAAATTCAAACACTTTGATTGTCAAAATTATTTACAAGTATACGGCACGTTTATAGCAACTATCATTTTAATTTGTTCAAATAAATATATTCTTTTGGCATTACTTACTGGAAACATTGAAAAATTCCCAAACGATATACTATATACATACAAAAATAATTATATTCAAATCGTGATATATTTAATATTCTTGAATTATTTTATAATCATTCAAATTCACATTTACACTATTGTCCATAAAGTAAACACAACCAACAAGTATATTTGGATCATGACTATTAAATACACATTGTTAAATACCGTCAAATAATAGAATAAATTCAAATCAAACCTATGTAGACTGCATACCTGTACCCATTTCCATTTGAGAAAACACACTCTTTGGAAAAGTCATTGAAAACCAATAACATATAAAGGTTTGGAACGTTTAAACGAGTGAAATAATTAAAATGTCGTCAACTGCAGCCATCGGCAGATAGCAAATACTTAATACACACCGCCCATATTATTGTATGCCACAATTATTCATGGGTTATGTAGTTCTGCACTAAAGAAGCTTAGAATGCACAGCATAAACACTCTTACAAGGGTCAAGCATTATACACTTGATAGTCTTTGTCTTAGGGATCAGTTATCGAAACGTTCCTCAGATTGAAGCGAGTCTGTCATGTTTTATCGTTTATCATAACGTTGACAGCCATGTCGATTTTTTTTTTTTTTTTTGCATTTCATTATGCATAAATATCACAACATTTACAACTCAATAACGAAGAAGATGCACACAACGTAGTTCAAAATACATAGAGATCTACCAATACAAAAAAGAAAAGAAAATTGTACGAAGTTAAACATTAACTATAGAGTGTTAAATTTTTAGTTTGTACTCAATACATGTCGTTCCATTAGAAAGAACAAGATGCTCGGAATATTCATTGATGAACAGCAACGAGGCGTTCAAGCATTCTGAAATAAATAAACGCGCATTACTGCCATCGCTTATAATTTGGTACACTTCTCTGCGATCTTTGTTTACACAGTCGTAAGAGCAACATCTATTACAGTAAGGATATGAATCAAGACTATATCCACAGTAAGTACAATAACCATATTCATCCGGTTGTTGAATTTGATTGCCACAACTTATACAGCAACCATTTTCCATGTAGCTGCATCCCTCATGGGTTGAATAAACATACACATTCTTCAAAGGGTCAAAGGTCACACATCTTATGCTTGTTACATTAGGAATCTGACATTGAAACAGTTTCTGACCAGACAAGGAAAAACAAACAACCTCGTGTCCACTCACTGCTGCAAGCCGGTCTTGTTTTATACACAGTGTGTGCAGAGGACCAGTTTCTAAATTCGGAATCATTACTGTTTGTACTTTAAAAATTGGCGAAAGATTAAAAACTGTTATCTTCTCGTTTGATGCAACAATAATTCTATTTTGCTGTTCGTCTATGCAAAAAACATCAAACTCTTCTTTAACCTTCATCTCAGCCACACATGCTAAGTTGATGGCATTTTTTCCCCTATTCATAATCTTCAGTTTATAAACAGAGGACAGACAACCAACATACAAAACGTTTTTAGTAGAGCTAGAAAAAAGACAAGGCTTTCCATTAAGTTTAATAGGGGAATCACATGAAAGCTCTGTTCCGTCATGATTAAATATTTTAAGAGACGGTGGAGATGAACATGCTGTAACAACTGTTTCGCTATCAACAAAAACACCTTGGTGAGCTGATCCAGAAATCGAAAATTTGGACGTTTTCTCCGCTTTAAGTGACAGTGCATTCATCCCTTTTTGGAATAATGTCGAGGTTTCTTTCTTCTGTTCTACGTGTTCAATGATTCTAAAAGATGGAAGGTGCGTCGATAACTTCCAAATGGTACCTGATGGTCTTGCTACCTCGGTGACATCTTTTATCTTGTCTTGTTCACACACTTGTTTCAGTATGGTCGTGTGGTCATGTTCGTATTGAATCTCTTCATCTTCTGAGTAGGTAGCTTTGAATTGTTGGAACTGTTCTTCTACTTCAGCAATTATATTTACGACAGCTAAAAACTTCTGCTTTGCAGAACCTTTTTGTTGAACAGCTGATAGAAGAGCCTCTCCGTTTTTGACAGTCGTTAGGTATCTTTTCAAATCCAAGACACTTTGTTTTTGTTTTTCTTCCTTTTCGTCGTGTGATCTTAGGAAAGTTTTTTCAAACTGCTGCTGACATTCATCAAGTCTTGATTTGATGTTTTCAATTTCATTAGAAACACTTACTATAATTGTTTCCTTTGCTGTATTACTTTCGCTGATTAACAGTTCTTTGTATTCTATAGTTTCTTTCGTTATTTTAGCTATTTCAGAAAGAATGTGGATATTCCAATCTACATTTGACTTCGGTAGTTTTTTAGCGATATCATCTAATGCTTCAACACACTTACAATGCCTATGCTGAGTCGCGAAGCAGATGCTGCAGCATATCTTATCATGATCAAGACAAAATACTTCCACGCATTTATCCGCATGTGAACTACATGGTTCATCCACAACTAAAAATCGCAGATTGTCATCTTGATCTTGTAATGCAGTCATTGGTGAAATTGTGTGCTTTTGCAGGCTAACAAATTTTTTGTGTAGTTCTTTACAAATTGCACATATCGATTCCTGACAGTCGTGACACCAACTCTCCGCCTTAACAAGTTTCTTATCACGTATACATGCGGCACACATGTTGTCATTAGGTTTGTCTCCCATTAACACGTTCAATGAGATAAGGAGAGAATTGACGGGGAAATTCTTGGCCTACTCTTCGATGGGGATCCCTTGCTCTGGACACCCCGTCACACGCCTACATACCGGACATTTAAACTCAAAGTTGTCTTTTTCTTTACCAATAGAAGCTCTTGTTATATAAAGTTGCAGGCATTCTTCACAGAAAGTGTGTGAACAAGGTAGACATTTTGGTTTCACGATTGGCTCCAAACATATCGTACAATTGAAAGCTATACCTTGATTCGATGTCCTACTTCCCGCCGCCATCACGAGGGTTTTGTATAGAACACGTTGCATTATGGTACTTTCGTTTTGGCATTACGTTTAACAGGGATTGGCGGATCTGGAGTATCAAAAGGGCGCGGTGATAAATATGTTTATACATAGTTTTCTTTCCTTATGATATTTCAAAAGCTTTTTTGATATTGCTCTCTTCTTATTTTTATATGTAACACTATTTATTAAGGTAATGACCCATTCCCCACTACATAAATAAAATACCTACATAATTTTTTCAAATTTCTAAAACATATATCTGGGGATATATCCTTATCAATTTTTACCCAGTTGTCTGGTCCATCGGTATTATATAAGCTAGGACCGTTGCTAAAAATAGAACCAATTGCAGAAAAAGGTGCTTTTTTCATACATTAAGAACATTAGCCTTTCAGAAAATCATTTTTTGACTGATATCCTATGTAAATGAAGGAATTTATTTTTCAAAACAAATACTTTAAAGTTACACGTGCTTATTCATTAAAAATAGATAAATTTGTTTAAAAATGAGATAAAATGAAACAAATTTTCAAAGACAATTTAATCTCTTATAATCTTAATTACATACAGAATTCTCTAAAATATTGATATTGTTTACCCCTTAAGGCCCTTAATCAATAGGAAATTAAATTACCCAAAGGACCGGCCTTTTTTAGGATCACATTGAGCGTATTTGTCGTTAAATTCATTAAAATATATACTTTGAAAAAAAGTTCCGTAAAAATAAAATTGTTCATAGTTTTATCATTTCATCTCTCTAAAAAGTATATTTAGCTTTTTGTTAAATAGAACACATGCCTTGAACAAATCGTTGATCAATCTGTATCATATAAATCGCATAAGATTGTTTTTTTTAATATCGGTAAGTATTATGGATCGAGATCGGTATTTAGAAATCGCGGAATACGCGGAAAAGGCTAATTACCTGATATGCTTTCAAGACAAAACCTATATTCATGTATTTTTACTGGTTTTAAAGACTGTTCTAAAAATGAAATAACTTTCCTTTAGCGTATAATTTTAATTCTAAAAATAGTTTTGAGAAAATTAATCAAAATTATTTTTCATTAATTTCAATTTTTCCATAATAATTTATTTTTTACATTGAACAAATTCAAAGTGCCTGTACTTATATTTAAATAGCGTAGAAAAAATTGTTAAAAAAATACTTATATCATTAGAATGTTTTTAATCATTCATCGAGGGTTTCCCCCACACCTGCCTTATTCCTTATTTTACGCGAGGACATAATTCCGCTATGCAATGATTTTGCATCAAATCGCTAGAATATAAAATCGCGAACGCCGATTTTTCACCATAATTCCAAATATTTTACATCTCTTTAAAGCGAGATTTTAAAATCTGCGAGAAGTGCTTTTCGTGATTTTACGCGGATATTAATTCCTCGCGTTTAATTAGAATATACAGTATTTTTTAAATACATTATCAAGTGATTCTTCCTCCTTTTATTCACTCTATTGATTTCATATTTTGTAAAACCCTGTACAAATCACGTGTTAAAGAGGCTAACTAAAGATCGGCAATTTTTAAAACTTCCCTAGATTATATTTTCAAATATACTTTTATGTTTGATAATATTTACTTATCTAATAATCCTGCAAATAATCTTTTTTATTATATTTTATTTTAAACTATTAGAAAAAGCGTTGCATTGCTAAATGTTATCAAAAATAACAAAATATATGCGTGTAAATTGCTCATGTGCAAGTGCAGATCAAGAATTTTTCTCCAGGCAGTAATCTCTTCACCCTTACCAATCTCCCCCTCCCTCCCCTCCGACAAATACCAGGAATACATCATTGCAAAAAATATAATTTCTTTTCCCAAGCTCAAATGTGTAAACTGGTGAGTAAGCTCGAGATGACTTGAAACAAAATACTGACCTTTTCTCTGCATACATGTATGTATCCTATGTGTGCCCATATCTTGAGTTTTTATGATCAAAGATTTATTACTAACCTTTTAATTACAAAATTGAAATTATTGTTTAAATGTAAAATCTCTTTTCTCATAAGTGGTGATATTTTTTAGTTTAAAATCCTACAGGATTATCAATACCGATATACATGTAATATTGATGGAGATTAGGCAGAATAAATCCTGCCAGTAAATACATTCTTAGTTTTTAAAAACTACTAATGTTCGGTTTTTTTTTTCCAAGGGAGGGGCAATGTCTCTTCTTACAGGTTTATTTTTGCGTAATATGTAAAAAAAAATTAATTCCACGACATCGACTCCTTCCCAATGGTTCCGCAAAAAAATGTTTTTCACCTCACATCAGAATGAGTGTATAAAATACCTTCAAATACTTACATGTATAAGCAGTGCTGACATAACCAATTAAAAATATATATATAAACAGGATACGGGCGGTATAGAATAAACATCCGGGTTTGAGTAAAACTAGTTTTTAGTTAACTCTATTTTTTTCATTTCCATAGGGTAGATCACTCCGATTACAATAGATTTAAAAATTTAAGTGGCCAGTGTTGAAAATTTTATTCTGTCCTTTACTGACAAAAATGATTGGTTTCTATAGAAATCATTTTCATTGCGATGACAACCTAAATACAAGACTTCAACAGAGATAACGATTCTGAATTATTTACTTGTTACCGGGTATTCAAAATCATAGAAGATATAGTTTCCTACTTTGATTGTCTTAATATATTTTTTTTTCTTCAATTTTAATATGTAGGTTAACTGAAGTGCAATGTGCAAAATTTATTTCAAACAACATCGTCAAAAATTGATGCAAAATATATTCATGAAACATTCGCCTCGTAGCATACTTAAAACGCTTGCTATGCTTTAACGGTGTCTTAACCTTAGCCCATTTATTAATCAAAAAGTTTTTAGATTTAAGGAATAAGGAATCATTCTTTGAGTATAATGAGGTCATAATTTTGGTCGGGACGTGGTCAAATCAAATAAAGCCCGAAGGGCTTTATGATAGATTTGACCACGCTCCGATCGAAATTATCACCTCACAAAGAATGATTCCTTAGTACCTATATTTATATTATTTCCACACTTTCTACACTTTAAAACAACATAAATTAAACCCACTATTTTTTCATGTAGCACATGCTATATGTGTTACTACGCGGCGCAGCCAATATCGTTTTTCGGTTATGCTATAAGACACGCCCATTTTGTGTCGCTCATCTTTTATTAAATTATTGGGTTTTAGGCTTCAAAATTGATTCGTAATGTTAACACAAACAAAGACAGTAGAAAATGTATATATATTTTTAAAATATTGATTGTTGTTTGATATAATTGAAAAAAAACTTTACTATCATAACAAAAATATAGGCTGTTTGTCAAGCTTTCCAGTAATGGAACTATACGGAAACTGGAAATTAGTTCAATATGAAGATTGGCGGACTAGAGTGTGGAACATAAAATTTAGAAAAGTTTTTTACGTTATATAAGTACATAATAAACACTGAAGCATTATAATACAAAAAACAAATAATTTCTGGGTTTTTAAGTTGCTGAAGCTAACTGAAATAGGAAAATATTACTTATTTAAGAATATAGATATTTTTGTATGAATATTATACAATTATAGCCTTTTGATGAGGTCAATACATGGTTTTATTGACCTGATGAGAGTAAATCGACCGAGGACGAAGTCCGAGGTTGATATACTCGCATCAGGAATATAAAACCATGTATTGACCGATATCAAAAGGCTATAATTGTTTTATTATAACAGATCAAAAACTAATTCTCTTCATTCTCTTCAAGTGTATAATAGTGAAATATTTTGTTCATAATGTATAGGTATTATTATATGACTTCACAATGTCGCACGTGCCATAACCAGTATTTTGTTATGAAAATCTATTTTTAGTATAGTGAGGTCTATATATTTTTTTAATTTTAGTATAGTAAGGTCTGTAACAGAATTTATAGCATAGTCATGTGACAGCAATCGACCAATCATATGCTTGGGGAAAATACGATATTATAATAATACTTATTTTACATAAACTTATTTTACGGATTAAGTTAATTTATACATATGTTACATGAGTATAACATAACTTGGGACGGTTTATGCTTTTTTATTAACCGACATACAATTAAGATGAATTTGTTTAGCCAATTCAATGAGGCTTTACAACCAGAATTAATAACACGTATTTAATATTAATGTCTGAAAGATAAAAATAAAACACCATGAAATGACTGCAATCAATTAGTGTTGTTAATATAGTAATGCTACCTGAGGTAAGTTTCTAGGAAAACATAAGTTGTGAATTGTTAAGAACTGTTACTTTATCTGATTTTCTAAATGTAAGACTTTATTTTCTATTACAATGTTTGTTAAATTACCAAATACGCCTTTTGATTTATCATAAGTATCTGAGTTCGAGCTATAGGTTATATACGTGAAATGTGTCCTCCGCCGTTAAATTGTTTTCGAATTCCATTATGCACCAAAAATGTATAAATGAAATCATCGTAAGAAAAGTTATGTTTTCTCAGTATGCATGTTAACTTTACTAAATAATACCTCTATTAATTGCATTAATATTGACATCTTTCATAAATACTTGTTCCAACATACATACATACATACATACATACATACATACATAGGTATATTGCTACATAAGTAAGGAAAGTTAACTAGAGAAAAATTGAAGTCATCGCGTTTATCATAAAGTTTCGTTGTTAGGTTACCATCAATGTCCATTTCCAGTAAAATATCCAAATATGAAACAGATGACGCAGACTCTGTGGTATCTTTTATTTCAAGTTCACTGGGATATATCGAGTCGACGTAAGTATGGAAATAACAATTGTTAATTGATAATACGTCGTATATATATAAAGAAATCGTCTTCAGGTGAACATACATAAAATATTTTATGTATGTTCACCTGAAAACGGATGTTTAAATCCAGAAACCGCTTGTGAAATAGACACTTTGGAACTGTGCATTTTCTTTTTCTTTTTTTGTTGTTTTGTTTTGTTTTTTGTTTTTGGTTATTTATACTGTGTGAAATCATCTTTCACTCTTTTTGGATTATTGTACTTAGTTGTCGAAGCTACAGTTGTGGTATATACTATTTCATGCTATTTGGCAAGGCATGTCATAATAAAATTTACTGATCTCATGTATTATTACATTGTATCACAAAATGTAATAATCTACTGATTATCATTGGAAAAATGCAATATCAGTTTTTTGCCCCACTTTCAATATTGATACTTTGATCTTATGTTTTGGTATGCGGTATTAATATTCATTGCATTATGTTAACTCTCGTGAAATAAGATTAATATTCATTTTTTATAATATTAGGGCAATAAATTTTCTTTTTTTAGGAACGGAACATGTTAAAAACGAATCATGTTACAAATAATGGTCGAAGAAAATTAAAGTTTTATGAAT
This sequence comes from Magallana nippona, assembly GCA_033439105.1. NCBI lineage: Eukaryota > Metazoa > Mollusca > Bivalvia > Ostreida > Ostreidae > Magallana > Magallana nippona. Next base: position 1,565,030 of record CM065920.1, on the reverse strand, counting down.
CGAAAAAATTAGTGTAAATCGACCTCACAATAACGTATACATCAGACACCTAGAAACAAATGACAGCGTAAATTATTCCTAGAGAATGAATTACTACATGTATATACATAGAATAATCATTGAAGCATCAACAGAACACTTGAATTAAAAAATTAGCATTACCTGCATGAAAAACAGTACATATTCGCAATTACACTCACCATTAAGAAAACACTATCAACAATACAATATTTGTATTACTAACTGTAGAATAATTTCTCAAGATGTACGGAACTATATATTTGCAGTATATTGTATATCTAATACATGTTAATATACAATTCACACAAGCATCTACATGAATAAGTGTGTTGAAATCATGTTATATTTTATAAACATCGAAGGAATTTCAATGGTGCACTTACATCTATAAATGAAACATACACACAACGAATATAATCAAATTATCACCATTCAATACACGCTGCATAAATTTGAAAAAAAATAAAGTTAGTCACTAAGAAGTCGGTAAATAGTATACCTATTTTCATCAGAGAGAACACACTCTTTGGAAAAGTCATTAAAAAACCAAAAAATGTAGGTGTTTTGAACGTTTGAAATAAAAACCCGACCACTGCTACCATCGGTTTAATACACTTCGCCCATCTTGGTGTGTTCATCCTGATTTAAATCACAATATTCCCAACAGCCATCGTTAAAATTTTAGGTCCTAAGAGCAGGAAAAGGGGGATTATCGCATCCTTGACGACGCTTTTATACACAGCATAAAGATTTTTTGAAGGATCAAACGCAACGCAATAATATTTGTTGCGTAAGGGACATCGATCTAATATCGGAACAGTTTTTGACCAGAAACTGAAAAGCAAACTATCTCGTTTCCGTTAATTAAAGTGAATCGGTCTTGTATAACATACATTGAGGGTAAGGCAAAGGCTGCTGAACTTTGGATTGTTGCTGTTTGAACTTGAAGAAACTTGAAGAAATGGAGAAAGAGTAACTGTTGTAATTTTAGCATTTGTTGCAACCACTATTTTTTTTTTGCTCTTCGTCGACACAAAACGCTTAAAAATAAAAATACAATCATATAAGTATATTAATTCCTATAAGAAATACGAATTACACATTCAATATAATGCATTCCTTTCATGTTTGTTAATATTGATTTCACAGATTTTACTTCGATGTCGGTACCCATATATTTATATATATATATATATATATATATATATATATATATATATATGCACAAACTGTATACTAGTAGTTTGTCTAATTCCAAAGACGGAACTTTGTTTTTCTCTTCATAACAATGAATAGTGTACAATTGTTGTATCCATAATCAACAGCACGATTCATAACAAAAAGTAATAATAAAGGAATAATAAGTGACTATTTCCATTTGAAATGTTCACACTTTAAGTGGTCGAACTATTACAAAAATATATAAATGCATAGGCGTCGGAACCAGGGGGGGGGGGGGGGGGGGGGTACCCATTTTTTTAAGGCAAAGGCAGACATAACTATAATCCTGCTTTTGCTTGCTTGTTAAGATTGCTGATAAGTCGATCTAGCCCCCCCCCCCCCCTTTTTTTAAATTTGCTTCCGACGCCATTAAAATGTTTTAAAGCCAATTTACACTTTAAAAATAGCCTATACACATTTGCGACCGTTTGTTCTGATCAATAACAGCACAATTCACCAAGCAGACCGGACAAGTTATTGAATTCTTACTAAAATAAAATCTAAACTTCTGAATGTAACAATACTTGTCCAAAGCTGAAACCTTTCTTAACGACATGTAATAAAACATTGCTTTTCTTACTCAATATGTACTGGTAGTAACTGTTGGAGTTTGGTATGCAAACAAATGTTTCAACTAGTGGCATATTCCAGAGTATATGATTTCAATATTCTGCATCTATTTTTCAATGCTATTAGATCAAGTTTGAACAAGTAAAAATTATAAAATGCATGTATATCTATACAAGTATTAAAGCGAAGTGCAGATGATAGAATCGTACAACTCCGGTCCAAGATGAATCTTCAACATAAAATTACCTGCAATACCGGTATATACATATGTATGCATGCACATATTTGGACAAAACTTTACTAAATCAAGAAACATATATCAGTAAATGATGCAAATAAATTATCAGCTAGACCTCGCGTAAAAATGAATTTATGCTATACCTTTGTAAACATACAACTAATGCAACCTAGAAAAAATAAGGAATTGTTCGCTCAATAATGTTAAATGAAGAGTTTGTATATGCTTATTTTTCTCCCATCAGAAAGAACAAAATCTTCGGAGTATTCATCAAAAGAAATAAATATGGGGTTTGGATAGTCTGAAATTAACAACCGGCTTTTGCTACCATCGCTAACAATTTGAAACACACTATAACTGTCAATGTGTGCATTCTGTAAAACTCCACATTTATCGCAGGGCAAAGCTGTGGAAATAATTCTTCTTAACTTGTAACGAGACAATGATCCATGATATTGCATGTCATGATACCTCGTTCTAGACATGGTGTCGTCGAATACGCCGCATCCCTGACGCGATGAACACACGCCGTAAACATTCTTCAAAGGGTCAAGGTTCACACACATGATGCTTTTTACGCTAGAAATTTGATGTCGAAAAATTGGCTGGCCAGACAAGGAAATACAAACTACCTCGTTTTCACTCACTGCAACAAAGCGGTCATGTGTTATATATTGTGAGAGAAGGTGATTACCTACTGCACTCTTGATTATTGTTGTTTGGACATTTAAAATTGGAGAAAGAGTAAAAATCGTAATTTTTCCCTTCGATGCAACTATAATTCTATTGTGTGCCTCTTCAACGCAAAAAACGTCAATGTCATCTGTTTCTGTTGTCTTAAACTCGGCAATGCATGTTGAGTCAGTGACATTCTTTCTTGTATTCATTATCTTCAGTTTATAAATTGAAGACAAGCTGCTAACGTACAAAACGTTTTTGGTAGGACCAGAATAAAGACAAGGCTTTCCTTTCAATTCTATAGGATAGTCAAATGAATTCATTTTCCCGTCAGTTTTAGGAGCTTTCAGAGAGAGAGGAGATGAGCAGGCTATTATCAATGTTTCACTATTTACAAAAACCCCCTGGTATGCTGACCCAGAGATCGGAAATTCAAACTTCCTTTCCACCTTCAGTAAATTTGGATCTGTCAAATTTTGAAATAATGTCGAAGGTTGTTTCTGTTCTATGCTTTCAATGACTCTAAATGATGGCAAATTCAAAGATAGATTCCATATGGTTCCTGATAGTCTTGCTACCTCGGTGACATCTTCTATCTTGCCTTGCTCACACACTTGCTTCAATATGGTCGTGTGGTCATGTTCATACTGAATCTCTCTGTCTTCTGAGTATTTAGCTTTGAATTGTTGGAGCTGCTCTTCTATATCATCGATTGTTTTCAAAACAGTTATAAACGTCTGCTTTGCAGAACCCTTTTGTTGAACCGCAGAAAGAAGAGCCTGTCCGTTTTCAGCCGTGAGTAGGTATCGTTTCAAATCTAGGACACACTGCACTAGTTTCTCTTCGTTTTCTTCGTGTGTTTTTAAGAAAGTCTTCTCAAACTGTTGTTTACATTCATCAAGTCTGGATTTTAGATTTTCAATTTCAGCACAGACATTTGCTAGAATCGTTTCTTTTTTGGCATTGATTTCTCTTATCGTCTCTTCTTTGTGATTTATTGTTTTTTTCGTTACCTTTGCTAGTTTTGACAGAATCTCAATATTTCCATCCACGTTAGATTTTGGCATTCTTTTAGCGATATCTTCCAATGCTTCTACTTGCTCACAGTGTCTATGCTCGGTTGCAAAACAAATGCTGCAACACAACTTTTCGTGATCCAGACAAAATACTTCCATAAATTTACCACCATGGCTACGACAGGGTTCGTCCATATCTGGAAATTGTAGATCTTCAATTTGATTTTTCAGTGCTAATGCTGTTATTTTGTGCTTCCGAAGAGTAACAACTATTTTATGAAGACCTTTACATGTCTCACATATCATCTCCTGACACTCGTGGCACCAGCTCTCTGCCTTCACGTGCTTGTCGTCACGTAAACATATAGCACACAAGTTATTATGAGATTGTCTCTCCATAGATTTGGTCAGAGAATTAAGAAGGGTATTTGGGGCAAAATGTTTGGCCCACTCTTCTATGGGGATCCCTGGCTCTGGACACCCCGTCAAACGTCTACATACCGGACATTTAAACTTAAAGTTGTCGTCTTCTTTTTTGCCAATAGCTGCTCTTGATATAAAGGTCTGCAGGCATTCTTCACAAAACGTGTGTGAACAAGGCAGGCATCTGGGTTCCACTATTAGCTCCAGACATATCGTACAACTGAAATTAACGTTTCCGCCCCCTTCTTTCCTTTCGGTCGCCATCATGGGTGGTTTATCATTAAGGACGTGTTGCATTGTGGGATATATACTTTTATCTTTCCTGATATTAAAATATAAAATCTTAAACTATAGCGTATGACTATACTGTTTGCAGATCCAATCGTAACACATTCAAGGTCGTTATCTGAGTGCTTCAACGCGTTTTTAGTGAAACAGTTTATTTTTTACATGTTGAATATGTTTCTGTAATAGTTCCTCCTTAAAGAGGATACTTATATTAAATGCCAAATAAAGAGATCAAAATACTTCTAGCCAACATGATGTTTTAAATGTATGTTACTTCCTTTCTTTATCTTTTTTGAATACATGCATGTATATTGATTTTTTACATAAAAATTATGAAAAACCAAACACACATCTGACTGATAAAAATTATGGTGTTAATTTTCCGGATTGATAAAGTTGCGATTTGAATAAAATTAGTTTTAAATGTTATAGTAAATTATTTAATTTTAAGCAATTTATCGGTTGCATATATGTACACAGATGTATAACTAATGAGGTCCAAATTTTCTGGTCGGAGGGGGTCAAATTCCACTCGCCGATTCACCCCGTGGTCATGGATTCACCACTCATAAGAAACCAAAGAACGACAACTCTACACGAACCACGTGGAAACGGCGGCTGTCAACGACTCAACATTGCCAAGCAAGATAATGCGACTGTGACAGGTTTTTTAAGCATATGTTGGGAGCAAAGGTATGAACTACCATACATGATAAATTGTTTTCGTTGTTTTTCTTCATGCAAAAATTGTGCTTTGGATTTTGAATCCTGAATAAACAATCAATATTAATTTCACTGAGGAAATTCGAAATAAGTTGTTTGTCTTGGACATGTTGGATATTCCTCTTTTTACGAAAGCTTCTAACTACGTTGATAAGCATCAATACTACTTTTTAATAACCATGTATAAGTAACTTGTGTCTATTAATTATTTTCCATTTAATTGTTTGATTAGTGAATAGTCTATCAGCTGTGCTATGTAGGACTGTTTAAAAGAGTGCACAACAGTGTTTACATGTAACATCTGTGTATAAACTGAAAGTTTTGGTTTGCACTGTGTCATTCTATGAATCTAGTCCAATACCAACTACATGGTGATAATTGCCTCAACTATGTTCAATAAACATGACAAATGAAGACCATTAACATGGTCAAAATATTTTTAAAGAAGTGTTTGAAAGTGTTTTTCACTAAGAAGTAGACTTTGGATCAGAAGATCTACTGTATACAGGGTTAAAAATTATTTTCACCTTGCAAATAGTTTCACTCTGTATTGAATTCACGCAGAAACAGTTGTGTTTAAAGAGATATAAATTGAGACATCAGAATTTGCCTCGTCTTTAATTCGCCCGCTGACAACGAGGGAAAAAATAAAATGGGGGCATATATTTCCCAGTACACAGTATATTGTTAACACAGGTACTGTTATTGTTTTATTTTAACTGTCACCACAGATTGGACATTTTAGATAAAGAAACCCTTATAACAAAAATGAAAATACAACCGAACAAATCTAATTTTAAAAGTGTTAATTAAAAATGTTTTGTTGATGATGTAAAATAGATCAGTTAAATATTCGTATAAGTAGAAATACAGTGAAAAAATGTACAGTATTGGCTGCCATGTTGCTGTCAGTATTTTCTGCCACTTGCTCTAATATCTTAGTAGACTGTAATTACAGCATACATTGCCAAATGTTGAAAGAATATATAGGAATAGATTAAAAAATACGGTTGATTACATCATTGCTAACTTCTTGTTAAGTCAATTTCCACCAAATATCCTACACTGTGCACTCAATATGATATGTTAACAGTATACATACAGCTGCCGAGCATACCCCCCAATCTAATTAAATCAAAATTAGAACTTTCATGCGCCCTCTGGTTTTCCGATACATGCAATGTATTGAAAACTAGGGAGCGGATGGAAGTTCCAATTTTAATTAGATATCATTGAGCACCCTCTATCCCAATACATGGTTAGATTAATGTCCACTCTAAGTTTAACATTGATCTATTTTTTGATAATTTTTGATTTTGTGAAAACTATTGGGGACTGTCATAAGAGTAGAGATAAGTCTTTTGTTATGAAAGTCAACTTCCTCTCCTGAGTCCATGTTTTCTCTTTAGAGAAGTGGACATGCATACTCTTCTGAATGATGAAGGCTGTTCCTGTACACTTCTCTTCAGAGAATATCTGTTAATTGACACCATTTAATGTATAATACATGTACTTGTAATGACAGTCCTGCTTGTAATGAATCGTCACAGAAAAATTTAATTAATTCTTTGACGAATTAAAAAGATGACTTGGACCATATTACTTAATACATTTAACAGAATGATGTAATATTATCTCATTTTTCTGCCAGTTTTATTATTTTATTCTACAAATCAAATGCCCACCCCCACCCTTCCCCCACACATACTGAATACTGATCTGTATGATCAGTAAATTAATGTGATTAAAGTAGCTAGAGTCATTTAATAAGGCACTGTGTACAGTAATCACTGTAATATTAGCATTTTCACCTTAACAATATAAATGATATACCCTTTCACATTTGTACCAGTTATTTTGACCGGTAGGCCATTTTTCACTAAATTAAATTATTTTGTGTATAGTCGTTGGATGCATAAAAAAATGTTAATGCATAAAAGAAACAATTTGAAATATATATTTTGCGCAGAAGCTTGGTATCTTACAAACATTATAATTATGATTAATATTTGTGTATTTAGATTTCCAATATTCATGCACAAAGGGATTTTTTAAAACAAATTGTTCCGTAAAAATGATTAGAAAAAAATTGCTAATGCGAAAGGGTTAAATTCGCATCTCTTTTACTTTTATTCAAATTGGTGCTGCAACGCAGTACAAATTATTATAAATTATTATATAACACAATTTTCTGTGTTTTGTACATGTATTAGATTCATAATTATGTTTAATTGTCATCATAGAGCAATATATTAGCTCTGGACACTCAATGATAAAACATTGTTTACTAAATTCATTGAGCGATAGTTTTGTATACCAGAGAATTTTAAAGTTTTATTTGCTGTCCTATTATCATCTGCGCATGGATTTTCTCCTCTTTCATTGTGGAATATTCTGATGAATGGCCCAGGGTTCCTCTGCTTTGTGTAATTTTGATCAGTGAGATTTGTCTGGTATAATGGGGGAGGTGAACTGTAAACATAAAGGGATTTAAAAACCGCCATAATGTATTCCAGGTTTAAAAATAGAGCCCTGACAGGTTCCACTGGCATTATTACGCAAAACAAACACCGGTCGCCAATCGACCGTGTCACTAGAATTCCTTGACCAGCCCTCCATTCAAGCCCAATCAAAAGCACAAGTTCTGGCTCTTTTGTCAAAGCGGAATTCAATTTGCATTTGTAAATCATTATTGGGAATTTTTTTTTTCGTCAATGAATTACTGCGGTGCATAAAAAGGTGACAGGGGTAGCTGGGATATATTGTCTACGGCAGAGACGGTGCGCTTCTTTTGTCATGGAGAAATCTTGACACACAGGGATTGTGGCCTGCATGCATAGAGGATTGGAGTGAATGAAAGACAGGACTAGGATTTCCCAGTATCAAGTAGAACAGATAAAAAACACATATTGAATACAGGACAGCTTATTAGTGGAGACAGATGGCTGTGCGTGTTTTGAATCTGCCTATGCTGGAGTAACTTGGGGTAGGTCTATGGAGCAGCAATAAGAAGCTGGGGTATACATATGTGTTATACTACCCATAGATTTCATGGAGATCATTGATTTATTGTTAGTGGGAGCATGTCTGGTTAATCCTATATATCAGTCTGAGTGCATCGTGATAAAGGAATTACCTGGAGCAGGTTCATGTTGATCAGCTTCTGTTCGTGGTCACTGTCTATGTGTATATTTACTTTGCAGGTATCTTTTTTCAAGGCCATTTTTACTCTATTTTAAAAGATACTTTAATGTCCTCTTTGCTCCTGAAGGGTTGACCAGTAATTTCTTCCAGAACTATTAGTTTTTGTCTCAATTAGTATATGTAATTTTACAATTGATATGCAATACTTAGACATTCTTTCAGGGTATATTATTTCAAAGAATAAAATATTATAAAATTTATTATAGAATTAATGTTCTAGCTAGCAAAGTTTTGGAATATCACTTAAAAATAGTTGAAGAATGATGAGTCATGCATTGTCAGTTGAACTCCTCTTCAAAGAGATTTAGGTGCGATGTACTGCTAGGTCTGCAGGTAACTAAAAAGATAAATATGCTAATTTTAAAATTGCATGTAAAAATAAAGGACAAAAGAATCTAAAATCCCATCTGATATGACATATCAAGTTTGATAGATGATTTAGTTGTAAAGAGGTACGTAAACTCTTGAATTTATATAAGGACTGTAAAACTGATGACATAAAGTTATGTATGGGAAATAGAAATATTTTCACCTGGCACAGAATACATAGGTGTGTAAGGTGATTGATATACCTGTGAGACGGGAAATCAATGAGGATGTGTGTCTAATGTTACATCACCTTACACTCTGTGTAAACCATAATGAATTTTGATTGCATGCAACTTCATGTGTAAGTTGGAATGATCATTTGATGTGCTGTTAAAAGGATATTTTTTTTCAATACACATCTAATGGGGATAATATACAGTCATATATCAATGAAATGTGTGGAAATATTCACCACATGTTGTTATGCTGAGAATTCTGGACATAGTGAAATTACCTGTAATTTGTTGATATATGTGTTGTCCCAGTGTACAGGTAGTGTACCTGTATAGTGTATCTGTATAGTGTACCTGTATAGTGTACCTGTATAGTGTATCTGTATAGTGTATCTGTATAGTGTACCTGTATAGTGTACCTGTATAGTGTATCTGTATAGTGTACCTGTATAGTGTACCTGTATAGTGTACCTGTATAGTGTACCTGTATAGTGTATCTGCATAGTGTACCTGTATAGTGTACCTGTATAGTGTATCTGTATAGTGTACCTGTATAGTGTACCTGTATATTGTACCTGTATAGTGTATCTGTATAGTGTATCTGTATAGTGTACCTGTATAGTGTATCTGTATAGCATCTAGTAATACTCTTATGAATAGTACTCTAATACTCTTATAAAAATAGTAACTGGTGAACTTTACATCATTGCCCCTGCTGTTGAAGATCTAAATGAAGACTTAGTGACAAAAACTGAATAATGTAGTAAGTGTTTATTTAGTTTAAGAGTCATGCTTGGGATGAATGTCAGATTTTGATTTCAATTTACTGGCATTGAATTTTTCATTACAGATTAAAATTAAAAAAACAAAGTTTAGTCATTACATATCTTATAAATTTTCAGGATGAGTAACAGAGACCATGAACAGACTGAGACAGAATGGCCACACTAGCAGCAACAAGCTAAATGGATACCACAAGAGGGATGTCCCCTACAGGAAGGAGTGGGACAGTTGTCTGCCCCTGCCTAACCTCTTTTTCACCTCAGCAGCAGGGGTGGTCTTCGTCTTTGCAGTGGCATGTTTTGTGAACAGTTACCAGGGAGATTTTGTGTTCGACGACAGTGAAGCCATTTTGTCCAATAATGATCTCAAGCCAGAAACTCCTCTGTCGGATTTGTTTGTCCATGATTTCTGGGGGAGCAAGCTGGACTCCAAGACGAGTCATAAATCCTACCGTCCCCTCACCGTGTTAACGTTCAGGTGGGGATCTGATTAATACATATTGTAAAGCTTGGTTACAGTGATCATGCTTAAAAATACTTAACATATATGAAAATTCTACAGTAAGAATCTCCTATGATTGTGATGAAATATACATCAATTTGATCCATCTTGTGATGTATATTCTGTCCCCACTGGAAACAAGCAGCTAAATGGATGAAAATCATATCTCGTCTTAAGTTTGTTTTATCAAATCTGTAAGATACTTGAAAGATATTTGAAAGAATTTATGTTCAGTTGTATCAATTAATGGGGTATTTGGAAAAAAAAAATTAACAAAAAGCTTGAATTTGAACATTAAGAATTTAACTTAAGTTCTAAATGTCAACATCAATTTTATCAAAATTAATAGCAAAGAAAAAAGAACCTTGTAGATATCTTCACAACAAATTATTAGTCATTTTTGTAATATAGATAATACTAGGATGTTTTGCTCTCAGTTGAAGCCTTCTCCATGTAGTAAACCATTCCCATCTTGTTGTAGATGGAACTATTTCCTATCAGGCGGACCCTATCCCATGTCATTCCATGTTGTAAATATCATTCTGCACGGCTTGGTCAGCGTTCTCATGCTTGCTGTGTTTTCATTGGTCCTGGCTGGTTACCATAATGACAGAGAAGGCCAGCCATTGTTTGGTGCTCCTAAAGCCTCTTTGTCGTGTGCCATCCTGTTTGCCATTCATCCCATCCACACAGAATCTGTAAGTTATTCTATAAATAGTTTTAAACGTGTTAAATGTAAAATAAATCTATTTCAATTGATTATTGTGTGGTTTACTGAAACAGTGTATTTAAAAAATAAAATATTATGAAATCAATGTAACACTTTTCAGTAAAGTATTTGTCAGTGAATGATGTGTACTAACGAGTGATTTAATGGGTTGACAGGTAGCAGGAATTGTGGGAAGAGCTGATCTCCTCTGTGCCTTACTCTTCATCTTATCATTCCTGAGCTATGTCAGATCTTGTTGTCAAGGTAACATAGACAAAATAATCCCAATAAAAAGACGCTCCCAGTAGTTTTAGACCTGAAGACAGAAATGATGCCCAGTGTTGAAAGGGCAACATATAATTTTGTGAGGATTATAACAGTTACATTATCTATATTGTTGTATACTTATACAATGTCTCCCTCATATGTCAGCCTTCAAAGTCCAATTATCATGTTGTAGATACTGTGTCCCGCACACATGCCAGTCTTCACTGTCCGGAGACGTTCTCCATGGCCTGGTTCTGTCTGAGTGTGGTGTTCTGCGGACTGTCTGTACTGTGTAAGGAGCAGGGAATCACAGTCATTGTAAGTAGATAGACAGACATACAAACAAAGAGAAGGGGAGAGAGAGAGAGAGAGCAACAGACAGACAGAAGGAGGGGGAGAGAGAGAGTGACAGACAGACAGACAGACAGAGAAGGGGATGGGAGAGAGAGAGACTTGTTTAACTTTTTAACAAAAATTCAGTGTATGTGATATTATATTCTCAATATTTGATACAAATCTGCAGAAAAAATACTTGCATTTACTCAAATTAGGTTCTTCTCATTCAGTATGATACTATTTCCTAAGTGTATTTGTCTGCAGGGTATCTGTAGTGCCTATGACATCATCGTCATCTGTCAGGTGGACGTATTGAGATTGTTGAGGTTAAAGAAATCGACAGAGAACCAAAACCAGGAGGCCTCCCCCAGTGTAACAAAACAGGTGTGTATAATGTTTAAACAGTATCACATTTCATTATGCATTATATATACCTTGAGGTATTAAGCAGAGAATAAGATATGAAGTATTTATACATACAGGTGTGTGGGCATTCTACAGCTGAAGGTCTCATTTGTATTCAAGAAATAAACTTACTACTGATAGCTATTTCCGAGTGATGTTATTAGATTTAAGTTCATAGGAAATACTTAACTACATAACTTTGATTAAACATTCTACTGTTAAGTGCATACAATAAAATTATTAAAGTTAGAACGATCATATTTATATATTCTTTACCCAAATCACTTTAAAATGAATTTTAGTATATTATACTTTTTAACCGACCTATTTCCAGGCTGTTGAATAGGTACAAGAAGCTCGCATGAAAAGGCAATTTCAAAAAATATTTGAAAGTAGATAGGACAGTGTGTGGAAACATGAAGTAATCACATGTAGCAGACATGATATATTTTTTTTAGAGTCCGTCGGGGGAGTGGTTTAAGAGTCTGTGTGTCCGTCACCTGTTCCTGCTGATAACTGGTGCTGCCATTCTGGTCACCAGGTGGCGTGTGATGGGGTCAGCGCCCCCTGTGTTCCAAGTGTTCGATAACCCTCATTCATTTGTAAATAGCACATTATTGAGGGTAAGTGGATGTTTATACCCAACTCATTTTGAATGTAGCAGGTTCTAGTTTCATCTTCAGTGTCAGTGTCAAGTTTTGTATAAAAGATCTTCGAATACATTTATCAAGTAAGGATAACAGAAATAAAATGCATCTTGTCTATGTGTACACTATTCAAAGTTCATTTCAATTATAAGACCCTCTTGACTTTTTAGACTTTAAACTACAATTATTTGTACGCATTGAACTGCTGGATCCTGGTTAACCCCTGGTGGCTGTGTTTTGATTGGTCAATGGGGAGCGTGCCCACCATTGACTCCGTGTCTGACCCCCGTGTGTTGGCGGTCATCGTCCTGTGGGTGGTGCTGGCCTTCTTCCTGTACTCAGCCTGTGTGGGGCTGATCGGTCAGCAACAGAGGTAAGGAAACAAATAAAGAAAGAAACTGTCTAGTAGACTTAGACAATTAAAGATTCTGCATCAATGGATTGCATTGTCTGAATTGTGTCCACCAATTGTAGACCCACAGCAATGTCACTTATTTTTAGAACGTCACATCGTGCAGAAGCTACATAGCAACGTTAGTATTTAATTTTTTAGTCTTTCTTCAAATTGAACAACTTTTAAAATGATTTTAATTATTCATATGAAATACATGTATATGAAATTGATTTATTATTGGTTGACCTTAAGTTCTAGTTGTAATAGTAATAGTCTGAGTTGTCTCCCCATCAAGTGTGACAGAATGTATATTGTTTTTCCTAAAACCCTGTAATTTCACCCTCAACCAATGATTGATTTCCTTTGTAGACAGCTGACAATGGCGCTAGCGCTGCTGATTGTTCCCTTCCTCCCTGCCTCCAATCTCTTTTTCCGTGTGGGCTTCGTTATCGCGGAGCGTGTTCTTTATCTCTCTACAGCAGGGTTCTGTATTTTGGTCGTCATGGGAATCTGCAAACTTCAACAGAAATTTACCAGCATGGCAAGTATTTTTTTTAAGTTATTTCTTGTTTTATGTACTCTCAATTTATGCAGGAAGTGCAATGAAATCTCGTTTAAAAATTGAAGATGTAGATGGTAATATTTCTGTTAGCTTGTGTCTGTGAATTGTCCTGTTTTTCTTTACAGAACATTCGTTACTGCCTGTTCTTTCTAGTGGCAGTTTTTATGATCAGATCGATACAGAGAAGTAATGAATGGAAAACAGAAATGTCTCTGTTTACAGCTGGTGCTAAAACCTGTCCACTCAATGCTAAGGTACATTTACAGCCCTGTAATGTTGATAAAATAGATAAATGTATATGTTTATAGCATGTGCAAAATATTCACTCAATGCTAAGGTACATTTACAGTACTGTAAAATAATGACAAACACACATAAGTCTGTTTACAGCAGGTGCAAAATCTTATCCACTAAATGCTAACTTAAAGGTAGATTTACAGTGCTGAAATAATGAGAAACACAGAAGAGGAAGATTTTGTGTGCAGTAGATAGCAAGCTTTGAATGCTTGAATCTGTAGCTTTATGGTCTGTCAATCTGAATTTTGCAACAATGTTTACAGTTGGTGACGATTTTTTCTACCTACTTCTCAAGTTGTTCTGAATTCAGAGTACAGGTATTACATCTTCTATTTAAAACTGGTTTTCAAAAAAAAAAAAATTCTTTTTAATCTTTCATCAGGTACACTACAACATTGGGAAACTCAATTCAGATCTGGGCAACATAGAAAAGGCTATCTCTAAATACAGACTAGCAATCAGGTATGTTTCTCTAAATACAGAGTAGCAATCAGGTATGATTCTCTAAATACAGACTAGCAATCAGGTATGATTCTCTAAATACAGACTAGCAATCAGGTATGTTTCTCTAAATACAGACTAGCAATCAGGTATGTTATAGAAAAAGTTGATAACAAATGCAGGGTAGCTGACAGGTTTGGTATAAAAAAGGTTGCCATGAAATTTAAGACGAAAATGTTTTGGAGAGTAAATTTTGTATTGTAAAGAGACCTTTTTATCAACTCCTGACAAAGTCAAGGCTGGTTCATGAAAACCTTTATCTCTATGCTCTTATCTCCTAAAAAAATGTTGTCACTTTTAATTCTAGGCACCATTGTTGTTTACATGCAATGCTCATGTATAATCAAAGGTAAAGGTTTTAAGCTTCATGTGGAGACCTTTATTGGAGACTTTTATTCTGAGACTTTATATAGACACCTTATATGATTACTTTAAATTGACACCTTTATATGAATACTTTGGATGTTTCAGCCTGAATCCCGAGTACGACCAGGCAATGAATAACCTTGGTAACTTACTGAAGGATCAAGGGAAAAATGAGGAAGCAGAACAGCTACTGCGGAAAGCTGTGGAAATCAGGTGGATATATGTCTAGCAGTGTTAATGTAGATACATGTACATGTATTCAATAATTTTTAAATTTTTAATTGTACAGGTTGATTGTTTTCAAATGATAATTTTGTGTAAATCATTCTTCATCTTAAAACAAGATTTAATCATGGAAATTTTTTACCTATACAACAGAGCAATGGAAATCTAAGTAGAAAAAGAAAGATCCATTGATTTGACATTTAAGCATTTTAATGATTTTTTTAAGTTTAAGTCGTTAACTAATTCACATATTTACAGCAAAAAAATATTTCTACCATTTGTTTGCTTTTTTCCTGTAGACCAGATTTTGCTGCAGCATGGATGAATCTTGGCATTGTCCAGGCGGCCCTCAAGAAACCAAAAGAGGCGGAGCAGAGTTATCAGGAGGCCCTGAGACACCGCAGGAAGTACCCCGACTGTTACTACAACCTCGGCAACCTGGTGAGTGTGTGCCAGCTCCATGTTAACGTGTGAACAGTTAGGCAAGTTGTTACTGGTCAACATACAGCTGTGTGACAGTTGTATGATTAACATCCTGGTCATAGACAAAGTGACCAATCCCAGCAGTTGTCACTGACCAGTCATGGCAGAGCAGGGTCAATAAGAGAGATGAAGATGAAGGGTAGTCCTTCAGTCTTTCTGTCAGTGGGGATAGAGGAGAAGGAGTGGAAGGGTGTGTTTATTCTGTCTCTGTTCATGATAATGTGTATAATCATTGTCATAAGTTTTGGTTCATATCATTCAAATTCTATATATGCTCAGAGAATAAAATGCCTAACTGTTGTACCTCTGTGTTACAGTACCTGGACATGGGACAACACCAGATGGCGCTGAATGCCTGGAGAAACGCCACCCTCCTGAAGCCGAGGCACCTCAACGCCTGGAGTAACATGGTCATCTTACTGGATAATATAGGTCAGTAGTATGGCTGCGCAATAATACCGGTATTCCGGTGTATTGTGGTAAGAGGACAAAAAATATCGTATCACGATACATTTTTTCAATACCAGTATACCGGCTTAATTGATCTGGCTCAGAATTTTGTTACGGGTAATACAAAATTCTGATTTGAATTAAAAATGGCTGATGTTTCCGTTCCAAACACGAATGAAAAGTCAAAGATATGGACACATTTCAGTTTCAGTTCATAAATAAACAACAAAAAAGTTTTATTCTTCTATTTTTATAGACTTGTAATGCAAATGAATTATTTATTTAAATCAAAGTCAATTACAGTCTTTTAACATTAGAGAAAATTCAAATTTTGAAGAAAAAAAAATATTCAAATACATATTGAAATACATTTTAAAATATCGCAATATATTGCAATACAAAATTTCCCCCCCAATACCCAGTCCTAGTCAGTAGTCAGAAATGCCCTCCTTTAAGAATTGAATAACTGATTATTTATAACTGCTTCATCTGAACAGTATTTGGTGATATACTGTTGAATCGTTAAAATTCGTGGTGGCTCAATTTTTGTGGTATTCGTGGGTAGCCCTTGCCCACGAATTTACATCTTCAATGAAAACAAATTTTGAAAGAGTTAGATTTCTTACGTGGTGGCTCAATTTTTGATATTCGTGGGTAGCCCTTGCCCACGAATTTACATCTTCAACGAAAACAAATTTTGAAAGAGTTAGATTTCGTACTGAAACTGAAAACCTACACATCTACGAAATTACATCTCCGCAAGCAATGAAAATTGGCCCTCATAAATTTAAATGATTCCACAGTTGTCAAACTTGTAACACTCTAGAGAAGAATGAAAGCTGCCTGATATTATTTTTTAAGAAGTAAAATTTCCTCTTGCAGAGAAACTGGAGCAGGCCGAGATGGTGGGTAAGGAGGCGGTCAAACATTTCCCTAACGACCCGACCCCTTACTTTAACCTGGCCAACGTGATGGGCAAAGCCGACCGCTACAAGGAGAGTGAGCAGTACTTCCTTAAGGCCATACAGCTCAGCGGCAATTCTCCTGTAGCCAAGATGTACGCCAACTTAGGTAAGGAATTATATGTAATAACAAGCACTGAAACAATGTCATTATAATAAAAATTTTCTTTTAAGAAGACATTAAGCTTTTTTTCAACTTAAATATAGAGAACTTTATTTGAAATTAGTTACAACACAATAATGTCAATAAAATGCACCAACATGTAGTCTCAGCTTCACTTGTGATGCAGATTTGACAGAAATTATGTCCGACATTATTTTGTCTAAGTGAGAGTTATCTCTTATCATAGGGTGTCGTACCTTAAGTTAGAATCTGTAAGCTGCCTTAATAATTAATGGGAACAAACACTTCAAATATATATTTACTGTGGTTTCATTAATATTCATAGAACACCAATAATGGTGGATCTTGTCGAGCCGATCAACAAAATCAAATATTCATTTAAGCATTGAATGCTTATTTTTGGATGTCGTCGGTCCTGTAACACACCAATCGGTGCAGACAAATTGAATACCGTGCGTTAGCGTGGTGTGATAATTTGTCTGCACCGCTTATTCACCAAGCAGTGCAGACCAAGCGGTGTAGACAAATTGAATACCGCGTATTAGCGCGGTATGATAATTTGTCTGCACCGCTTGGTGTGTTACAGGACCTACGCATCCAAAAATAAGCATTCAATGCTTATATTTACATTCATACTGATGTCTGTATGAAATAAATGTGTATTGTCGCTGTAAAACCATTATATATGCTTTCAGTCAGGGATATGAAACATACATGGAACAGCCATATTAACATCTTATTTCGTTCGGTTCTGTGACTAAAAATATAGTGCCAGAAACTTTGTAGATAAAAATCCCATTTTTTAAGGAATAGATATAATTTAATGATTATTTTTCAAAAGTACATATCAAATTGGTTATGTTAGATTAAACGTTTCATTTAATCTTACAAAAATAAATATACTCAAAACACGTGGAGACGTTAAAATTTGTGCACATGGCACATGAATTATGAAAGTGTATTCATAGAAAATTGAACATCGCAAATTTCCAATGCAAAGATAAGGGGAAATATCCACTGAATGTAAATATAAAAATGTGAAAATTGATATCAAATGTTATTAATGTATAAACCATTGGCCTGAATTTTCTTTTCCTGGAAACTGTGAATTTTACTATATCAACAAAAATTAATGCCCTTGTTTATAGATATGCTATCCAAGGTTGTTTTATTATAATAATGTAAACTATTAAAAAATACCTTTGTTAATCCATGGTATGAATAACTGAAAATATCCCTCCTTGATCTCGGCATTGGATTACTCTGAGCAGATTAACACAGTTACCTATAGATTTATTGATATAATTCTAGGTGTGCTGTATCATCGCTGGGACAAGCCTGCTGAGGCTGAGAGGGCGTACACTAAAGCCCTGGAACTGGATCCCTCTAGCCACAATGTCCAACAGAACCTACAGATGCTCCGCCGTAAATACAGCAAAAGTGGCAAATCCTAGCATTGCATGACTTAAAACCTCCAAAACATTCCGCTAGATTCTGATGCCAAAGATCATTTTTCTTGCATACAAATGTACTTACTGTGACACACAAGAATTAAAACATACCTTAGGTTCCTGTGTATAAGATACCTGTGAAACGTATCAATGGTTCTGTACCTGGTGTCCATAGAAACATTCCTTTACTTACTGTTGTTAAAGTTACCATGGAAACTTACCTGTAATTACCTGTTACACCTGGAGAACATTCCGACTGTTACAATGAAACATTCTACAAAATTTTCTACAATTCAAACCTCAAGTCTTAATGAAGACGAATGTTGTAATAGTTACAGTATTCTAGATTTAACATGATTATTCATAAGAATTCTGTTATATTAATTATTTACAACACACATCTTTAATTAATTATATGTTAATTGTGTGGCATTATCTCAAAGGTGGTTGTTTTCACAAGGGACACAAAGTAGTGGCCAGGTCAGTGAGACCCTCAGTCACTGTCCGTCAGTGCTAGACATAAAACGTTTACAGGACTAAGTGTCCATCCATGTCAGACAAAGCAAGGACAGAGTTACTCGCCTTGTTTGTTTTTGTCACTAGGGGTATAATATGTGACGAGAAGAGTCAGATCTTTATTTACAAAGAAAATTGAAAAGAATTATTACTTTCTAGATGAAATCATTTACAGTTAAACTTGAATTATTTTCATTAATTACATTCCTGTCTGTTACTTGAATTATTTTCATTTATTACATTCCTGTCTGTTACTTGAATTATTTTCATTGATTACATTCCTGTCTTGTAGCATTCCATGTATAGCAAGTTTAATTCATTCCCCCTCAACAGATTCCGATAATTGTATCTTTACTATGTATGTTTTTCTCATTTATATACTGTCAATTTTCATAACAGTTTACATTATGAAGTAGTTTATAAAACATTTCCATGTATTGGTACATATATTTTGATATGCAATGATCTCAGATGTATTATGAAGAGACACACAACCTTGCAATATATTTTTACAGACTCTGAGATAGGTTGTTCTGTCCTTAAACACTGGATGAGTGTGTTTTATTTTTTTTGTAAGAGTTGCAAAGGGGAATAACTCAATTTTCAAATTTAATTTAGAATTGAAAATTGAGCTATTCCATGTTTCGCTATGGCATTACATTTGACCGATGTGGCTTTGTCCGAGAACCTATACATGATTGTTTTTGGCCCAAATGCTTGTTTTGTATGTTGAGTGCTGTGCTTGTAAACAGAAATTTATTTTTTTGTGTGTTGACTATTGTTATATTGTTGTTTTATTGGTTGATGCGTTTCCATTTTAGAGATTCAATTGCATAATGATATAGCATTGTTACCACGACATGACAGCTGTGTAAATTATGTAACCATTTTATCACTGATTTGAGCCATAATACTTGTGCATGTCAAATGATTATTCATGATATAGAACAACATTTTTGCTGAAATTCTTTTGTTGTATGTAGATTACTTGTATATGCAGGTCAATTATGTATTAATGGGATAAATCATCTTAGGTTACATTGGAAAGAAGGAGTGTCATAAAGAATAAAAAGTAATATGAAGAAATGAAAATATTGAGGAATGGAAGGCTGTTTGAAGGGAAAATAGAAGAAGACTTTTTAAGATATATTTGGGATTCAGGATATCGTAAAAACACTAAGATAGTGAAAAAATCGTTTAATAAAAGTATATTATTAGTATATGACATCATTAACTAAAACAAAACAAAAATATATCATTTCATAATGTCTCGTGTATCAAGCATAGATAACAATTAAAAAAATAACTCATTTACGACCATGCTACCACAGAAATATCATTGGTATCAATAAAAAAAACTTTAAGCTTAAACTTAAATGGTGAAACTTGTATTATATTCTATAGTCCCCCCAAAATAAAAAAGTAAATAAATGCATGTTTTTCCAACAACTTGAAAACAAGCTTGCTAACTGCTCTTTCAGTACTTTGATTTAAAATGCCAAAGAATTAGATTTCATTATTATTCAATTAAATGTTAAAATCATTGCAAGATTTTAAATTTTTTACGTAAATGAAAATATAAAAAAAAATACATGTATTAATACTGACAACGAAGCAACTTTCTTGTAATTGAAAATGCTTTTAAAAAATGCAATGGCAAATATTTAAGACAAGTAAACCCGTTTGTAACATCAAAAAATTCAACAGTGCACCAACTACAAGCTATCCCCCAGGTTGAAGGTCACAGCATGTTTCTGTCGGTTAAAGATATTAAGAGAATTCCCGTTTTTCCTCTCAACACTGGGGGTCACCTGCGAGTCCTCAGACGACGCCCTGCCGCCATTACTGATGCCATTCTGTTTCCTGGTCCCGTTCTCCTCCTCGGAGATATTGGCTTTGGAGTGAGACTTGGCGACCCCATAGTTCTTGGAGGCCTGCTTGGGCTTGTACTTAAAGAAGTAGAGTTCGAACCCCAGACAGACGAGGGCCAGGGCGGCTCCCCCCGCGATCAGGATGAACACCCCGCCGATGTTGTTGAGACTGATCCCCTCGCTCTCGTTCTCCAGCTTGGGACACTTCACTTTATTCTTGTCCCACCACTTCTTCTTTAGTTTCTCCAACATTCTTTGATTAAGTAGTTGAAGAATGCTGTCGAAATTTAAATATAAAAACGAAGTCAATTTTTTTCAAAATATAAACTGTATGAGTGAAAAGAAATCTAGGTTATAAAATGCTAGTGCTAACTAATTAAATGAAAGAGGCTGTGTGGTTAATTATTAGGTTCATATTATGATCTTTACATTTACTTCACTTATGACAATTTATATCTTAGCAGAATGAAACGAAGCTTCATATTGTGTTATATTATTGATTTTAATTTCACTTCAAACTCAAATAAATATTCTGTAAAAGAAATTGAAATTACAACATTTGCATTACACCCTGAAGAAGGTAAATCTTTTATCCCAGTGGCGCTAAGTCTTCTTTTTTTCTGGTGACGCTATGTAGGAGTTATCTCCCTTTCTTCAGTGACGCTTTGTTTGCACTATCTCCCTTTCTCCGGTGATGCTGTTTTGCCTATCTCTCTCGACCAAGTGAAGCTTTGAGTTATCTCCCTTATCCCGTTAATGTTATAATTTATCTTTATTATATTGTTATGAGTTATCTACCCTGCTAATGTTATGATAGAGTTATCTCCCTTACCCTGTTAATTATATTAGATTTTTAATTGTATCCTTTACTCCGTTGATGTTTTAAAGTTATTATGTATCTCTTACACCGTTGATGTTATGTTTGAGTTGTACTCACGCGGTTGACAAGTCATTACGTAGCGGCGAGCCGTTCTGGACGGCCAGAGCGAACGGCTTCCGGCTGAACTCCTCGCCCACCTGCCAGAGATCACAGTTCTCCATGGACTTCATCGTCTGGTACCGGTTCTCGGCCGCGTCACCTTTAAGAAGGAGCAGTCAACCGGTAAACAGAATAAGGTACATGTACATGTATTTACATTTACTATCTTGTTTCAACACTAATTAATAATTGCTTTTTAATTTCAATGTTCCAGTATGTATATTGATTTATTTGAAATTCAAATCTCTCCGTTCAATTTTCCTCCAACTGAATTGTAAATCAATTTCGTTCAACCAATATACTGTTCTGATTTAGACCATTTAAGTTTGCATATTATCGGCAAAAGTAAACGTAGCTACGTGTATATGCATTTCTCATGAAAGTTTTTACATGTATACAGTATAAATGTAAGCCATTGTGTACCGAAACAAACTTTCATTAGCGTGCGAGGAAATTTCGCGACGTTCGCAATAGTTTCGTCGTCTTGCATATTTCTTGCCGCGAACCAGTCCTTATCGTATAGTTAGACATAGCGATTAAAATTGGTTTACAGTATAAAGTGTCAATAACTCCCTGTTATTACCGATGTAGGCGAAGGTGCCATTCTTGACGCTGGTGAGGGCCTCCTCCAGGGAGTGAGGGAACCCCGACAGCTTCATAGTCTCCCACAGCTTGGTGTACTTGTTACTGACCGGGTAGTCCCACACCGCCAGCTTGGCCCGCTCCACAGGGTTCAGTGTGTCGTCCAGACTCATGTTCTTCCAGATGCTGAAAGACAGATAGGGGGCGCTGTTATACCAGTTTGTTTATTATATATATATATATATATATTATATATATATATATATATATATATATATATATATATATATATATATATATATATATATATATTTATATAATAAAATGCCATTTATTTAAGGTTTTTATACTAAAAGGAAATAAGCGATGGTAAATTTAGAGACAATTATCACATATACAGATATTTTAACGATTTAACTAGTTTCGTGTGTTTTCGGGGTTGACACACAATGGTAACACACAATGATCTCATTCACTGGGAAAACATACAGTTAAGAGTAAGATTACATACTGAATGTGAGCACTAAATTGTTTTTTATGTTGCATAATTAAGTTAGTTATTTTTCAACACCCGTTTGTTACAATGTACCTATAAAATTTCTGCTCTATTTCAGCCATCCTCTGAAAGTACACCATCGCTGCGCTGCCGTTGTGTGGCGCGTACTTCACCGTGTGTTGACTGGATAGATCGTCCAGAGATTTGATTGGTTCGTCCAAACGAGACACAGTCAGGAACGCCGCCAGATTGGCTGTGTAGGTTGCTATGACGATGAATCCAAACAACCACCAGGTGGCAGCAATCAGACGGCCCGAGAGCGCCCGTGGGGCCTCTCCCCCACCTGTAACGTTACCATGTAACAGTGAAAGGAACACCACCTTCTGGGGGAATGCTTACTGAAGTCTTTCTCTACTCGACTCTTTCTTTTACTCTATTGATATGCGTTACGGTACACGATCTTTTTTGTTTCAAACTACCGGCTAGCTAGCATACAAAAACCTATTCTAGGGGAGGGAGATTTGCAATTTGCAGCATTCGTTTTAGACAAGTATGGTTTTTTTTTCTTTTCTACAATGAGCGACCTGTGTAGACTGACAAACCTTGCGGTGTAAGAGACATCATACAGAACCAGATGCCCTCCTTGATGGTGAAGATCCGGGGCTCTGGCGTGACGTTCTCGTACTTCCGGCGGTTGTTCTGGTAGCTGTACGGAC
The DNA here is from genome assembly GCA_033439105.1 of Magallana nippona. Classification (NCBI taxonomy): domain Eukaryota; kingdom Metazoa; phylum Mollusca; class Bivalvia; order Ostreida; family Ostreidae; genus Magallana; species Magallana nippona. Next base: position 1,541,483 of record CM065920.1, on the reverse strand, counting down.
TCAGCTTGTCAAAGGCGTACAGCAGGCCGCTAAACAGAAAGTAGGAGGCGATGATACAGAGCCAGACGTTCTCGTCTAGAACAATCAGGAACTTGAAGAGTTCGTAGTCAAACTCTGGCTTCTTTAGGAGGATGGTCAGCCCCACCAAGTCGTAGTAAGGCACAGTGAAGTCTATCACGTTCTCTCGCTCCGCCATCACAGATATAGGACCTATTGCTATGTCAGCTTTCTAAGGAAGAATAGAAAAATGCAACTGATTTTGGCAGTGATAAATTAATCATGCTACACACAGATATGTAGGAATTGCCTGGAGTTTGTACTTGTGATAGTTATGTTTAATCACTTTGCAAGTCGAAAGAACTAGATATTGCGCAGTTATTACCCCAAATATCAACTTTCAAGTTGTTTATCTAAAACTTGTATTCTTAAAGATTTTAATAGAAGAAAAAAAACATGCCGTTTGCTCTCATTATATATATATGGTAACAACGCGCGAAAACATCCACGTTTGAATTAATTTTACAATATAAGGTAAACGTTGAGTAAAGATTCTTCGAAGATCAAAATAACAGTCACGTTTTGTAAAATAGCTCAGACTGATAATTCCTTTCTAATACAGAATTTCGGATCCTTGCTTTTCTCTTCTCCTAGGTACATGTAAGAACCCTGACCTTCTCCATGAGTTCCTTGACTACTCCGTTCCATTGTCCCTGATCGTCCATGGATCCCACTAGACCGTCCGGACTCGGGTACAACTCGTAGTCAAACTTCAGCACACCCTGTATCTCGTGAAGCAGGTCGATGCAGTAACCGTCGAACGAGTTGTTGCCCTTAGGTATCACAAATGGAGGATACTGAAGGTAACAGAAAATTTATTTATGTTTATCCCAGTGGTTTTTATACTGGTGTGGTACGGTATTGATCATTAGTTAACGTGTTCTGTAAGCTTCTTTGACCAGCCTTCCAATAGGATCAATGTAAAAATTGCCTGCCAACCTGTTTATAAACTTTAAGTTATCTAACTGTCAGAAAAGTGGATATCTAGGTAGTTAACCAAAAAGATACTATATTTGCAATGCACTGTACCCTCTTTGACCAAGGATCGATGCATAAATTTAAGATTAATCATAAACTTATAGGACATTTTCTCACACTGCTGTTGCAACATATACACATGTTTATGAATACTTACGCTGGGGACCACTACGATCCTGTACTTCTTTTTTCCTGGTGGTTTGAGCAGACTGGTGTCTAACAGACTCAGGCCTCGCTCGGCCGTCCAGTTACCGATCTGGGAAACAAAGCATTATAATGCATGGCTACCGACATTTCAAAGACAGTATGAGGTCTTAAAGACATGAGTGTCTCTCTGCAGTTTAATTCCCTGTACCTTCTTGCAATGGATTGTTATACATTAAAACTAGTAAATGTACAGAGAGTGTAAAATTGACGTCGTCATATGTTTCATTATAGAACTTTCTAGTGGAAGGATTAAATCTGTTAGTACTTTATATTTATGCCTAGGCAGGGCATTGAAATATTAAAGTTGCTAACGCTAACCCTAAACCTCTGACTAGGAACCTACTGTTTCGGTTGACTGAGCTTGCTGAGTGAAGGTCAAACGTTTGACGGACAAGGTCACCCTCTGTGTCAGCACGCTATCCTTGAAGTACAAAGGTCCGAACACACCGTTCCTGGATTTCTGGAAACGATATTGAAAAGAATATAGCTTGAATTCAGCAACAGAGAGCCGAGTTAAACTAATTACGTTTAAGCATACTATACTATGTCATATTTTGTCTCTATATGAAGTGTGATAATAAAAAAAATATAGCATATCAATTGACAATAACTAACATTCACAAAGCTGTGGATGAACGCCCTGCTCTGATTGTAGACTTCCGGTTCCGGTCCTGTGACGCTGTAGCAATCCGTTTGGTTCAGCCTCACTGATTGGTCCACCTTCTGATTGACGAGTTGTGTGCCGATCATGTTCATTATATCAAATATAAACGCCTCGTCTATCTGTTAAAGAACAAGAACAGCAATAGTTGATTTTCGTATAATAATACAAGCACTTTAAATCAAATATCTTCGTTCGGGATTTAATTTCCGATGACATTTTGTATTTACATGTATTTACATCTGAATTGCCTCCTTCTTCTTGAGAATATTTTTTTAAATAATACCACAAAACATAATAAGCCCATAAACCATTTAGTTTCTCGTTCCAGTTTTCCAATATTCAGGATGTAAAACTACAATATTTTAAAGGGGCTAAATTATAGTAGTCATCTCTTTGCGAATAAAAGAATATCACTTTTTGACAGCTTACATTAGAGCCGTCCGCCGTGAAGGTGGATATATACTTGGACAGTCCCCGGATGAAGGGGATGTACTCGTTCTGCATGATGTCGTTGTTGGGCTGTCCCGTGAACAGAAGGACAGTGCCCCTCCCGTGGGTCTTACACCCCCCACATGTGATGCTCATGTCCTACGAACGAAAGACCAAGGTCATTTATCTAACTTTGCAACGTTAAATTCCTTATGTATTAATATAATTACTAGTATGTATAATGTCATGAGTAGAAAACTTGCTCATGTCCAACGAACGAGAGCCAAGGTCTGTTATCTAACTTTGCAAGTAAAATTCCTTATGCATTAATATAATTATGTATAATGTCATGAGTGGAAAACATTAGCTCATGTTCTGCCAACGAATGACTTTACTTAGCAAACTTGTACGTGCATTGGTTCCTATAATGTCATGAGTGGAAAACCAAACGGAAAACATTCGTCGCCAAGTTAAGAGTAGTGTAATGGCACAGGCATCTGACGTTATAAATTTTTCTCATAATAAAATTAAATACCCTTTACCTAATAATAGACTATTATTAGGTAAAGGGGATTTATTTTTATTATGAGAAAAATTCAGGTGCCTGTGTGTAATGGTCATGGAAGATTAGTTGAAGTTATTCGTTTATTACCTTTGTCAAAACAAACCAATGATATTTTTCGTCCATAAGTTTAGTACCGCTGGCCTGAAAGTAGAAAAAAAGGGGGATTTAAGAGCTTGACTGAAAGCAACATCATGCACATTAAGAAAAATACCATAACGTTAACAAAACTATCTATTTCTAAATTATTCGAAATATCTATCATAAATCTAGCCTGTTATGAAATCAATGTTCTACTAAAATCGGGTTATATAATTTCTTTCTTTTTTTTGTCAAAAGATCCTTTTGAAAAAATAAAGATCTGAAGTGAAGGTATACAATCTGTTTTCTGATTAATATTGTGTTTGTAACACTCATGCATGCACTCAACAAGATTCAAAAACATATTTATTTTGCTACAATGTACCGTTTCAAGGATTGTCTTAACGTTTTCCTTATTTGCAACGATGAAAAAATTACGAATTTGATTGGCTTCCAATCGATACAGTTGCCGGAGTGTTGCATTGTGGGAACCAGAAGCAATTTCCTGAAACAGGTGCTGAGCCGGAAGTCCCGTTAGGAATCTTTTAGGAATTTTATCCAGATCTGTGTAGTGTAAATAACAAAACTCTTGAATATTTTTAAATGAATCGCCGGATAGCTTATTCACGATTTATTTGTTTTGAACTTTAAAAGGTTTACCCAGAAGCGATATGTTATTATATTGATTGACTGAGCAGATGAGGATTTTGTTTGAGATTTCTCTTTAACGCAACCAAACAATGCATTAGCTTCCATTTTCTTTTTTTCCTTTCTGACCTCTTTAACGTAAATCTTATTGACTAAAATATTGATTAAAAATATCACAGTTATTAAAATATACGCAATCCTCTGAGTATGATCATTAGTTCGTGGTTCATTTAGTTGAACTGGCCCCACCGTCACCAAAATTTCCAATCCCTCAACTCAGTCCTCAACTCAAATTCCCAAAAGAAAAGTACATAAATTCTAGATCAAAACTCAGACTTGAGTCTTAGTATTGACTTGAGGAAAGTTGGTGACGGCGGGGCTGGTACTAGAATGCAGCGACATAACAACGAATGGATCAAAGAGTCATTTTCGATTTCATTGCTGTTATGTGTAAAATACATTGTAATTACAAATGTTAATCAATGTAATTAATAGAAATTAACACATTGTCTGGTTTTGCTAACTTATGATATTTGTTTTATGAATATTGTTTCTCTACGGATGATTGCAAAGAACAATGATGTGTGATTTTGACACTTCGATTTACTAAAAACGGCATTATTTTTCATTATTGAAATATTGTTTCAAGTGCAAGTCAGGTAAAATGTATAACAGGCAGACGGATATCGAAGGGTTAGATAGATTGACAGACAGACAGACAAACGGAGAGGCAGACAGATTGTCAGACAGACACACTCAAGAAAATATCCCCCAACTTCTTACTCAATAGAGATTAAGAAATGCTTACCAAAGGAGTTATCATACAAGACAGCTATTCCAGTCAAATGTTCGTGGGTGATGACGTCACGAACCACGCCCATCAACACGGACCCTGGCGGCTCTATCTGAAGGTGAAGGTCAGGGTTGAAGTCCTTCTCGATGAGTGTAGCTTTGTCCAGTAAAGTCACGTAGGGTAACCCGGTGGACCGTGCAAATGACCTTAACAGTTGACCCGTCAAAGGGTCAGCCATGTCAATCAACAATACGGCCCCGTCCGACATCACGGAACACACTGGAAGAAGATTAATTCATTCGACATTTATTATTTTCGCTAATTACGATTCTTTAACAACTTGCTTAACTTCATTTGTACAATGGTATATAGTAGCTATAGACTGTTGTAATGTATTCTAAACACGTATATAATGGTGTTTTGTATTACAGACGATGTGTTTAAAAAGGCAGTGTACTGGAATTATTGTATTGAACACATAGTTCTGACCACGTAAGTATATTGTTTATAGCTGTAATTGAGTATACTTGTATCCACCTTTATTTGGGGCTGTGATTGGGTATATCTACCTTTGTCTAGGGCTATGATTGGGTATATCTACCTTTATCTAGAACTGTGATTGGGTATATCTACTTTAGTTTAGGGCTGTAATTGGTAATATCTACATTTATCTAGGGCTGTGATTGGGTATATCTACCTTTATCTAGGGCTGTGATTTGGGTATATCTACCTTTGTCTAGGGCTGTGATTTGGTATATCTACCTTTATCTAGGGCTGTGATTGGGTATATCTACTTTAGTTTAGGGCCGTAAATGGTAATATCTACCTTTATCTAGGGCTGTGATTGGATATATCTACCTTTGTCTAGGGCTGTGATTGGGTATATCTACCTTTCTCTAGGGTTATGATTGGGTATATGTACCTTTGTCTAGGGCTGTGATTGGGTATATCTACCTTTATCCAGGGCTGTGATAGGGTATATCTATCTTTGTCTAGAGCTGTGATTGGGTATATCTACCTTTGTCTAGAGCTGTGATTGGGTATATCTACCTTTGTCTAGGCCTGTGATTGGGTATATCTACCTTTGTCTAGGGCTGTGGTTGGGTATATCTACCTTTGTCTAGAGCTGTGATTGGGTATATCTACCTTTATCTAGGGCTGTGATCGGGTATATCTATCTTTGTCAAGAGATGTGATTGAGCATATCTACCTTTGTCTAGGCCTGTGATTGGGTATATCTACCTTTGTCCAGGGCTGTGATGGGGTTGGTGTCGTTCAGTTTGATGACCCTGACCGCCCCCGTCCAGCCGTGTAGTTGACCTTCATCTTTCAGTGTGTCCTCCAGGAGTTTAAGACTTTGATGTTTCTCCTCCGCCAGCACTGCCACTAGATCAAGGGAAGAGTGCGAGCAAGTAAAAACCAACCAAGTATATACATGTATAAACTAGTTTATAAAGAAGGATAGTTGATTAACAAACAACCCATTAGATTAACAAATAGTCTATCTATTTAAAGAAAATTCCAAAATATTTTCTATATCTTTACACAAAGGTCTTTATCTCAAGGAAATATTTGAAGTCTCAACATGGCCACGACCATTCAGCCTTATCGTTGCCCGTTTTGTATTATAAATGGTAGGTAAAAGCGGTTGACAAATAATAGTTGTAAAACTACAGTATCTTAGCTTGTGTGTCGTGCATTCAATAAATCAATGTTAAAGCAATATGAATCTAATGGTACATTAATGGAAAAACATTAATATAAGATGACTACGACTTACAAAGGCAATAAACAGCATGAAATGAACGTCTGAATGAAAACAAGATAGAATGCATAAAAATAAAACTATATTGGTTATCGCATTTATATTATAAACTTAAAAGATTTGAAACCTTTAGAACGATACTGTGATGTGAGTAAACGATCTGAAATTAGTCTGGTTTACGAAATTTGATAAAACAAAATCATTAAAAATGGATGTACATTGTTTTCCTTAGATCTAATGTCTAAAAGACAATTCGTGCAATCAATATCTAAACAAAACCAAACTAAGGAGATTATCGAGATATCGCCAGATGTTGACACCTCTCTTGCTATTGACGCCATTTCTTCCTCTTTTACTGTATACAAGTCACATTTCAGTGATTGTCCCGCTATTACCATCCTCTCATCTTTTTGTCTTCACGAAAGCCATTTAAGACGAGGCGTAGAACAGTTGCTGTTATATATACGTTAACCTGTGATTTGTACCAACAGTCACTGTTATATATACCTACAGTTAGTACCGCTACAGTACCTACCTACATCCAGTGTCTGTACTAGTGCTGACTGATGGAAGAATACAATGTACAGCAGTATTCGGCTCAACATGTCCAGTCCTTGATAGTACCGCTGAATCTCATCATCAGATTCCGCGCCATTAAAATGTCGTCTGCTCGGTACACGAGATGCTGGATCAGTGTGTCTACCCGGGCATGAGTTAGCAGTGGATAATCGATTTGAAACTAATTATCTGAATATTAATTGATGAGAAATAAGTTTTCAATAGCGGCGTAGTTAGACGCACAAACAAAGACCTGTGTACAACAATTGCTGCGATGTAAATTATAATGTCATTAAACATATTTAATATATGAGAAGGGAGGAGCTTGGATAATTTGATTCATTTTCATAATCTTTCTAATATTGAAAGGAAATCTATCCATAAGTTTAAGTTTATCTTGCAAACTAATGAATATTGTGAATTCCACAGCATTTGATTGCGGTTGTATTAATACAGCCTGCATTACATGCTAAACCTTTTGGTGTTTGCTGTTTGAAGAAATCGCCTAGCACTGTCGATGCTGACGGTACAGGGTCAGCCTCTGCCTTTAGAGGTTGCTATTCGTCTTCTTAAGAATACCTAATAAATAAACGACCAATTTCATATACGGGTTCTTTATCTTTCAGTCATACAAAATAACGACTTTTGGTTTTTATGTATTTAAAATTACTATTTTTTTTATTTGTGTGGTTATCTTATTCAGTTCCAATCCCAAATATTGTACAGGTATTCTCGAAAGTTTTTCTTCAACAATCCAGGGACCGTATGAGTTTTTGTACCGTTCTACTTTCCTTTCATGAAGAATTGATATTTAAAGAGAGGTATTATGAACAAGCTCTATTTGGAGATTTAATATTACTTATTAGGTTTGTTATTGACTGTTTACAGAAATTTGTGGGGTCGGTAAAGTCCATAGAAGGCGAGGCGAAGCCGAGCCTTCTATGGACTTTACTGACCCCACAAATTTCTGTAAACAGTCAATAACAAACCTAATAAGTGTTTTGTTTTGCTGAGGACCTAAAGTTTGTTATGTAAACAAACAAAAGATAATATAACAATTAAATACATAGCTTAATTCTCTTGTTTTTTTTCGGTCCTTGCCAGTCGTCTGCGAAAACCTGGATGCCATTGTAGGATCGTAATATTACGTCACGGGCAAAGGGGGATCACTCTAAATATTTGGGGGCTTAAAAATTAGAGGTATGGTCGAACGTTTGTGTAAAAAATCAGCTCAAATAACGTTACGTCCGCCATGTTGCCGTATAAATTTTGACGCTTACCTTTTAAAGAAATTTGTAAGGCAATCACGTGACGCATTTCATCCAATGACATCGAGACATTCTAGTCCGAGGCAAAACAATTTTTTTTAAAACTCTATTTTTGTTCTTATCATGAAACGAACGCAATGCGGTCTCTTTTCATAGACTGTATTATGTTCACATATATAGGTAATATATTGCATGTTTAAAGTTATATATATTCGAAATTAAAATTCTTTAAATGTTGACAGTTATTTATTCATAAAAACAATGAAACAGCTTCTCAAAAAAACCAATCTTTGTTCAAGATATAGAATTCTTCTTAGTACAAACTTTGCTTTGCACGAGCTTTTAAATCATTTGTTTGTTTGTTTGTTTGTTTTTTTATTTATTTTCTTTTTTTTTGGGGGGGGGGGGGTAGGGGTATGGGTATTCTATGATTATATTCTCTGAGAATAAATTATTAATAAACTGGTAGTGTATTTACTTGATTTAAAAGTTGCATTCAAATAGAGAAACAAAATATTAATGTTACATGCACCAGTGAAGCAAATAAAACTTGGCTTTGAACTAAACTGATGCGTGTCAAACGCCAGGGAAAAATATGTCGACCAATGATTTTAATGAAAGGAATAAAAATTAATGAAAATGTTTCATCGACTGTTAAGTAAAGAGAAAAAGGTGGATTGACATGTCGCATTTTTTCGGCCTTTCATTCGCTTCGATGTGATTCTGTTTAATGCTGATTCTACGCTTAACTTCACCCTTTTCAAATCATGCCTATGATTCTATTACATATGGTTGTGACGTTTCAAAAACATGACAGGAACATTCTAGACGTAAAAATGATCTAGCCTGCTTTGTCAGTTATAAAAAAATCCCAGATTTTTAATTGCTAAAAGTAAAAACAAGCCTGAACATTGTAGTGAATAAGGAAAGTAAGTCCCGGACATTTTAGAGTTATCTAACCTCGCTGTGGAGCTGACATTATTAAATAGTTTGTTTTGCAAGTGGTGACTGTTTCATTTGCTTAGATCTCCTGATAAACTTAAATGATAGGGATATCACCATTAAATAGACTACAGCATAAGACATTTGTAGGTAGAGTGACTAATAGACTACAGCTAAGACATTTTTAGGTAGAGTGACTAATAGACACATTTGTAGGTAGAGTGACTAATAGACTACAGCATAAGACATTTGTAGGTAGAGTGACTTAATTGTGCATCCCCGATTTGGGATTCTTGTTTTATTCTATCCGAGAAACAAAAACTTTCAGACGTAATTAATAGAATGCCGAAATTGTAATCTAAACTATGTATTTCATCTCAATGAAAGATGTAACTTAATACATGTACATATTTGACAATTTCATTTACCGCTGTTTTCTTCCGTGCACATTTTCTATTATACGTAAATATTTAAAATAAAAACTACCGGCGGTATTTGAGAGGCCTATATCCTTCACAACAATAGAACATATTAATTACCTTTGTGTCATTTATTCATAAAAAATATCTGAACGGTTTCAACAAAAATAAAGAACGTTAAAGTTCAGCGTAGATCGATATTTAAAGAAAAGATAATCAATACAATGAATAGGAACAGGTATTAACGCAGAAACAATCGTCATAATTGTATAATTTAACAAAAAACTGTAAACGACTTAGTCTGTCATAAACAGTTATTGAACGAAGGTATGGAAGTCGGGGAAACCCCTTAATCCGTCACACAATAATAAATACTCATACACACGAGCCGTTACAGTTAGAGTTCATCATTTAGCAGTCATTTATACCAAATATATTTCGTGGTGGCCACAGTCTCAATGCTCCTTGATTTCGTCCTTCCTGTAACCCACACCCCGGGCGTGCGGCCCCATATTACTGTCAAACACGAAATCCCAAAGAACTTTGACCCAAGAGGTGTGATACGGGTGGTCATAATACTCTGCAGCGATTTTCCTTACTTCCGGAAGACGGTTATATGGGATGTATGGGAAATCATGGTGCTCTATATGGTAGCCCACATTGAACAAAATAAAATTGAGCGGACCGTAATACGAAGTAGTGGCCTGCTTGCCATGAAAAAGGTAATGTTCGGAAATAAAATGTCCGGCCAGGGGGTGGAAACCCAAGGCCAAAAGCGTCCCCGCTAATAAGTAGGTCAAGGACTTAATGCCTAGGAAATATAGGACTAATCCATTGAAGGTCATCTGACAGGCTGTGTTGATGAGTTCCCACCCGGTGAGGGGTTTGGGACTCTTGTAGAACGGTCGGATGGCGTGGATGATTGGGTGTATCGCCAGCCAGAGGATTTTCGTGATAGGGTGGCGGAACAAGAAAGATTCCAGACGCGTAGGAATATCCACGTCCTGGTTTTCCTCGCCCAGGTATCTGTGGTGGTCCTGGTGGTACTTCTTGTAGCTGATGGCCATAGGGGCCACAATAGGGAGATTGCACCAGATACTGAGTAGTCTGTTGGCCCTGGGGCGGCTGTGGCCAAAGGCCAGATTGTGACCTATTTCATGTATAGCACTCCCCAGGGAGTGGTTCAACACGCCCCCAAAGCAATAGGCTAGGATGAAGATGGTGGACCAGTTGGCGTCACGTAACATCCAGCAGACGAGGATTTGAACCAGAACCTCTGCGGTCACTATGTAGGCTATCGAGGGGTCGTATCCCATAAGTCTTTTGATTTCCGGGTACTTCCGTAGTATTTCCTGACGCCGGGAGGAGTGGGGTTCCTCCTTAAATACCCACTCATCATCCGGGGTGTTGATGCGGAGGTCCAGCTTGTTGAATCCCAGAAAGTTCTTCATTTTTACTGTCTGGAAAAAACAGAAAGAGAAAAAGTTCATTTACCCATTGTCATTACTCATTTTCGAAATATTTCTGTATTCTCAGGAAAACATTGATTATATATAAATCATCTTTTGGATAAAAATTAATATGAAGAAACATTCCAATGATTCAATAGTAATAAAATAGATTTTCGCTTTATCACTAGAAACTCAATGTCTTGCATGACATTGATAAGAAGAAGGCGCGAAGTCCTTATGGAATTCATCGATCAATGACGATTTCAAGACGCCACAACCCGAGTTTATTAATATCTCATGGATGAATCATTTTGACACTTGTGACGGACTTATAAAATTAAATTCCAAACATGACAACTGTTACTTTGTGTCTTTCCATGTAAACCAATAGCTTTTATTACATCTTTAACTATTTAAGGCCCAGTGTCAATGCTCGTATCCTTGTGGGGGTAGGGAGGGGGGAGGTTGTACTTATTTTAAGTCATGAAATTCACAAATTCACATAGCTGTATGACCTTAAAAGGCCTTGATATCAACCCCCCCCCCCCCCTCTTTTGGCAATTTTCTGGTTTCGCGCATGGCGTCGATACATGAACTTACATGTACATGTTACAGGTGTAATTGCAGCTCCGAGTCGTTACACAATTTTAACTAGGCGTAGTAACACGTAATTATGGATCGGAATCGTTACATATAAATGTATTTATACTCTGTATTATTACATGAAATTATAATGACTCAAATTGTTGTATGTAATGATGATTTTTATCAATTATGGCTTCGCAATGTTACACGCAGTTGTAACTAGTTACATGTAATCATGAATCGGTTTTGTTGCATGCTGTAATCATGACTTAGCGGTGTTATATGAAACCTTAGGTTTGAGCGTCCTTTTGATAAGTTTGTATTGATATCATTACAATTATTACATGGAGATGTTACATGTAATCGTGGTTCTGTTTCTTCTACTATTTCCTCGGAACTGTAACATACAATGTACATACGTGTAATTGAAACTTTTTGTAATATTGCACGTGAACTTATTATCAAATCAGGAGAAGACTGAATACAAGTATTAGTTATTTTCCCTGATGAGTTAGCATGATAATCATGTCTACAACAAAATGAGACTATTTCTCAACAATGTGAATTTAACAGAAAATACAACGTCCGCCAAGGTTTTAGGACTGCAGATTGTGTTTTGATCACGAAGCTTACACGAGAGACTATACATATACCAGGGAGAAGGTCAGACTCCACCTTGTAGTAAGTCTTGCTCTCAGGTAAATCTACCTCCTCCCAACTACTATACTACCCCCTTCCTCTACGGGCGCGAGCATACCTACAAACACTTGCTGAAAACCACGTACACACATACAGAAACTTACATACGCTGCCCTACCCTCGTACCCGTGCACATCATATACAGGTACATAATAGTCCAAGCTGCAGAAACTGTAGCTCAGCGAGAAAATTCGGATGGACAGACCTGTCGACCTGAATTTCCTTGAAGAGTCCGCAGCTTATATTTAACATACAAGTGCAGAAAGTAAATTAATTCATACAACGCTTACACACTTATGTATGAACATAAGTGGGGAAAATACCATTATATACCTTTGTTTGCCTTTAAGCGGTGCAATTTAGAAAGGAAATATCCCGAGCTACTTTTCCAATACAACTTGTTTGGTCACGCTCCATTGAATGACTGGATAGAACACTGACCAGTTCAAATTCTAACTTTACATGGCCACTGCTCAGACTGCATGGATATCAGTCGACCTCCCTCTACATATCTGTATTTTTCCGAGTTAAAAACATCAGGTTTTTATTTCTTATGAGTTATGACCAAGTTTTTAAAACAATTTCCATATTTCGTATTTCTCTCTAGATGGGACTGTTGAAAAACTTCGAGATATCCGAGTAAACGAGATATCGATGGTAAAATTCTTAAAAAAGAAGCTAAATTACAAATCACTTCGACATATCCTTGGTATTCGAGATATAAGTGTTCGAGTGTTCAACTGTATCTTATTATCGGTAGAGGGTATATTTATATGAAAATTAGGTAGAGGTTTGATATTTTTTTATTATGAGAAAATGTAAACGTCAGGTGAATGTGGAAATATCATCAATGGAAATACATTTGCCCTTCCAATTAATTACGGAATCAAATGATGCTTGTATGCTCGAAATGATTATGTATGATTATGAAATGATTAGATCTCTAATACGAGAGAAAATTCAAATTGAAGAAATACATCTGTATGCCCCCCCCCCTCTCTCTCTCTCTCTCTCTCTCTCTCTCTCTCTCTCTCTCTGTATGAGAAAAGAAATTCAAACAATAAGAGGCTTTTTAATATAAAGTTCGAAGTCATGATGCGACTTTTCGAGTTCATTTGTATGTGTTTTGACTACTTACATTAGTTAACCCCTTGATTTTCCCTCATCGCCATGTAAATTATACATTTCATGATTTCAATGAAATGACATAATTTAAAATCGGTGTTTATTAAGTCTGTTAGAGTTTGGTTCTCTATCAAATCCGTTAAATCTGCGTTGCGGAGGGAGTTCGACATTAGATGAAATAATATTTCAGGAAAATGTGTTGTTGTATTTCAGAAATCCCTCTCCTGCTTACTTCTGTTGTCTAACTGAGAGGTGAGGGAGGGGGAGGGGGGATGGGTTCGTAAAATTAAGTACAGAGGAAAATATCCTTGATTCCATATATCGGCATTCAAGTCGTGTCGCGGCCTGTTATAGTTTCATATAACGCGTGGCCCTGGCAGCCGTATTATGACTACAACAAGGATTTCGAAATTGTCTTCTATTTTAGACATTTAAAGTCACACCTCGGTCAATTGAGAGTCATTGCGGAATGCTTGCCTTATATACAGAGAGAGTCAGTTTCAGCTCATGTAATAGGGAACGGAGACGATACTTTAAAAAAAATCTTCATTCCCAAATATTTGTCTCTGGCACATTAAACGTCCCAAAATATTGTCACCTGAGACATGAAACTACGCATTTTTCCTGAGTTGTTGTAATTTTTTTTCTTTTCTTTAAGAAATTAGTAAAATAATATGCTTCTTATTTCACGAAAATTTGAAAGAGAGGACTTTGTTGTGCCCTGATGATCCGCCATAGCATGTTTATATACCATGCTGAAACGAAGTCAACCATTCTCCATTTGAATATTTAATATGAATCTCGTCACAGAAAGAGGAAACTACTGCATTAATAGTACATAACAGCGAATCTTAATTAATTGATGAATACCAAATCAATCAGAGAGATTCTGTTGTAGCAAATGATAAGCGTCCATAGGGACAACACCTATAGGTATAATTAACGGTCCAGTCCACAGATTGAATCAATTCTTCATGTGTCCATCTATACTGACTCTTAATCTCAGCTTCTCCTCTTTCTCTCTCTCATCCTCTCTCTCTCTCTCTCTCTCTCTCTCTCTCTCTCTCTCTCTCTCTCTCTCTCTCTCTCTCTCTCTCTCTCCTTTTTTTAAAAACTAATACAATTTAAGATCTGGCGAGAAGAAAATCATCTCAAATGTCTCCAGGGTTACAGTTAGTTTCAAAACGACAATCGTTTGATTTTTTTTTTTTTACAAAAGGTTATTGAAACATAATCAGCCCTCCCCCCACAACCCCCCCCCCCCCCTACTCAACACCCCCCCCCCCCCCATTCTCCATTGATAAGAAAAAAAGTAATAACAGCCGAGATGAAAAAAAAGTAATAACATTTCAAACATTCCTATAACATACCTAAAGTTGTATAAGGATAGACGCACAATCGGATAAAAATAAAAATTTGATTTCCGACAAGAATTGGATTAAATAAAAGTGTCCCTGCAGTGTCCTACCTTTTCACTCCTCGGCGGCCGGTGTATGCTGTTAAATGACTAACGCTCTAAACGAGTGTTTTGTAACTCGGGTACTCTTTTGCAATTCCTCATCACGTGACTGAATTCAATTCAAATGGAGAAATTTTTCGATTTAATGAGAAGCATTTGTGTGGATTCGGTTAGGCAATCAATATCAAACACCTGAACTGAATGAGATGGAATTGATTTTTTTCTCTGGTCATTTTGAAAGCAAAAGCGCGCTTGGTTGAGAATTCGTTTAAAATGTGTGGTCTCCGCGTTGACAACCTGAAGCGCGCAGTTCGCAGATTACGGCCTTAAACAAACTAAATTATATCCCGATCAAGTCAAACAAATTATGACCAAACCTTATTTAAGAAAGGGGAAACTTCAGATTTAAAAATCTCAGCGTCACGCCGGTAAGCCCATGTCAACGGGGGGTTTAATGTGGCCAAGCACTTCTCGTAAATTGTTTACTTTATAAAAGTAATAAAAATCTAAAATTCTTCGGTAAATAAAGGCATCCATTTCTATTCGATCAATACACCCTGTACATAATTTAAGGTGTAGTGATGGCTTGTAATTCCATGTCCTGTGTCAGCATCATTTTTGGGAGGGGTGGGGTAGGGTGTTGGTATTTAGGACTGGGGGATAATGCTGTTATTTGACTTTTCTCTTGTGTCTTTAAATTAAAATATATTGCATACATGTACTGATGTATTAGCGCAAATGCATACAAAGTGTAAACAAATTAATTAGATATTTTCTATTAATCAAAGTCCGTTATGGTCCTCTATATTTTTTATATTTATATTTGAGTCATAAAGCCTTAATTTCAGGTACAGGAGAAATAGGCCAAGCTTGCTGTTTACCTGTGTACAGAAGTAGATAGAGCTTATTTGAATGAAAAAATATGTGAATAAGACTTTATCGATGTTAGTAATAAAGGTTAAAATGATTTATTCTACCCCTTTCCCCTAAAATTAAAATGAAGAAACCAAACTCAATCCAGATATATTGAAATGGCGAGTAAATTATAATAAATAAATATGGATACATCTTATAAGAAGTGATTTCGTGTGGGTACGGGTTATCTAAATCTAGGCTCTGAGATACGAGTTCGTGCGGGAAACCTGATCACCGCAGTATCAAGCAGGTACATGTGTTACATTAAAAGTTTAAAATCAAAGATTTCTAAACTTATCTATAACAATCTGGTTGCAAATTTAAAATTTACCAGATGCTATGAGAACACAAGTTTGAGTTTTCTCAGTTAGATTAATTTACGTAATAGTTTGTATAAAAAAAACCCCGAGATGCTTCCATGTGACAAAAATGTTAATGCCATTGACATCTTATCTTTGTTATCTACATATCTTAATTTCCCGCCAAATTAAATAATTGCTGGACAATAGAAGAGTGAAATTATCGTAACAGGTGTATGTGTTAATGTTTATTTTTCTGGCATGTCATAATCATCTCTTCGTTATCGAAAAAAGAGCAACGCCTTTCAAAAAAATGTAAGAGAGAATATTTCAAGACCTCGAAGAGTACGGTTGGGCTAACTGTGCTGGAACCCCGCATGTTAGCATAGAGTGTTATGTTGGGCTAACTGTGCTGGAACCCCGCACGTGAGCATAGAGAGCTTTATGTTGGGCTAACTGTGCTGGAACCACGCACGTTAGTGGAATGTGTATGAAATCGGACTGTGCTGGATTTCCGCACGTTAGTCTCGATTTTGTGTACAGAATTATATCGGACTGTCCGTGCCGGAATCTCCGCACGTTATTAAGTTATCTCGGAACTTCGAGAATCGGTTTTCATTGGAATACCATGTACCGTTATTTCACCAACTTAAATACAACTTGTAGAACTTTTGTTTCGTTTTGGAGTTTTTATTCAGCGTATACTTGAGCGAGTGTAACGAATTGAGTTTTCCCCTGAATTCACCATATGGATTTTAAGAACTTTTACATAAAAAATACAGTTACAATGTAAATTAAATACAAGATACGTTCGTGAAAGTTTGGTAGTATTTTTGTAAAAAGGCGTGTCGCATCCTACCGGGCTAACCCCAACTTCGCGTGAAACTTTACAGATAAAAAACCTTCATGCTTAAAATTCATTGGTGAAACATGTAATGAAAGCAACCTCTTGTGAAAATCTCTGTTGAAAGAAACTCTCACATCTACGATTCCGCAAACATTACTTAAGCAGAATGGAATTCGATCATATACTTGAAAATCATGTTGTCTAAAGTTTAAATGATCATAATAAACACTGCTCGTTGATAGCCGTTTACACCTACACGGAAAAATTGACACATAAGGAGAGAGAAAATCGGTTATTTGTAAGATCATGTGTCGCACCGGCTGTTTGTTTCTTGATTTCTTAAATCTTTAAAATTCTAATGAATAGCAATAATTTTTTAACATCCTGTTATTTCTATACTAGTATTTAAGTTCTGTTAATATTTCTAGTTCATTAAAAATTGCTTAAAACTTGATCTTCCTTCATTCCAATGTTTCTTTATTTTATTTGATTGTTTTCTTGATTTTCGGCCAGTTGTGATTTTGACAAGCTTCTTTCTGTTTCTTTCTTCATATTATTACAATATAGATATTTTGAATTCAATTTGTTTAATACACTGTCCGTCTAATCTTTTATTGGTAATGTAAACAAGAGGCCCATGGGCCACATCGCTCACCTGAGCAACAATAGGCATGATAAAATCAGCTTAATGGAGTCAAAATACAAAATATCTGGACAATGTGGTATGATACTTGTAGATCCTGCATAGATAAAAACACATTTTCCCCTGGATATTCTTATGTTTATAATCAAGTCCCTTTTCTAACAGGATGATTTTATAGTCATATCACATGTTGAGTATTGCAGTTCGAAAAAGATCCTAAACAACTGTTTATAATTATATGGGAAATAATCCTACATCAAATTCTGAACCAATTGTTAGGACCAAGAATCGTCCAGTGGTCAAAGTTTAAACAATTTTAAAGAATCAGCAATATGTAAAAATGCTTGCATATATTAGTAAAACCATATATGACAAGATTTCAGTTTTTGTGAATAATTAATTAAAGTATTTTCCTTTGTAAAATGTGGATCCCCAGTGTGGCCCAACCCTACTCCTCAAGAGTTTGATTTAACGAATTTGAATCTACACTATCTGAGGTTGCTTTCACTAAAGTTACAGCTTTACTACGCAAATGTTTTTTAAGAAGATTTTTTTTAAATATATTCCTATGTAAAAATTTGTACACCCCCATTGTGACCCAATCCTACCCCCGAGAATCATGATTTGAACAAACGTGAATCTATCATGATTTGAACAATCGTGAATCTACCCTACCTGAGGATGTTTCCAAACAAATTTCAGCTTTTCTGGCTGATTGGTTTCTGAGAAGAAGATTTTCAAACACTTTTATCTAAATATTCCTATGTAAAAATTTGACCCCCAACCCCCAATTGCGTCCCCACCCTACCCACGGGGATCATAGGTTTAACAAATTTGAATCTACCCTACCTGAGGATGCTTTGACACAAGTTTCATTTTTTCTGGCTGATTGGTTTCTGAGAATAAGATTTTTAAAGATGTTCTCTTAATATTCCTATGTAAAAATTCGACCCTCCCCCCATTGTGGTCCCACCATACACCCGGGGGTTATGATTTTCACAACGTTAATTTAATCTACACTACCTAAGGATGCTTCCACATAAGTTTCAGCTTTTCTGGCTGGTTGGTTTCTGAGAAGAAGATTTTTAAAGATATACTCTACATATTCCTATGTAAAAATTCTACCCCCAGTGTGGCCCCACCATACCCCCGGTGTCATGATTTTCACAACTTTAAATCTACATTGCCTGAGGATGCTTCCACATACGTTTCAGCTTTCCTGGCTGATTGGTTTCTGAGAAGGAGATTTTTAAAGATTCACTCTTTATATTCCTATGTAAAAATGTGATCCCCCCACCCCCCGGTGTGGCCACATCATACCCCCGTGGGTCATGATTTTCACAACTTTAAATTTACATTGCCTGAGGATGCTTCCAAATGAGTTTCAGCTTTCCTGGCTTATTGGTTTCTGAGAAGAAGATTTTTAAAGATTTACTCTATGTATTCTTATGTAAAAATTTGCCCCCCCCCCCCCCCCCTCAGTTGTGGCCCAACCATACCTCCTTGAGGTCATGATTTTCACAACTTTGAATCTACACTACCTAAGGATGCTTCCATACTAAGTTTCAGCTTTCCTGGCCAAATGGTTCTTGAGAAGAAGATTTTTAAATATGAACTCTATATATTCCTATCTGAAAATTCGACCACCCCCCTTGTGGCCCCACCATACCCTCGGGAGTCATGATTTTCACAACTTTGAATCTACACTACCTAAGGATGCTTCCATATAAGTTTCCTCTTTTCTGGCCAAATGGTTCTTGAGAAGAAGATTTTTAAAGATGTACTCTAAAAATTCCTATGTAAAAAATCGACCCCCCATTGTTGCCACACCATACCCCCGGGGGTCATGATTTTCACAACTTTGAATCTACACTACCTGATGATGCTTCCACATTAGTTTCCTCTTTCCTGGCCAAACAGTTTTTGAGAAGAAGATTTTTAAAGATGTACTCTATATATTCCTATGTAAAAATTCGACCCCCATTGTGGCCCCCACCATACCCCCAGGGGTCATGATTTTCACAACTTTAAATTTACATTACCTTAGGGTGCTTTCATATTAAGTTTTAGCTTTTCTGGCTGATTGGTTTCTGAGAAGAAGATTTTTAAAGATTTACTCTTTATATTCCTATGTTCAAATTCGACCCCCCAGTGTGGCCTCACCATACCCACAGGGGTCATAATTTTCACAATTTTAAATCTACACTACCTGAGGATGCTTCCATATTAAGTTTCAGCTTTCCTGGCCAAATGGTTCTTGAGAAGAAGATTTTTAAAGATTTACTCTATATATTCCTATGTAAAAAATTCGACACCCTATTGTGGCCCAACCATACCTCCGGGGGTCATGATTTTTCACAACTTTGAATCTAAACTACCTAATGATGCTTCCACATAGGTTTCAGCTTTTCTGGCTGATTGGTTTCTGAGAAGAAGATTTTTAAAGATTTGCTCTTTATATTCCTATGTAAAAATTTGACCCCCTCCCCCCCCCCCACCCCCCCCCCCCCCCCATTTTCAACAATTCCTAATCACCTCCCCATATAAAAGGGCATGGTCCTTAATTTTCACAAATTTGAATCTTCTTTGCCTCAGGGTGCTTTGTGCCGAGTTTGGTGAAAAATGGCCCAGTAGTTCTGGATGAGATGTTGAAAATGTGAAAAGTTTACAGACGGACGGACAGACAGACACACAGACAGAGACAGACAAAACGTGATCAGAGAAGCTCATTTGAGTTTTCAGCTCAGGTGAGCTAAAAACAAATTCCTGCGTTTTGTGGCCGATCAAATTCCGCTACTGAAAAAATAATTAACAAATACACGCAAAAATGATAAGATGAAAAAAAAAATCAATTTCACTCCTGAAATTTCAACAATGATCAACTGTAATAAAATTACTGGACACAGATTTTTTATTCTATGTTCTCCTGCGCTTGTTTGTATACACATGTCAGACCTAACCCGTCATCGCTTCTCTTACCTGAAATAAAATCGTGTATGGTCAAAATATTACTTTTAGTTTGTGTTAATTCCGTTCAACCATACACGTACATGTACATGTTACCAATTTCTTTAGATTTACACAATTATAGATGAAAAATGAAAATAACAAACTCTCAACCATCTCAAAAATCCAGAAAAGAAATACAAATTCAAAGCAGAGCAACACGGACCTCTGAAAAGATAGAGGTAGGATCAGGTGCCTAGGAGGAGTGAACATCCTCTGCTGAGGGGTCACACTTGCCGTGTGCTCTTTGTCGTAATCGGGAAAAAACGGAAAAGTCCGTAGACAATTAGGTGATTAATTTTATGGTCTAACAATCATAGTATGAAAAACGTCAGTCAGCATGCGACCCAGTGGAAGATTGTATTTGCTGACAAGGTCGTTGTATCGACCATAGAACTTACGAAAAGATGACTTCAAACGAGACTGTCGATAGTCCTGTTTTATCAACTTGTTTGTCAGTAGCTTGCCTCGCCTTATAAACTGTTCATACGAAGAGCATGCCCTTGCGTATCGAATTAACTGAGAGACAAAAACACCATATGCAGGTGATGAAGGTATATTGATGAAGATATATATCATAAGTCCATAGCTTTTAATGGTCAGGAGATATTTATCATTCAATGGACACGTGTCAGCTCTTTACACCATGCAAGTGATTTAGCAGACGTTTAAAAAAAAATGTGGACAAACCTATTTTTTAAAGTGATTTATGAACATGTTTCAGTTACTGGTAACTGATTCAATTATATCCGTGTACAGTGTACATAGTGACGATCGTCTATGTGTTACTGTCCGATGGGCCGGGTTTGTGAATTGACAGATTGTATGGAACACTTGTAATAATTGTTTTGATAGGCGTAATACATAATATCATTTACTTAATTACTCAAATAGTTTTTGTATGCAGGACACGGAAATGATGGTGGGAGAATTATTTTGTTATTGTTGTTATTGTTGTTGTCAATTCTATCATGATTAGAATCTAAAGAAACCCCAACCGCCTCCTTCCTAATGTTTACATAATTACATATATATAAAATACTTTATGACGGTATTACAAAATTTCAAATTTTGAGGGATCGGATTCATGAACCTGTCATATACAATTATTAGTATTTTAAAAATATGGTTGTGAAGATACTCAAATCCTCAAATTCAATATCGGACAAAGATAGAAGGGATTAATTAAGAGGCAATCATATATATTTCAGAAATAAAGTACGAGTTTTCGTGAATGTTGCAGAATAACCTCCGAGGTCGACAAATGTTGTTTTGAAATATAAAAGCCGAGGCGAGACCGAGGAGGTTATCCTGCAACATTCAAGATAACAAGAACTTTATTTCTATTAGCCCAGTATTTCTACAGATCGTTTCTTCCTATACAGAGACGATCTGACGTTTTTCATCAAATCCCTATGTAATACGGTATACGATCTGACTGTTTTGCAGGACAGGACAAATGCTGAATACCTTTAATTCTACTACAGTTATTGCCGAGATCAAAGAGAAGCCGCGGACATTATTCTCCAATATACCACGAACGTCATCAATAAATTATCAGATATTAAACACATACCAAACTCGAGTCGATCATGAGTTTATAACTTAAAAGCAATAAAACCCATTGATAAAACGGGTTAGTGTCCTTTAGAGCGATGTGTATTCCCTTTAATGTTTATTTCAAAGAGGTAATTGCGGCTGTTCCAAGACCCTCCCCCAACACATTTTCACTGCTTGTTCGTCCAAATTAAAAAAACAAATTAATACGTTAATTATCGAATTCATTAATCTAAATTATTAAAAAAAATTCATAAATAATTTAAGTGTGTGTTTCATTCATCGAAAAATATATCGTCTGCATTCGATTCCGATCGATAGTCTGCGATCGATGTACTTGTAAACAAACATACTAACAAAACCTTTGGGGTTACGCGAAACAGCCGTCTCAACCAATCAGAATCATCTCGCTTAAAAATATGACCTACTTCCTCTAAAGTTTTTGTTATCGTGAATGTTGCAGAAAAACCTCCGAGGTCGAGAAATGATGTTTAGAAATATAAAAGCCGAGGCTTTTATAGAGGGCGAATTCCTAATTAAGAAAACAAATTTTCGTTTTCTACAACTTTCAACAGTTGCATTAGATCCGATCAAATGAATTTCAAGGCATCTGATTGGACAAAAACGTGATTCAACAGTGAAGCAGTTTTATTTCATTGTTATTCAAATAAAATCAAGTATTTTAATTGAATTTCCCTTCTGGTTACTTTATGAAAACAGCAAAGCCGTTTTCCCTTATTTTCAATTTGAAATTTCGTATTTTAGGTTTCATCTCAAATCGTAGTCTACTCGTACCCAGGTCATTTCGTACCCAGAATTCAAATTATATCTCAAAAACCCCAAAAAGTCAAGTTACAACTAATAACTAATTCAATAAAAACAAAAGATAATCAAAACTTAATTTTGTAGACATCATAGTCTTTCACAGACACATTGTAAAATATTTCCCCATTCTAATTCACAACCCCCCCCCCCCCCCCAAAAAAAAAAAAAACAAAACAAAAACAAAAATTATATATATATATATATATATATATATATATATATATATATATATATATATATAAATAAGTAATAAAATATATCTAAATATATATATATAGACACACACACACATAATAAATCATGTTCAAATTACCCCCAATCTGCCATGAAAATAAGAGCAAATAGGGAGACTATTTGCAACAATGCATTATAAATACTTAGTTATGCATAATAGGAAGTACTGATCTGCATTCACAATCATAAATGTGTGTTTAATACTAAATGTAAGACATTTGTCAGATAAACTCGCACCTTATGATGTGAATTGGCTAGGGTATCTCAATTCTCTTGTTTTAATACACAAATCAATCATTGAATGTTCAATAATTAAGTGTTTGGATTACAAATAAAATTTTAGTGAATTTAGGGACCAAAACTAATTTCAATTTATTTCTGTCCATACATTGCCATACAAGTGAAATATTCTTAAGATAAATTGATTTTCCTATAAAAAAAAAAAATTAAATAAACATAACTTTTTAATTCATGTTTTATTTTAAAAAATGCAAACATTTAAAATACGGGAGTAAAAAGTTAAGATAACTCATGCTGAGAAATTATCCACAGATCTGTGATTTTTTTGCATTCATAAATACCCCTACCTTCGCTTGCCAAGGGTTTGTGATTCGCAGGAATGGCGCGGATCAGAAACCCTTGGCTAGCAAAGATGAAATATATTTGGGTTCTTGAAAACAATATTTATTTACATACCAAATTCCTGTCCCTCTCTCTCTCTCTCTCTCTCTCTCTCTCTCTCTCTCTCTCTCTCTCTCTCTCTCTCTCTCTCTCTCTCTCTAACTTGTTCAGCTAAAGAAAGTGGTTGTTAAATAAAAAACCAAGGAGATTCGCATTAATTGCAAATGATATGAAATAAGGTCTGGATGATGAAATATCGTGAGAGGTGATCCAAGAGACTTCTGAATGGAAAAAAAAGATAAATCTCCACAAGAAATCTGTTTTTCGTTCCTGTGAAAATCTCTGAGAAAAAAAAAAGAGATGACGTTTTCATGAATGATTTCAATTGTATTTCTTTTAGCTGTATATATAGAGGATATCTATATTGTGTGATTTTATATTTGCTTTATCCAACGAGTTGAAATGGTGTATATATTCGCGAGGCTTGCCGAGCGAATATAACCATTTCAACGAGTTGGATAAAGCAAATATAAAATCACACAATTATAGATGTTCTATTTATCTCATACAATTTGATTTATATCATGAAGCTTTTGAGACAGCCCCTAATATGACCCGAATTAATTTTTTTCAAAGATTAAACGATGATGCAACGTTGTGTTATGCGGTTATTGTGACCTTGCGCAATACAATTTAGTACGTCATTTCGGAGATAAATATAACTGTTTTAATGTAAAGTTTCACTGAAATAAACCTTGAAATAATTGTTTATCTGTAAATAATTTTTCTTAGAGCTTAATCACTTAATTAAATGGAAATACTGATCAGAAGACTTGAATAATCAACTTTTGTTGACATACACAAAGTTGCAAATGCTCGTTAGTTTGAATTGACTCGAACGAGGAACAGTTGTTGATGTTTTATAATACGAACACCAGCCAAATGATTCGAAATTGAAAATATTGTCAATGAATTAGGATGCTTACTGCTGGTGAAATAAAAGTCTTTGGAGACATTATTTCGGTAAGTTCTTGTATAGAAACACAACAAAAACGTTCTGTTTGCATTGCGTCGTCAGAATGAACTCCTTGATAGCTAACGTGATTTGCAGTTTTATAAACTTCACAGTTATGTGTTTTCCATTATATTTTTAATTTAAATCTTCGACAAAATCCATTTTAAATCAATTTTTGGTAGTAGATATAGTTATATGGAAAATACTAGAAAGTATTCGAAAATAGGTCACTGAAGCGTTGAAGCGAGGGGCTGTGTCAAAAATAGTTCGGACCGGAAGTATTTGATAAAGCATCACCCGTTTGATAAAGCAAAGGTTTATCACACGGGTAGTATACACCACACGTATGAGATAAATTTCTATAAAAATTGTCAAAATGTGATGGAAACAGTAACCTGAGACAGACCTTAGTCTAGTAGGCTATATCAGGGCTTGAACAAACTTAATAAGGACCGTGGACTGGCCAATGCTCTTGGGCCAACAATAAGATTAGAGTCCAAACAAAACAAACAATATATGAGATGACAGGCTAGAGATGATGAAAGGGCATCTACTGATCTAGCCCCATTTATCAGGTCCAGCACAATCTCTTGATTTAGCTATATAGCTTGAAAAAGCTATATAGCTTAATAAAGCTATTCGAAATAGCTTAATTTAGCTATTTTGTCATACATTTTTCTTAAATGTGTATTTTTTTCAGCATGTAAACAAAATCACACTTTAGTGCAGTGATAGTTTTCAACTTTAAACTGTTCTGTAAATAATGCATGTAAAGATTACTCATCAATTTGTGTCTCTTTCAGAGACTTTGTACTTAAAGTTCTAAAAGTTTTGGGGAAAATGATTCATGACCACACAATTATTTCTTGAATGAAATATAAAGAAGGTCAGTTATGGTAAACAAGATAATTGATTGGTAATAATTCACCACAATGTAAAGAAATCATACTTATCCATGCCTCAATGCACACAAGGTGGTGGACAGTTACCCAAACAATGGAAATATGTTTTTTGCTTAAAAGTGCTCAAAAGCAGCAGTGTTGAAACTAATTTTAATTGGGGTTGCCTTTTGAATGGTCCAAGGTATAAACATGAGTGGCGATTAACTTGCAATTTTTTTTTTAAATTTCTGATAATTAACATTTTTGTGAAAAACTGCATATAAATAGCTTTATCAAGCTATTTTGAATAGCTTTATTAAGCTATATAGCTTTTTCAAGCTATATAGCTAAATCAAGAGATTGTGCTGGACCTGTTTATATTGGCTTCGCCCCCCAAGCGGTTACACCGTAAAACATATTATTTCTCAGCAACATTTCTTGATCTCGGAGGTTATTCTGCAACATTCACGAAAACTTTATTTCTTAAATGTATTATGATCAAATAAAACATTAAGTTTAGACATACCTCGTGTTGTAGATACCTTATCACCAGAAACCGATTGAGAAAGAGTAAATACAAAATAAAACGTGTGCAAAGAAAAATTCCGGATGATTGATAACCCTTTTCTTGGCCACGGGATCTTGTTCCTGCGATGTCATGATGTTTATCTCATTATAAAATAACAAAACAAGATATCTTACCGTATACAACCCTTAACGCTGGGAGGGGCTCCAGCCCAGAATTCACCCATACCGACCTAAAGTTTAAATAAAGTGATTTTTACCATCTAGAGCATTTTAGTCTTATTGTCGCCGGATAAACAAAAACAGCGTATTTTCCCCGGTGATAGTATACATTTATTGCATGATTGTGCGGGAAATATGATTTTTCTGGGGGAATAAATCTTCATATTTCCCAAACATTCATGCAATAAAAGTTTTATTATACCGAACAACATATGATTATACTAAATACGTCCATTTCTAATAATTTTTCGACTTGTCAAAAGCAATAACGTCGTCATTGTTTGGTTTTTTAATTGTATTTCTTTTCTTTCATAAATTCGAATCAGATATAGTAAAATTGGTTTTTGTGGTATAAAGAGAATTTAAATGCTGAAGTATTTTTGATTTAATCATTTTTCAACATCGTATGCTCATATTGGCATTTTCATACTTTTGGAATGAAAATTCCGAGATTTCCGACGATGTGAGACACGATATTTATTCCCCAGGAGACACGACGTTTTGTTCGCCCTGTCACGTGACTCTCAAGACCAATCAGATGACGCGTTATATAGAATAATTATATTGAGGTATAATAATATTATTTACTTCTTAAGATATTTATGAAGTCTTATTGTATTTAAGCACAATTCATATATTTATATATATATTCAATTCAATAAAAATCGAAGTACTATCAATTACATGTGTATTTAATAACTAGATCAGAATAGTATAGTTTAGATACTCATAAATTGTTATAGCTCTATAATTCACCAATAATTATATTTATGTAATTTATCAAAAACATGTACATGAATATAGCTAGATATGTATATTGTACTATATACTTATATAATCTATGTAACTTGGCCTATTATACATGGAAGGGATATACATAGGCTATGCCTGTTGTCCAATCCTATTGAATTTATTCAATAAAATATGTTTAAATTAATCAATCATATGGTCAAATGCCAAATATACGACTTGATTTGGGTTACAGACAGTCGAAACAGTCAATTAAATGATAAACTTACTCTACCACAAATTAAACGTAACGTTTTTGCGAAACAAAGCCAAAAATGTCGACATCTCCAGGTATTCACGGCTGATGTTCATACCATGAATCATTTGAAACCAAACGTTTCCCGACATCTCAAATTTTAACTTGATCAGCAATTTCATCCAGTCTGCTAACCAGAGAAAATAATCTCATACCTTTTGTCGACCCTCCCCCGCGTTTAGAGGTTGGCTACGATGTGTCAATAATTCTAAATTACACAGATTGCAGTTAACGACATGTACATGTATTTCTGTAGATTAATTAATTGTAAGTTCTTGCGCTTTCAAAGGATAAGCAGCGGACAAATGTTTTATAGTACATGTACCATTCTATGTTGATTTACCTCATTATAATATCATACGGCATGATTCATAATTCGTTTACAAAATCATATGGCATGGCTATCAGATATTTCCCTTCGATGAAAATTTATTTTCCTGGATTATCTCAACAATTTTATCGATATACAAGTTATCAATGAACAAGCGCGAATCCAATCGATATATTTTTTTTTAATTGGAGAGGGGGTGGGAGTGAGGAGGGGTGGTTGGCTTAATAAGGTAACCCCCCATCCACCCTTCAAATTCGTTAATGCCGAAAATCGGCACTGAACGAATACTGATAAAACCACACTATTGTAGATAAATTATCGTGAAAGAGAATGGTTTAAAGAGATTTCCGCTGCTTTTCCTCTAAAAAAAAAACCCCAGATATGCAGGTGCGTGTGCAAATTTAAAGTGCAATATAAGTGCACTGCTGAAATATAATAGCATTTTCACTTCTTGAACCGAGATACAGAATTTAGTCAAGCTATGATTGATAAGAAAAGAGACATGTGCTATAGTAGTAGTCAATAACAACGCTGTTGTTCCGATCAAACAATGCTGGCTCCGATTAATAAATGATCATATAATTCAGAAAATAAAATCAAAAAGACTAACATGAACACACCAGCCGTTGATGCAGCAAACCTCAGTAAAGATGGCGCTGTTGTGATCATGGTTGACGCTGATGCTGTGTCATTTAAACTTGCATTTTAACGCAATGAAATATAATAACAAGGTAGTAAGTTTATTTCAATTTTCCCCCTTCAATGCTTTAAGCAAATGAATATTATTTTTGCTATAACTTTGTGTTCAACAAAGCGTTACATTCCAGATCAACAAAGCGTGACATCATAAACACTAACTTCCAAATCAACAAAGCATGAAATTCCAGACACAAACATCCAGATCAACAAAGCGTGACATCAATAAAAACCAACATCTAGATCAACAAACCATGACATTGCAGACACCAACATCCAGATTAAAGAAGCGTGACATACCAGATCAACAAAGCGTGACATACCAGATCAACAAAGCGCGACATTCCAGGTCAACAAAGCATGCCATCATCAACACCAACATCCAGATTAACAAAGCATGATATTCCAGATCAACATGGTATGAAATTCCAGATCAACATGGTATGAAATTCCAGATCAACAAAGTGTGATATTTCAGGTCAACAAAGTGGGACATTTTAAACACCAGCATCCATATCATAGCATGAAATTCCAGACACAAACATCCAGATCAACAAAGCATGACATTCCAGACACCAACAAATTACATCCTCCGTTCTTTTTATCTTTTCGATTGATCAGGACATCAAGACGAAGCAATTTGTCAGATGAATTGTTGATTGAATCAATATCATAACTTCAAAACTAGGGGCCCATGTTTTCTTATGTGTTTTGAACATTTTTTAAATATTTTTAAAGCAGTTCAAATATTCATACAGGAGTGCGGAAGATTTAACTAATTTATTTAATTGTACATGTATTTTTGTGCATAATTTTTTCAGAAGATTTATCTAAATTATTCAATTGTATTTGCATGAGTTTCTCATTTAAAGCAGGGAACATCCCACAATGGTGTAATCACTGAATAAACAGCTTCCCATCTGAACATCACTAGTGTGCTGGCAGGATTAGGATCCTCTGTCAAAGACTAGACCAAGTTCACTGACCAAGGTTCAACTCTCAACTCATTCACCGTTACAGTGTAGTAGGGTATAGTCACAAGTTCAAATACACTCCATGGCGACCTCATGCTGTTACATTCAATAACACAGTGTAACCTCATATGATTTTAATCAGCTTTAATCAATATAAGCTGCATTTTTAAAAATTTTATTTTATTACAAAAATGTGCTTTTATGATAATTCTGAATCTGACTTTCATGATTGATAATATCAAAACAAATCTTTACAAATTATCAAAACAAATATTTCTGCACTATGGAATGTATATAGCAAATCAATTTTGTACAGGATGACAATAATTTATGCTTCTATACAAGTATCTTAATAGCTTTTCCACAAAAATTTGGCTAACAGAGATTAATAAACCATTATTTATCATTTTTGTCAGTTGAAATAAAAATTACAATTTTGAAAAAAAAAAATTCTGACATTAAAAATGCAGCTTTAATTCTGTCTTACATTTGTAAATACACATGCAATTCATTTTCAAGTTCTTACTCAGGTGTGTTCCTTACACAAGACAATCACAGACATTGTACATACAAGGCCAAATGTGACACAGGTAAATCTCAGGTAGGGGTAATTGACGTGGATTATGTTTTGAGTCCAAAAAAAAAGCATTCAAACCCCCAGACATACAAGGAGAATATTGATCATAAACTGACGTCGATGAGAATAGACTTAGCAATGCTCACATACACATGTCAGAGTCAGATTGAAATTTGCTTTATCTTTTTGTAAAAATACATTAAGAAAGATTAAAACAGTTAACAACCAGCAGTGATGCATGACAGCCTGTATTGCCCTATCATCCATTCACATCAGTACTGCTCTCCTTACCTAATGCTCACATACACACGTCAGAGTCAGATTGAAATTTTCTTTATCTTTCATATGTAAAAATACATTAAGAAAGATAAAATCAATAACAACTGGCAGCGATGCATGATTGATGTACTGTCATGTTATCTACCAGCCTCAGTAATGTCATATACACCATCAGCTTCAGTACTGCTCTCCTTTCATCAGCAGGAGTTTTGGTTTATTCCGTTTGTACTTTAGAGTGTCCTTGATCCTCTTCAGGTGGAAAACATGGGCGTTTTTTAGCATTGCTGGTCGGATATAAATCCCGCGGGCCCCAGGGGTGTAGACTCTGAGGGTGACGTCTAGTTCAGCAGAGCGTGACATCCCAACCACTGACGCCCATCCTGTGGGAGAGTCAATCACATTAGTACAGTAAATTTCTACCTCCAAAAAAAGGAGAATATTAAGACACAAAATTAGCACATCTGTACATGAAACTGTTCACATGTAAACAAAAAAAAGAATAAAACACAGCACTAATAATTCATCATTAATGGCTGTCTTCACAGTAAAAAATTAAAATACTTAGTGAATATAAACAATACGTATTTAAACTCAAATTGTTGACTTAGGTACAAAAAAGTTGATTTAACTCCCAACACTTACATGACACCCACACAGTGTGGGACTCCAGCTATGTGGATACCAATCAGCTGAATGTTTACATAAATGATTAACTATTTAAGTATTTTAAAATGATATAATCTGTATCTCATTTAATCTTAACTTAAGGTACTGTGGAATCATTAAAATTTGTGGGGGCCAATTTTTGTGGATTGCTTAAAATTTACAGGTTTGTGGGGACGTAATTTCGTGTATACGCTTATACTTACAAAAGGAAATATGACTTTGAAACCCCAATTTATTAACTTGTGGATGAAGTAAATTTGTGGATAAGAAGTACCCACGAATTCCATGAAAATTGAGCCACCACGAAATCTAATGATTTCACAGTAATCTACAAGAAGAATTAATCACACTTATGTTATTCTATCATGTTTTGAGGTACAAAACCTATAATATAATGCTTACATTGACCAAACTCATGATCACTGTGTGCTAAATAGGGAAATTTCTTACACTGTTAGTCTAAAACTCGGATCAAAATCATGTACCAACTATCCTTATCAAATATCATTTCACAGCAATTGGAAGATGCCTCGGACAATACACACCTAGAGACGATAGTTGAATGTCTGCCGCCGCTGTGTTGTACGTCTGATCCTCGGGGTGGATCCGGATGTTTCTTCCCCTCAGAGGTGGAAGCTTGGCTAGCCTGGATTCATCACCAAGAGGAAGCTACAACAACAACAGTGGTTCAGTCAGACTATCTGAAGATTTAACAGGCAAGAAATTGTTAAATCTTCAGATAGTCTGACTGAACTGTTCAATCTTCAGATAGTCTGACTGAACTATTAAATCTTCAGATAGTCTGACTGAACTGTTAAATCTTCAGATAGTCTGACTGAACTATTAAATCTTCAGATAGTCTGACTGAACTGTTAAATCTTCAGATAGTCTGACTGAACTGTGTATTATTTTTCACAGATCTTTCTGTTTGTTTATGTTTTCAATTAATGTATAATGTGCAGGCTGAATTAACCAGGCAAACGTATGACCATCGAAATGAACCAGTCTCTTTTGTTAACAAGCTCATTATGCTTGAGCTTTGTTTTTTTGTGTTAGCATTTTCAAAGTACTTTCATTTAATTCGAATATTTCTATCTTTAAAAAGTGACCAATTATAGCCAGAAAATCGGACCAAGCAGCTTTAAATTTCATTTGATTTCTGAACCATGAGTTTTAAAAAGCATATTTCAGTTATTTGTTGTAAAATAAATTAATTGCACTTCAACTCGAATGACATGTTTGATGGTATTTCTTACAAGTAACACCCGATAAAATCTTTTTTTTTCTTTGCTCTTCTAATGCATTTTCACTTGAATTTGATTTTATTTTGTGCATCTACTGCATTTAATTTACATTCAAGTTGATATGTAAATACAACATAACTACTGTTCATAAATGTTTGCTGATTTTGATTAGAGCTGTACCTGTATCACCTTGGAATTACTTACAGTACCGACCAGACAACCTAACACCAGAACAGACCCCAACTAAACCACGGGTTTACTTTCGGGGTTTACTTGATCTATGAGGTTTACTCGGGGTCTGCTTTTTAAAAATTTGCGTCCACTCGGGGTTTACTTTTGAGTCCACTCGGGGTTTACTTTGGGTTTACTCAGGGTTTGCTTTTTGGGTCTTCTTTACTCACTGAAGTGTGAAGCAGATCTGTCTTTTATTTTACCATCTTACAGCCTGTAAGTCACATCCCCTTGTATATTCCAAATACACATGTAGCGTCTGCTTTCAGGGGTATACTTCTGATTGGGATTTACTCTCTGTGTCAACTCTGCAGGGTTTACTCTTGGTCCACTCCAGTAAACCTGGAGTAAACCCAAAGTAAACCCCGAAAGTAAATCCAGATAGTATATAATAGATGTATAATGTTTTGAATGTTTATAATCAATTCAAATTATTCAAAAAGATTCAATAACACTTTTCAATTTAAATAAAAATCATTATACTGCAATTGAGATATGTACATCACTTTCTATAACACAAAACCATTTAAGATGCATTGTGTGTCCTTATTTTTGGATGACAGCCATTTTCAATATTTTTTACATCAATGCTTTACATAATAATGTGGTTGCAAAAGGTGGTTTAAAGATAATGTCTTGTAAAATGCTCTTCATGACTGCGGCTGTCACCTAGTTGAAATCATGAAAGATTCAGGCATCCTGAAGAGTTTTATTATCTTTATCCACAGAGTAAAATACATTAATACCATTAATCTTCATGACAAGCATCTGTTTACACTTGGGACTTAAATTCAAACATTGCACATTTCTTTGGGTCTCAAAGGAAACGTTTTCTTTTTACACCTTTACACCTTTAGAATCCTACTATAGGTATATCACAGCTTTAGTTACTGTGTAATGTCTGACTATAGGTTTATCACAGCTTTAGTCACTGTGTAATGTCCGACTTACACCTCTAGGATCCTACTATAGGTATATCACAGCTTTAGTCACTGTGTAATGTCTGACTATAGGTATATCACAGCTTTAGTCACCGTGTAATGTCTGACTATAGGTGTATCACAGCTTTAGTCACCGTGTAATGTCTGACTATAGGTGTATCACAGCTTTAGTCACCATGTAATGTCTGACTATAGGTGTATCACAGCTTTAGTCACCGTGTAATGTCTGACTATAGGTATATCACAGCTTTAGTCACCATGTAATGTCTGACTATAGGTGTATCACAGCTTTAGTCACCGTGTAATGTCTGACTATAGGTGTATCACAGCTTTAGTCACCGTGTAATGTCTGACTATAGGTATATCACAGCTTTAGTCACCGTGTAATGTCTGACTATAGGTATATCACAGCTTTAGTCACTGTGTAATGTCTGACTATAGGTGTATCACAGCTTTAGTCACCATGTAATGTCTGACTATAGGTGTATCACAGCTTTAGTCACCGTGTAATGTCTGACTATAGGTATATCACAGCTTTAGTCACCGTGTAATGTCTGACTATAGGTGTATCACAGCTTTAGTCACCATGTAATGTCTGACTATAGGTATATCACAGCTTTAGTCACCGTGTAATGTCTGACTATAGGTATATCACAGCTTTAGTCACTGTGTAATGTCTGACTATAGGTGTATCACAGCTTTAGTCACCGTGTAATGTCTGACTATAGGTGTATCACAGCTTTAGTCACCATGTAATGTCTGACTATAGGTATATCACAGCTTTAGTCACCGTGTAATGTCTGACTATAGGTGTATCACAGCTTTAGTCACCATGTAATGTCTGACTATAGGTGTATCACAGCTTTAGTCACCGTGTAATGTCTGACTATAGGTGTATCACAGCTTTAGTCACCATGTAATGTCTGACTATAGGTATATCACAGCTTTAGTCACCGTGTAATGTCCGACTTCTCTCTGATTCTAAATAAATTCAAAATGGAATATTGATATCCTCATTTTAATACCTTCATATAATGTGTATTCCACTGGTTATTGTGATCGGCTTTGGCTGATCACAGTTGTGTCCATATGAGGCATCCAACAAATTTTACTATTTGTGCACAAATTGTGCATTGCACTACTTTAATTACTATGCAATAACAACCTCATTTACTTCTTTAACTATATATATATTACTAAAAGTGTTACTCTTTCCGTTTGCCTTGAAAGTAAAACATTTATACAGTTGCTTATATGTTTTTCTTCACATAGGCCTAAGAATATTTATCGGAAGTATAATTTGCCTACTAAAAGTAAAGCTTATTCATGCCTTGCTATTTCGGAAATCAACAAAACGGTGCTATATAACTTATTTATCATGTTTATTGCATGTAGTGGAATGCTTTCGTATTACATTAACAGAGCTGACCAATATTACATTATATTACATATATATTATATTAATATATCATTCCTTTAAAAGGAATACTTGTTTTTAATTTCAAACTCAAATTGATAACAGTTAATAAAACACTACTTTGATGGTGTGAATTAATTTACATGCATTGAGTTGTGTAAAAATATCAAAAAGGTTTATACATATGAAATGCTTAAAATTTAGGAAGGATTATTTCATAATTAGTTTTAAAATTGTGTATTTTTTAGCACAGATTTTTCATATTAATTTTGTAAACTGATCTTGGGGCAGCATTCTGTATTATTCACACATTAGTGAAAATTGACAAAATGAAAATTACTGTATACAGGAAAATATTCACCCCCGTTTTATTTTCGCCCCTTTTGCCCTCGTTGTCAGCGGCAAATTTAAGACTGGGCAAATTCTGACGTCTCAAACTATCTCTCTTAAAACACAACTACCTGGTATGTCTGGGCGAATTCAAGATGGGGCGAAACTGTTTGCAAGTGTAGAAGGGCGATTATTACATGGGGCAAAAATAACCCTGTATACAGTATGTCAACAAAGTATCTGTACAATTTAGCCACTATCTTACTAGAAACTAAAATACACAACATCAAAGTAAGAATTAAACAGAGACATTGAAAATAAGGTGAATTTTGCAGTAAAAAATAGCAGCCTATACTGTATCTTGTTTTTTTTGTTTGGGTTAGGATGGTTTTAATTTCACACACTCACTGTTTAATTATTCACCCTAAGATTTCAGGTAGCCATATTGTCTCAATATTTAGGGAGGCTGGGTGGCCAATATATTGCCCAATCAGATTTACTAAAAGTTTTGGGAGAGGATTTCTTTGACCATAAACTATCGTTTACTAGAAAAAATCCAAATACATCAAATACATGTATGTTTGCTTTAATATTTGAATATTGTTCTATATCATTATACAAAGCTCTTCTTATCAAGGAGACTGATACAGTCTTAAAATGGCCACAACTATCCAGCCCTCTTAAATCACTGTCACTTTTATGTTTTACATTATGGCAGTAAGTAATCATGAAATACCTGACTCTCAAACACTGAAACAGACACCTACCCCTTGAACTTCAGTCCCAATGTTACACACCTACCCCTAGAACTTCAGTCCCAATTTTACACACCTACCCCTAGAATTTCAGTCCCAATGTTACACACCTACCCCTAGAACTTCAGTCCCAATGTTACACACCTACCCCTAGAACTTCGGTCCCAATGTTACAGCGGTAGAACTCCTCGGCCTCGGGCCTCGGGACGACATGGACTGGCAGCTTAGAACTGATGTAGATCACCAGCATCACATCTTGGTTACCCTGTTAATGAAAGAATCCCCTGTATAATTACTCCCTAACACAACCACATCTTGAGGAAAATAGAGTTATCTTTACCTCAAAGTTAATATCGGCCATAAGTACTGTAAAGCAACTTTTATTTGCGACAACTTTATTTTGATTACTTCAGATAAACTAGTTCGCGACGACTAATGTTTATGACCAAGCCTTATCCAGACTAAGGTTGTTATAATAACCAAACAACAGAGACTGGTTCATGGCGAGAAATATTTGCGATGTCGAGGCTCTCGCGAACCTTGCGAAAATTTCTCGCACGCTACAAATAAAAGTTGGTTTACAGATACCATCTTGTCAGTGAATTGTTTAGTAAAACACAATAGGACACTTACCTCTGCATAGTCCAGTCTGCCTAGTCCTGTCACAAACACTGTGTAGTCCTGCTTTAATAGAACACAGTGAGGGACAATCTTCTTGGCTGGGGAAATCAGCTTCAATTCCTCTGGTAGAAGGTCCATATAGATCTACGAAAATCAAAACGACTGTTTATATATTATTTACAAATTACCTAGAGAAAAGAAATGAAATAATACAATTATAATGTGTGAGAGAAATAATTGAAGAGAAACATATGAAGAGAAAGATGGAAACAGAGTGAGAGATAGAGTGAAAGAGAGGGACATAATGTAGACGTAAGGAAAAACCATATACCCATGTTTTTTTTAGCGTAGATCATAATACATGTACAAATACATGGACTTCATTATACAACTATATGTATCTGTAGTACAATTAGCTATACTTCTCTTTTTAATCTGCTCTAAATTCAAGAGCTACATGTAAAAAGACCTTGATCACTGACCTGGGAGTCGCACAGAAGACCAGGCGTGTCATACAAAAATCGGGAGTTTTTGAATCGGTGTTCATCGTACGTCGCCCGTTTTTCAGCAATGAATTCCTTGCCGTCGTTTGTCAGTACTTTGTCCTGCTTATAATCGTAAGCCGTGAGATCGAAACCTGAATACTGACTTCTTCTATCCTCATCCTCAGCAAAGTCTGTCTTCTCCACTTTCTCTGCAAATGCAATGAATTTTTAAACAAGAATACATGTATATCTGTTAAATTTATACACCAGTGAAAGAAGGTTGAAAATAATCTGTAACCATATTAACAGGTATAGGAAATATTTTAGGATAATGAGTACTTCCTGTAGATTTAATTTTTCTTTTAGTAAATTACATATCTGTTGATTTCATTCCCCAGTGAAAGAGAGGTGAAAGCTGAATCAGTAATAAATAAAGAAACATGTAGACCTGTGTAAGAATCTTAATACATGTGAAATTGATTCCCTTCAATCAATATTCTGAGACACAGAAGTTTAGTCCTTACTATAGATTAATAAGGCCACAAAAAGTAAATGCAATGGTTCTCGGGCAAAAAAAAATCAAAAATATAACATGGAAGGCAAACAATTTATTTATTTATTGCAAGATTTGCCAAGCGAAATAACTGAATTTTCATATAATAGCTTATAAATATTAAAAATTCTCCTTTTTGGTATAGAAATAGAATATATAAATCTATGCATCAGCATTTGACCTGATGCAAAATTGCCTTAGAGCCAATACATCAAATCTTTTTGGCCTAATGTAGCATTGTACCTCGGAGAGTGGTCAGGATTGATGCTGCCATCAGCTTCTTGGGTTTTTTTATTTCCTCTATTACCTTTATCCGCTTCACCATTTCCTTGGCTTTTGTAAGCCGAAGTCGGTCTTGACGCATCTTCATCAACCAGTTTGTTTTGGCGTTCATTATTGGGAACTTCAGAGTGTTCATTGTTGTACCTAAAGCAACAAAAATAAAAACAGTGGTTCTTGATTTAACGATAAACATCAGTATACATGTTATATACACGTAGATTCTATTATATATTTGCAAACTATAATATATGTATTATAAACATTAACATTTCCTATGGAAAAAAGAGCCCCTTTAAACCCTTGATCATTTGTTTGTCCTTTTATGATTAAATACTACTAATCATTACATAACCCAATTGTTCACAAATATTAATCTGTTTACACTGATCATAATGCACTAGTGTAGTCCTTAGGTTTACTCCCAGTTTTACTCCCGTAATGAAAACTTGAAATCTCTACAAGAGCGTTCTTTATGTCTCTGGTAATAAAATTATGATTGCCTGCTTTACAACCTTTTCCTCTGTAATGTCTTTCTTACCTACTGCTAAGTAACACTTATATCTGCATGAAGTCAGTAGCCATTCATAATTACCTGGTAGCTCGGAGACGGTGGCCTGAGAAATGACGTCCCTGACGTGATGATTACAGTAGTCCGAGTTGAGCAGCGAGTTGTAGAGAGTCGACTTCCCACTGTTAGCCGTACCAATCATGTACACATCACCTACAGGTAAGGATAAAAACACAACCAGTAGGATAATACAATCTTATTAAAACTAGAATGTCCATCTACTCCCCGTTTTTTATGTCGCACGGTATTTCAAAAAACCGGGGAGCAGGTGGAAGTTCTAATTGTAATTATATGTAGATTGTAATTCTTATTTTCTAATACCAGTATTAAGTGTATACTGTGCAACCTAATCTTGTGTGTGGAGAAGGGGGGTGGGGGGGGGGGGGTCATAATATATTGTCGCTTGTAAACCTGGGAATCTATTATAATTATTTATTATTGGATTTGAATGATGAAAAAAAAATTGCCTCTTATAAAAATTTATTTAATTCATAATGCATATTTGTAGGTGATGGGTATCCTAGAAATCAATGATTAGGCCCATCATAAATTCTAATTGGCAAATAATCAAATGAATTTGATTTGTAACTCATTTTTTATGACACACCAGTAATTATGTCAAATGAAAATTGCACTATATGTTCTGGATTGAACTTGCTTACAGTTATAAACCATGTAAACAGGTATAAATATAAAACATTCCAAGTATTATTTATAATATCACTTGACAGCTTTTGATCCCTTATGTTGCTGTTGTTTACCTGACATGCCCCAATCTTGTAGAAGTTTTGATATCAGAGTCTCAACACCAAATCCAGTTTTGGCGCTGATCAAGGTCACATGTTTAACGTTATGTTGTTCCAGTCCACAATTAATGCACGCATCCACAAGAGTCTGGTGCACAGAGTCGAGATAATCAGGATGGTCCTGCGGAATGATGTCAACCTTATTCCCTATCACAAAGATGGGCTTCTTAGATGGTATCAATTGACGGAATAAGTCAGGAATACTATTTTCTATGTCCAGCAAATCAACTATAAGCATCACCATGCATCTCCGATTATCTTGAATCTCCTTCATAATTTCCTGTGCTCTATCATCTGTTGCACGAATGTCTATCAAGGTTTTGTGATATTGCATCTTGTGACATTTTTGACACTTTGAGTCCTTCAGTTCTTCTTTTGTCATTTCCTTGAATACCTCACTCGGAAGATAACCAGGCATAGTATGGTCCTGACAGTGCAACAAGGCGCCACATCCCCCGCAGGGAACTTCGCTGATTGCTATAGATTTGTCTGGTGTGCCGTAATTAACCCTTCGCTTAGAGTTGATTGAGGAATCGTCCGAATTGCTCAGATCTTTCTCGACAGTACGAGGTTTCCGTTTTACGTTAAAATCTACATCTTCGGTTATCTCTTTGATCTTTTCATTTATATCTGAGAGAAAATCCAGATTAAAAGATCCTGTATTGACCGGTTTTTTCAAGAGATATTGATTATTACTTAATTCTACAATCGCTGGTTTTACAGACGTGTCGTGTTGTTTTACACTGCCACTGGTCTTTTTCCTATTCTTTAGTTCGTATGATGAAGAAGCATGATTATGAGAACTAGAAACTATCAAGCGACGTGTTTTTTGTAAAGATCTACAAATGTCACATGGCAAAAGAAACCTTCTTGTTGTAAACATTTTGTTCGTAAACACGAGTTTTCCAATGTAATTCTTTCTCTTCGCTTCAATATTATAAAAACAGGTACTATAAAACGCACTTCAGGCTATGATTACAAGCGGGTACTGGACAAATCGTTGCTATTTAATTTGCCCCCCCCCCCTTTCTTGTTTCTTGATTTCAATGGACCATACATGGAACTAAAATACTATATGATTGAGAAGATTTTAACAGTCCAACGGTCGACAAACGACACACAAAGACGCAGTAGGAGCACCTGACTCTGATGAACTCAAAAGAGGTCAAGTTTATGGCAGATTTTTTTCCCGGTAGAGGGTCCGAGGGATATCTTTGAATTGAACGTGTTCGCTATTCTATAAGTTCATGTAAGGAAACATATTTACAAATGTAATATTTATATATGTCATAAATATGATATACACTTGGTTGGGGAATCAGCAGCAGATGCTATACACATGGATACATATGGATACACGAGAGATATTAAAGGTATATATGCCGTTTGAAATGAAAAAAGAAAGCAATGTTTTCATTTTTCAGTTAAGCTACAAAAGTTATGCACTTCCTGCAAATTATACAGTTTAAATCAAACGCATTTAAAAGTATTAAATAATATGTTTTACGGTGTGACCGTTGGGGCGAGCGCAGAAGGAACTACACATTTCTCATCATTGTTAAATGCAACCCGTGGACTGACTTGCCCCAATCTAAAACTTAGGCTTTCTCTCGAAAACTTTTACCCCCGCAAGAAACCCGAAGTTATCAAAAATTTATTTCAATTGTCCCGCCCTATGCTAATATACTTAAACAAACTACCACTAAGATTAATTAATGTAAAACAGACTTATTAAAGTATTTTGATAAATACAAAGCCATTTGGGTTTTTTATGCAAATACAATCATGAATTATCATTCTTTACTTTTTAATATAATCAATAAAATCAGTGATCAATAAATTGCTTGTCTGTGTTATTTCTCATCTTGTTCCTTGTTGTTAACTGAGTTTTAATTATTTTCATCTGTAACATCAATTTTGTTTTTAATTTTTTTTTGATTTTTGTATGCTATATATATGTGTAGAAGACATGTGCCCTCCCCCTTTTTTAGTGTGTGATATCCCACTATTTAAAGGTTTGACCATATATGCAACTAACAAATAGATATTTTAACAGTTTATTTTTTCTTCTCTTTTTTGTTTTTATTATTTATTACAAAATGACGTGGCTGCACGTATTTCTAATAATTAGACTTTTTTAAAATAAGTTTTTGTCACCTACCTAACGTATGCATATATACGATTGGATCAATATGGCAGTAAATTAAGCATGGAACTTGCAAGTGCATTTTACTAAGCAAAAAAATATATATCAAAACAAAACTAATCAGCCGAAGAGTCGCCGTTAACACTGATACTGAGTACTTACTACACGTTACACCCAGTACATATGCTTTATCCACCTCTAAATTTATCGCCGGAAATTATTATAGTGCGAGATCATTATGACGTCATACTTGACTTTCTTTTGCTCTCGACAGTTCTCGTAAATTGTCGGATAAATTCGGGTAAGGAAATGACGTCATATGTTAGCAAAAGTTCAGATAAGTACAGGGTTTTTTTTTTAGGTAAGCATATGTGTTGTTTACTTTCGTGTTTTTAAAGGATTTTTATTCATTTGTTAAATGAAATAGATGTATGCGATTTAGAGGAAAGAATTTTCCTTAGAAACGCTTCCTGTTCCACCATGTTGCTATACACTCATAGGATTATTGGGATATAGTATAAGTTTTCACGCGGGTCTACAAAAATTTCTCTGAACAATGTGCAGATTTCAACTCGAATTTCCTACGTTCGTACACGGTGTCTATGGAGCTCGCTACGCGAGCGGCGCTGCGCTCGCTATAAATTCTCATTAATTTATTTACTGACCGGGTCGGTCAGTAAACGCCCAACTTTGAAATATTCATAAGCACGTGATGTGACAAGCTAATTTTAGAACGTACACAACAAAAAAAGTGGTCGGCCCATTGGCAGTGGAATAACTCGTTCGAAGAGAAAAGAAGGGAACAAAAATACAGTTTGACAGAGAATGTTGTAAAATGAGAATCTATATTGGATACCATTTTGAGCGGTGGACACGTGTTAGAAACTTCATTTTTAACTATGGACTTGCCGACTTCTTGTTTTAGACGGTGGGTCACATGCACTGTGAGCGTTGTTTTCTTTGTTTAATAAGATATTTACTCATAAACGAGAAGAAGCTTATGTGTATGGTACGATATTCATTGTCTGAATATGTTACAACTTGTATAGCAACTACTCGAATACTTAAAACTTATAAATTGTATATGTTTTGAGTCGAGGGGCACCAGAAAGGATGATTTTATTCTATAATTATATATATATATATATATATATATATATATATATATATATATATATATATATATATATATATATATATATATATATTGTCAAATGTATTAAAATAATGGCCAATTGCAAAAGGTTGTCATCTTCACCGTTACGCGTCCATCCTCATGAAATGCAACTCGACGTGGGCGCCAATGAAGTAGCGTTATGGTTGGGCGTTGTACCAAGAATAACAATACTGGTGGTTCGTTATAATTATGATTTATATATTGTATTAAAACGAAAACCCTGAAATATACAATGAGAGTATGTCTTATGATATGCACAACATGATAATGAAATAGACAATTTATCACAACAATTACACGATGTTCATAATTACATGAGTTATCGCTCTTACATAAACAATTACTCCATCCATGTAATTTCTACATGTACAGATATACAATATTACTAAACCATATATTTATACATTTAGATATAAATTATATATATGTATATCCATGAATAACAACAATTTATAGATATATTTACGTAACGAAATATTGTAATACCTGATTGTGGATCAGGGTCCACTTCAAATAATTATGACAAATGCTGTTAACATTTCAAGTCAGGATCCTGTCAAACATTAATATATGCGTATAGAATACTATTTTTGATAAATACCAACAAATAATAATTTCATTATCTGCTTTCACACTATGCATCCTTACTGAATAGGGTTTATGTAAAAAACTATAGACAAGCAAAAATATAACGTTATTTTATTAGAGTTTACCTGTGAATTAAAAAGTAAAAGAACTTACAGTATGAAGTCATGTCAGAAGTCGTGTTGAGTTGTATATATATATGACATATAATGTCCACCTTGTCCTGAGCTTGTAAATCAACAAAACTTGCCCCACAAGAAATCTACCTGACACGCACCGCGGGAATATTCTCCCAGCCAATCAACAACCAGAATTAAATATAGAACAGACCATTTGCTATTTTTAACTTTAAAGGGATAACACGTATAACACAACTTTTTAATATGAATTATTTTATTATTGTAATGATAAACGTAAACTTTT
Organism: Magallana nippona; assembly: GCA_033439105.1. Taxonomy (NCBI): domain Eukaryota; kingdom Metazoa; phylum Mollusca; class Bivalvia; order Ostreida; family Ostreidae; genus Magallana; species Magallana nippona. Next base: position 1,498,071 of record CM065920.1, on the reverse strand, counting down.
ATAGCTGAAATAAAAAATGCATAAAATAATATTATGTACAATATTCAACACTATCACATATGCCCCCTCCACGAGAAATGACGTCCTCGTCATTATACTGAAGCATATGCAAATATGACGTAAACACAAATAAGAAATTTAAAAACAACTATGATTTATCAAGTACAGCATTCATCATGGCCCTGCAGACCATATTAACAACAAACTCACCTTCATTCATCCATTTTGGTTGTTTACGTTGACGTGCTGATCTGCGAAGTCTAACGTTACCATTGTCATTTGGTTCTCTGATGCTATGCGCAGCATCTGCTTCTTCAGTAATCTCATCGTCAGGTTGTTCGATCTGCTCTACACTAGGATCATCATCGTGATCATCATCACCCCCATAATCATCCTCATCATTGTCCTCATCATTGTCCTCATCATCAGCTCCTCTCTCATTATGCTCGCCACCAGCATCATTCTTGTGCTCCTGTGACGGTTTCAACGGCCTAGGCTTATTGACAACTTTACGGCATAATAATTCATCATCGGATGAATCATCAGTTTCTTCACTCTTAGACTCTGGAGCTAATGCTGCCGTTGTTCTCTGATCAGAGTTCTTTTTCCTTCTTGGAGCTGGTGTAGGTTTCTTACTAGTGACAGTTTGATCTAAACTATCGCTTAGGTTAAGTGTACCTATAGGGAGCAGAAGATTTCTGTGTAAAGTACGCTTGCGTCCTTCACCATTTTCTTTTCGAACAACATATACTGGTATGTCTGGATTCGGCCGATCTAAAACAACATAAGGTTCTTCCTCCCACCGATTTGCCAGCTTGTGTTTTCCTTCAAAAGCTACTGTTTTGACCATAACTCGGTCTCCAACCTCTATGTTATTTCCTCTTACTTTCAGGTCGTAATAACTCTTTTGTTTTCCCTGAGCTTCTCTGGTAGCCTTTGAAGCTAAATTATAAGCTTTCTGAAGTCTATCCTTCATTTCTGCAACATAAATTGTCATAGGTTGTTTCGTGATTTCCTGATCAAGTTCAAACGCTATGTCCACGGGTAATCTCGGCTGTCGTCCAAACATTAGGAAATACGGTGTCTGTCCAGTGGTTTCTTGACGCAACGAGTTGTAGGCGTGAACCATCGGGCCGACATATTTTTTCCAGTTATGCTTTTGTTCTGTCGTAAGAGTTCCTAGCATTTGGAGAAGAGTGCGGTTAAACCTTTCAGTCAGACCGTTCCCCATCGGGTGATAGGGGGTCGTTCGGGATCGTTCAATACCGCAAAGACTACAAAGCTCCTTGATTATTTTATTATTCAAAGTTTGCTCCTTGATCGGAGTGTAACCTTTTAGGAAGCCCATAATGTACAACAAAATTATTGAAAAATATCTCAGCAGTAGTTTTTGCTGTTTGGTTACGAGTTGGTACAGCAACAGCATAACGCGTAAAGTGGTCGGTAATGACCAAAATATTTTGGTAACCCCCTTTTGACGTTTCTAACGAAAGGTAGTCTAAACAAACTAGCTCTAAAGCTTCTGAGGTTTCAATACTAATTAAGGGAGCTCTAATGTTGGTAGGTGACTTTCTTAATATACAATTCTTACAACCCTTAATCCACTCATCAGCATCTCTAAACATCCCAGGCCAGAAAAAACGTTCCCTAATAAATGCTACAGTTTTATCCCTACCTGGATGACCGATGCTGTTGTGTGATAGCCTTAAAACCTCATTTACTAGACTAGGAGGTACTACTAGCTGGTGTACAACTCCAAACTCTGTCTGAATAATTCTAAATAACTTACCTTCTCTTATTCTAAATCTGCTGAAGTTCTTCCTAAAAATACGCGACTCTTGGATATCTGGTAACTCATGTTGCTCTGGACATATGTCGTTTTCCACGAAGTATATCCATTCCTTGATTAACGGATCTTGTCGCTGCTCTCTTTCAACATCAAACTGGTTTATCTGCTGACATGGTAATTGCAACAAAGGTTGAAGCGCATCGCTGTCGATTGAGAGACTTTCAATCAAAGGTGACGGGGTCTGTACCATAGAAATGCTGGCAATCGTCTTAACACTGTCTAAAGAAATTGGAATGCGATCTTGCTGTTGCGATTCCGGAAGTCTGGACAGCGAATCAGCGTCTGCATTGTTGCGCCCAGGGCGGTAGTGAATTTCAAAATCGAATGCTGCTAATGCTGCTACCCAGCGATGCCCTGTAGCGTCCAATTTGGCTGACGTTAAGACATACGTTAAAGGATTATTATCGGTAATAACCGTGAATTTCTTACCATACAAATAATCTTGAAACTTTTCGGTAACTGCCCATTTTAGAGACAAAAACTCTAACTTATGTGCGGGGTAATTGATTTCTGAACGATTCAACCCACGACTTGCATAGGCAATTACGCGGTCCTTACCGTTCTGTTTTTGGTACAGTACAGCCCCAAGGCCTGTCGAGCTTGCATCGGTATGCACCTCAAACGGCAAATCAAAATCTGGATAAGATAAAATAGGCGGAGATGATAAACGCTCTTTCAGAGTTTTGAACGCCTCATCTTGCTCCTTGCCCCAATTCCAGTCAGGGAACTTTGTTTTCTTCTTATTTGTTTTCTTGGATTTTGTAGTTGTTGGAATTAGACTCGTAAGGGGTCGAGCTATTTTGGAAAAGTTAAGAATAAATTTCCTATAATAACCAACAAAACCAAGGAATTTACGGACATCCTCCGAGTTTGAGGGCTTTGGCCAATTCTTGACCTTAGTAATTTTGTCGTTATCTGGTTCTATTCCTTCTGCGGATACAACATGGCCAACATACTTGACTCGCCGTTTGAAGAGAGAGCACTTGCTAGGAGACAGTTTGATACCACAATCCTGCAATCTCTGAAACACCATCCGCAATCTGTCTACGTGCTCATCAAAATTGTCTCCCGAGAAAACAATGGCATCGTCTAAGTAAATAAAACAGATTCTATGAAGAAAGTCCCCCAAACACTCCTCCATCAACCTCTGATATGTGGCTGGCGCATTTACCAGTCCCATGGCCATTCTGTTGTGTTCAAAAAACCCCAAAGATCCAACCGTAAAGGCTGTCCTTTCTTTGTGCTCTTCGGCAATGGGAATTTGGTAATATCCGGACTTCATATCTAATACGGAGAACCACGCATTCCCTGCTAACGAATCTAAAATCTCGTCTATACGAGGTAAAGCATAATTATCCTTTTTGGTCTTACTGTTTAAGTGTCTATAATCAATACATATGCGAAGTTGACCATTTTTCTTTCGGACGAGCACAACGTTAGACGTAAAAGGCGAATGCGACCTTCTTATAATTCCTGCAGCAAGTTGTTGCTCAATGTGCTTCTTAACCTCATCCATCATAGATGGCGGAATTCGGCGGAAACGTTGCTTAAATGGTGTTTCGTCCGATAACTCTATGCGGTGCTCAACGAATGGACAGTAACCAATATCATCGTCTCCTTTAGAGAACAATGATTCAAACTTGGTAAGCAAACTATGTACTTTTTGCTTCTGCTCCTCGTCAAGTTCATCCTTAGGTAAGTCAATCTCTGAAAGTACATTTGATGTATCTGCAATAACCGAGTTTACAGGGAAATTCTGCACAGTGACATACTGAAGTTCGCATAGCAGTGAATGCGGGTTTACTGTGACTGTGTTAGTGGTGGTATTGCTAATACGCACGGGTACCGTATCTCTCGCCTTTGTATCATACGTGACCAAGATAGGCTCTATATCCAAAGCATTTGGTATTTTCGAGTTCACAGTTGGTGCAAGCATTCCACATACTGGATGATATGGTATGGTATCACACATGTAACCATTGATCGTTATATCGGTGTTTGGAGATATCGTGATTCTGTCCTGTTCTGCAGACCTTATTCGGGCTAGAACGTTATTACGATGAGCAATCTCCTTTTCTCTCAACACAAGGCATCGAAACGCAAGATACCAAGGAGTATGTAATTTAGCTCTTTGTAAAAATCTCACTCCATATCTCTCCTTAGTATTATTCAACAGTGTCGACAAAATATTTGTCCCAATTAAAACGGGCACTGTTTCATGATAATTGGTTTGATGAACTACAAGAAACAAACATGTACATGTTTCTGGTTTATCGGAAATGCCATCAATCTGCAACTCGCATACGATGAAACCATGATAAGGTAACACGGTGCCATCTGCACACTCAAGTGTAAGCAACTTTCCAACTGACTGTAATGGAATGTCAGACAAATGAGTCTCATAAAACTTTCTGCTGACCGTTGAAACTGCTGAGCCAGTATCAATTAAAGACTTGGTGGGGATACCCTGAATGTACACTTGAGCCTCATTCGATGAACCAACGAGCGTTGATATCCGTGTTGGGTTTCTTTTTCTTTCATTGGAAGGTTGTATATCATAATCAAATCTCTTGGAATGATCTAATCTGACCCTGCACTTCCAATCAGGATGACCAGATTGACCACATCTCTCACACTGTACATCAGTAGCATTTGCATTGACAATATTTACATTGACGGGACAATTTTCTTCCGTGAAGCTCCCAAGCTGTCCCTTATTAGAAGCTTCTAACAGTTTAAATCTCCATTGGTGCGTCTATATTGTCTGTAACCTCTGTAATAATTGCCTCGTTGAGGATTGTGTCTAAATCGTCCTGTACCAAATGATCTGAAATTCCGACCACGATTCTCTGTATTGGTGTATGACCTTGGTCCCGATTGACCATTAGGTTCATTCTGGGTCAAAGGTCGGCGACTGCCTCTTGACCTTCTAACCTCTTTCTCCACTTCAGTCATCCTTTTGTCCATATCTTCAAGTTTCTTAAGTATAGTATTTAATGAGGAGTCGTTATCCGATATACCTATTTGGGATATTTGCGACTGCTTTTTGTCTCTTGTGGCAGTACCGGAAGTAGAGGCGGAGGTTCTCAAATCTAACTCAATAGTACGTAGTTCCCTTCGCAACTCTTCAAAATCTCCTATGGTGTCATACTTGTAACGACTCGCGTTTCTTAAGTCTATGTCACTAAGTCCTGACCATAATTTTGTTCTCAGCATCTCATTCCTTGACTCCGAGTTGAATGTTCCCCTGTCAATACACGTTTGTATCAGATTTTCAAGTCTCATTCCATAATCCGCGACAGTTTCTCCTTCTTTTTGTTTTGCCTCATAAAACTGTTGGATTAATTTTTCACTGGGATAAATATTTCCGTAGATGCCGTCCAACTTTTGTAATATTTGCTCTGGAGTTGCATCAGTTGGTAACGTTAGCAGTGAACTCCTAGCCTTTCCTTTAAGTGACGAGCGTATGGATTGTAATATTAAGCTTGTTGACGCTGAGCCTTCTCTAATTGCGCATTTCACGTCGTTTTTCCACACCTCAAAAGACGTCTCGGATTTTTCTTCCCCGGAAAAAATTGTAAATCGAGGCCTTACATTTGTGGCATCATACACGACACTTGTATGCCCTTCTGTTAACTGATTCTGTAATTGCGACTGATCTTCGAATTTGACGTTACGAATTTGATCTTTTGGCCTTGCACCGCCACGCTCTCTTACGGCTGAGGGTGTACTGTGTGCAACCGGTTTTAGTAATTGATACTCATCATTAGTCAATATCTTGTAATCGGTATTCTCCGTTAAATAGTCGATCATGCGCTTAATTTGTTGTTCATTCAATTCTGTTTTCTGATCACCTCTATTTAAATGAACGCTTTGATCGCCAGTTGCCATAACTAACTATGCTCTTAAGTACCTGCAGGTCTAAGTCTAAATTAATAATCTTAAATAATTTCTAAACTCAAATAAACATGCCTTATTCAAATTATTCTAACTACAACTTATTGATGAAAATAAAATGTTTGATTATCAAGCTGTAAGAAAATATTGAATTAACTTGATAAGCTGAAAAAAAAATTGTTAAGCAAAGCTGAAAAAAAATCAAAGATGAATAACTCGTACTAAATCAAGGACAGGTAACTCTGCAAACTTTCTGGCGAGGTCAATCATGCGTGACGGATTTTCAGCCAGCACTGGTTTTAAACTGTAAACAATTTTTTTTTTTTTAAATCTAACTAATGATTAAATAAACTTTCAACAACTACACATACACATAAGCAATGTATTTTTTTAAAATAAAATAATGTAATTACTATCTACAGTTGCAACTTAGATTACCTGCGAATGTGATAAAGTAAGAACGCGAATCTACACCGCTTCTAAAAAAAAAAAAAATTGTTTACAGTTTAAAACCAGTGCTGGCTGAAAATCCGTCACGCATGATTGACCTCGCCTGAAAGTTTGCAGAGTTACCTGTCCTTGATTTAGTACGAGTTATTCATCTTTGATTTTTTTTTCAGCTTTGCTTAACAATTTTTTTTCAGCTTATCAAGTTAATTCAATATTTTCTTACAGCTTGATAATCAAACATTTTATTTTCATCAATATTTCATCTGATATTTTTTCTGTTAACAGCACACAGACTTGTTTATATGAATTCAAGCAACTGTAAACAAACCTGTCGTATTACCTCGTTCTGCATGCTGCTTTTCTGAATTACCATTCCCGCACACATGCGCAAATCCACATCAAACGTAAATCGTTTACGAATGTGCATAGGTAAATCGCCGTTATTCATTTTCAAATTATGGCTAATACCTCGTTAATATTTATCAAAAAATTGCAAATTCTTTCTTTTTTAAATAGAAAAATGTGTGTTTTGAAGAAAAAAAATATTTCAAATTATTAGAATAAAATGCAATATGTTTGAACTGGAATATTTTTTATGTTCTTTTTAATGACTTTGCCCAATCGTGGGGAGAGAGAAAGAAAGAGAGAGAGTAAAAAGTTCAGAATAACGAAGCTGATTATATGCCTATTCAGTGTATACTCTCTCTCTCTCTCTCTCTCTCTCTCTCTCTCTCTCTCTCTCTCTCTCTCTCTCTCTCTCTCTCTCTCTCTCTCTCTCTCTCTCTCTCTCTCTCTCTCTCTATTTGACGAAAGATTCAGTTCTTAGTCATATGATGAAAGCATACTATTACTTCAGTAGAACGTGAAAGTGGAACAGAGGCGTGTTCAACAGAGTGAGTGCCCTCACCAAAATAATAAATCCTCTAAACACTGCGATTTAGCCCCTTTTTAAACACCGACATTTACCCTTTCAAACAAAAATATTGTAATAATTTAGCTAAAAGTTCCAAGCATGGTCTGTATGGAAACATTTAAAAACAATTTTGTCAGGGAAACTTTCATTATAAACATTATATCAATTAAACAAAAGTGTACAACTTAGTGTGAAATCCTGACTTCGCTGATACGGCCATGTGTCGGTCATTGTATTATTTAAATAAGAAGGCGGAGCGGCAATCAAGCGTGATAATAGTATTCATGAGTATTGTATTGTATTGCTTATTTGCCAAAATTCATATGAATTATAAGCAATGGAATTAAAATAACATATGTACATACTTATAAACATATTACACTGCACTCTTTCTAAGTACAGGCATACAAGTCACTATTAACGTTATAGAATACTCTAAAAGAATATTCGTACATAGGAGGAGAAACCCTATAAATCAATAAATCGAATGGTAATGTAAATAATTATAATGATAATAATAATATATCAATTGGATGTTGTCAGACATTCCCGTTTTTTACCTGCCTCACGCAGATACATTGCGAGATGGCACAATTGTTTGCGATTATGAAAACAAAAAAGAGTTGAGCTTATTTAAACATTGAAGGACGAGTCCAGTAATATTTCTTTAAAAATAATACACGTAGACATTTATAAAAAGGACAGATACATATAAAATGGAATTCATCCTCGACTTTACCTAAATTACAATATTTGCAGATGCGCACCGATCTGGCAGTTCCATTATAACGGCCTTGTTCTACCAATAGCACATGCGATGGCAGTCTATATTTTGTTAAAAGGACAACAAGATTTTCCGGAATATTTTTACGCAGATAGAATTGTAAGGAAAAAGTGTCGGGCAGATACTTGTACAATAAACATTCAGAGGATGACTAAAAAAATACGTCTCTTTCCTGTATAAAAGAATCAGACAACCTCTGCTTTACAGTTTTTAAAAAACATTAGTGTTAGCCACATTCTGTAAAAGCCAGACTTCATGCATACCCAGAGATACTAACAATTCTCTGACATTAAAACACCATGTATTTGGTATCAATTGTGAGACCATTTCTTCATATATATTGCGTAATATACAATTGTCTGTTTTAATCAATTTCAACCAATACTTAATGATGCACAATTTACGTATAATACTCATAGGTAGACAACCTAACTCTGAATAAACCATGGAAGTTTGACGTGCACTTTTTGACTTTCAAAATTCTTTTACAAAAGTTTGTGTGAACTCGTTCTATTTCGTTACCAGGATGAAAACCCCATATCTGGGAGCCATAGTTAAGAACACTAGATACATATGTGTCAAAAATGCTTAATTTAGTCTCAATATTTAAGTAGGTTTCATTACATATTTTCAAAGTACCAAACATACATTTCCTACCCTTCATTGCAATTGTTTTCTGTGTAACATTAAAATTCCCATTAAAATTCAGATTGATTCCTAAATAATTGAAACAATTAACAACCTCAACATGCTTTTGGTCATAAGTCCAGACATCATTTTTACACATTCTGCCCGCGTGTCGAAAAACAACTATTTTTGTTTTATCAGTGTTCACACCAATATTCCAATCATTACTAAATTGATACAATTGATTCAACATACCCTGTAGACCCTCTCGTGAAATAGCTATTAACATAGTGTCATCAGCATACATGAAAAGAAAAAGTGAAAGGTCTCTCAAGTCAACAGGTACACAACAGCTTCGTATAAAATCCATTTCAAAATCATTAATATATAGTGAAAAAAGAAAAGGCGACAAAGCCTCTCCTTGCATAAGTCCAGTTGTAGACGAAAAGTAATTTGACAGTACAGACTTATATCTGACACATGATTTTAACTCACAATAAACATGCCTAATAATACTTAACAATTTTCTCGTGACTCCATTTGCAGCAAGTTTGTTATGTAACTTGTTTTTGTTTACACTATCAAACGCTTTTCTATAATCAACAAAACAACAATATAATTTCTTTTTCTTTTTGAAATACAAATATACTAAACTAGTAAGTGCAAAAATGGCATCTGTGGTAGTATAACCTGGCTTAAACCCAAACTGTGCGTCGCTTATGATACCATTGTCATCAGCCCAGCGAAGTAATCTATTGTTCAACACGGTGGTAAATATTTTTGCCAGGTTTCTAACAAGAGTTATTCCCCTGTAATTGTTTACATCATTAGTATTACCTTTTTTAAAAAGTGGAATTATTAAACCCACAGACCAGCTCTTTGGAAAAGTACCGGCATCTAAAATTCGTACTAGAACTGGTAAAAAAAAATCTTTAAATTTAACAAAATATTCATTTAACAGATGATCTGTTCCAACAGCTTTACCACATTTTATTTTTTTTAATACTGAAAGTAATTCCTCTTCATCTATGGCTTTATCTAATTCACTAAAAACAGTATCAGTACTAATCTGTTAAACAAAATTGACTTTCAATGTCTACACTATTTTCATCCACGTTACAAACTCTTAAAATGTTGATAAAAAGCATCTAAATCTAAAGAGCTATTAGTTGTTTTTCTTTTCTTAAAAATCTTGTAAAACTGTTTTGGATTGTGTTTTCTTAAATAGTTGAGTTTATTACCTTCGTGTCTGACAAACCTGAGTATGTTACAGTGTGTTTGAAGTGTTTGCTTAGATTTTAAGTAATACCAAAGAAAGCAATCTAAAAACCGTCTTTTGGGCTTGAGACCAACAAAATATACTAATTAAAATTTAGATTTTGATATTTTTTGATACTTTATTTTTGAACACGATGTTGCATTGGTGTTGAATCACGTGATTGGGACTTTGCTATTCATGAGGTCAAAGACGGGTTAAAATTCTTAATCAAGTTACCTTCACTGTAGAGAGAAGCACTCAAGATTTTGCACTTTTTGATTAAATAACATATGAACGCACTGCTAGCCGCTGTTCCAATTTCTTTCATGAATGTGAATGATTAACATTACTGTTTTCATTGACCACATTTACGACAACTTGGAACATCAATGCGCTCATATAGAAAATAAGCTTTCAAAATGTGAATGTGGCCTAAAATCTATGGAAAATCGATGTAAACCACATATCCCTGCTATATTAATTGGGGTAATGCATAATTACAGTGTATGAAAGTAAAAAAAAAATAATTGATATTAGATACTTCAGTGTTTGAAAAAAAGAATAAGGCAATAACATGTAAAAAAAAACCTTCAATTTAATTTTTTTGCTAATTATGGGGTACAATTGCATAGGAAATTTTGGCGAGCGCTCTTAATAAATAAATAGTTAGTACTCGTAACTGGGTCCTCCAAGCAATCCGCCACTTTGAAGAATTCCGTAAACTTTCTGCGTCGTATAATGACCTGCCACCCTATTTTAAATGAACAATAATATAACCAATATGTATGAACTAATAGATCAACTGAGCATTTACTTGAGCAATTAACTAGGTCGAGTTCGTATTAGGCCGATTATGTATTAGCCCGACTTCTCCAGTACCCCTTTGTAACTAAGCACGTGATCAAAACAAAACAAACCAGGAAGAAAATAAGTAATCGTTAACCGTTGGATTGGAATAAGGTTTATATTTGTATTAATTAACTCCCTGTAACATTTATCGACATACTATGTAATTACCATAATTATGTCAAATAAAATTCTGTCTTTAAGAAATAGTTTCCCTACATAAATAAAACTGTAAATGTAGGTCATTTACTGTTATGTACATGTAAAGTTAGCATGGTGAGTATGTGTATTGTTTCGAGCATTGCTCAGATCCTATGTTAACGTTTAAAACAATTTACAATAACATTTACAACAGCAGCAGCCCCCCCCCCCCCCCCCCCCCAAAAAAAAAAAAAAAACTTAGTCATCAAAATTTGCAAAATATCGAAATATAGTAAAGAGCTTTTAATATTTCAGGTTGTTAAACAGCTATAAAGATGTCATTTGACCATGGACCCTGAGTACAGCCTCCAGGATGTGGTACGGTGTCATCTCTGTGAGACACCGGTCCCCCCTTTACACTGTGTTATTTGTAACATACAACTGTGTGAAGACTGTGAGGGGAAACATATCTCTGATAAATCCATAGATCACAGAGTGGTGCCATTCAAATATCGGGTATCTTTTCCTAAATGTCAAAAATATTCCACAAAAATATGTGAATGTTACTGTGAACAATGCAATATTTCTATTTGTGAACTCTGTGTTTCCTCTAAGGAACACGAATCTCATGATGTAGTAGATATTTTGGAAAGCTTGGAAAGAAAAACACGTGCATTGCAGATAGATTTACAAGATTTTAAAAAATCCATTTACCCTAAATATCAAGAGAGTGAATTTAACATATCAAAGCAAAAAGCTGATCTGAATGAAAACTCCCAGAAATTGACCACAGTGATCAACAAACATGGAGAAGACTTGCACAGAGAAATAGACACTTTTATCCAGAAACTGAAATCTGATCTCAATGAAATGGACGCCAAACACCTGGCCGTCCTAAATGAACAGGAAGATGAAATCACACGGACCATTTCTGAAATCACACAGAGCATTGCTGAACTGAAGAAGTTACTGGACTCTAATGATGTCAGCCGTGTCTCTGCCTACAAATCCAGGAATGCTGAGTTCAGAAAATTGCTTCCTAAAATCACCGTTTTCTTACCAAGTTTTACTGCTCAGAAGATCAACAAAGGAGAGCTTTATCAGCAGTTTGGTTTTCTATCAGAGTCATCTATCAAAAGAGAAGAACATCTCAACACAATGGATTATCCCCAAGACCGACCGCTCATTGATGTTCCACTGATCATCACAGAGATAAACACCGAGTATAGAGGATTAAGCAGTGTGTCCAGTGTAACTTATGAAGATATCTGGATGTGTAGTATGTTTGACAACAAGATGAGGCTCTACAACCTGCAGGGTGAACTAATGAAGTCGGTCCAAACCAAGTCAGGGAACTGGCCATGGAACATAGTAGTGACAAGGAGTGGGGATCTAATTTATACTGATTACAGTGGTAGGACTGTGAACATAGTGAAAAAAATACATCAGCAGAATACACAGATACAGACAGTGATCCGACTACAGGGGTGGAGACCTCTCAGTGTCTGCAGTACCTCCTTTGATGACCTCCTGGTTGTCATGGACAGTGATGATGATAGACAAACAAAAGTTGTCCATTACTCTGGCTCCACAGAGAAACAAAGTATTCAGTACGATGACAAAGGACAACCTCTCTATTCATCTGGTGACATTAAATACATCAGTGAGAACAAGAACCTAGATATCTGTGTGTCAGATAGCGAAGCCCATGCAGTAGTGGTGATCAATCAGGCCGGGAAACTCCGGTTTATATACACTGGTCCTATTTCTACTACCAAAAGATCATTTGATCCACGCTGCATCACAACAGACAGCCAGGGTCTGATCCTGACTGCAGACTGGGATAATCACTGTGTCCACATTCTGGATCAGGACGGACAGTTCCTCCGCTACATTGACAACTGTGATTCATACAGTCCATGGGGTTTATGTGTGGACACCAGAGACAACCTGTTCTTGGCTGATAGCATCACAGGTATAGTGAAGAAAATACAATATTACATCTAAACAAACTGCTTGTATAAATATGAATAAATATGCAAAAGGCTTTTCTTTATAACATTGATATAAACTGTATGAACATGTACCATGTGTTTTTTTTATCGACATACATGTAGTATATATATTATAGATCTATGTGATAAAAAACTGTACATTTGTGTGTATATATTGGAATCATAATCCAAAAAGAGTGAAAGATGATATCACACAGTATAAATAATCAAAAAAGAATAAAAGAAAATGTACAGTTCCAAAGTTTCGATTTCATTAGCGCTCTCTGAATTTAAACATCCGCCTTCAGGTCTTTTCGTATCATGTAAACATAGTGATCAGTCTGTCAGTCTGTCCGTCCGTCTGTCCGTCCAAGAATTCTTGCCCAGAGCATAGTTAGCCCAATCTGGCTTATACTTCACCCACAGAATGCTTTTAGGTAAAGAGTGTGCAATGACCTTGAACATAGTTGCTAGATTTAAGATTAAAGTCATAGCAAAATTTTATGAAAAATCCTTGTCCGGAGCATATCTTCTCTCCTTTTAGTCTAATCTGGCTCATACTTCACCCACAAAATGTCTATGGTCAAAGGATGTACAGCGATCTTAAATGAAGTTTGTAGATCAAGGACCAAGGTCTTATCAGACCAAGAAAAAATCTTCTTTTTTTTTCAAAGCATATATACCCTCCAATTAGCCCTATTTAGCTCATTCGTCACATAAACAGAGCTTTTGGGTTAATGATGTGCAGTGACTTTGAACCAAATCAATGTGGAGGTCATGGCAGATCCCTTTAAAATCAGTTTTAGACTGTAGATTATTTCCCATTTGCTCAACAAAAATGCTTGAATGTAAGTAGTAACGAGATTTAAAAAGATCTATTCCAGCTGAAAAATATCTAACTATCAAGATCGAAGTCAAAGCAAAATTCTCTGAAATGCTATTCATCCTATTGTCCATTATATCTAAGCGGGACCCTTTGACATAGTCACCATCTCAATGTAATCGAAGATAGCTATTCTAAAGAAACTATTTTGAGCTGCAATTCATTTTTACATCAATGTAAGCTAAGACCAAACAACTGTTGTGATTAATGTCAAGACACAGCAGTGAATATTGAACATATAATTTTTGCATGTGACAATGTCAAAGAAATATGGTCAAATGTGTACGATTATGCAATTAGATATTATGTGGTAACATGTAATTATGGGATTCTATTATGAAAATAATTATAAGGTACCATTTTTGAATAATATTATATCTTATGTTGCTTATAGAATTTACAAATATAAGATGTTACATGTAGATTTCAAAAGAAAGATGAGACCTTTCAAAGTTTAAGTGAGTACGTAAAGAATTATTTAATAAAATATATGAATTACATTACAATATACTTAAATCATCGAAATATACAACACAACTTCAAAGCTTAATTAATATATTGTGATTACTTTTGTACGCACAGACACGTAGGGTTTGCCTATGTTATATGTGCTACACCCGGTGACCATGTGATGGACTGTATGTAGATGTGTTTGTCCTTCGGGTTAGCCAGGGTATTACATGTACATTTACTTAATATATTTCTATTTATTGCTAATATCACTTAATTTGTACTTTAAGAAAGATATATACCAGTTTTTACTAGTTTTATACATAAATGTTCTTTTGTGTACACATGTATAATATACGCAAACATTAATTATGAGTCCTTGTTATGCACCTCTAAAGGTTATCGACGTCTGTATCTTTATTTCATTAACAATCAGAAATTATCTACCACAATTCAACATTTTATTTTTTTTGTATATGATAATATGTTGCTTTTAAGACTTGTTAGAAAAAAAATTTTTAAATTCATCTCAATGATTTATTTGCTTAATATAAAAATTAATGAATTATACAATATGTCTGTATGCTAATTAATTAATAAAGTTGTTGTATATTTGTTAGCTCGTATAAAAAAAAGATAAAAAAAAAAAAAAAAAAACTTCAGTTATTTTCTTGATGAATAGATCATAGTTATTCCATATTTTTTCTAAAATTCATCAGAAATTTTTGAATTGTCGAATATATTGGGAACCAACATTTTAAAAAACGAACTTACACTAAACATGCCACTTTTTCTAATAAAAATTATTTCATGGAATTACACTCTCAGAAATAAAAACATCACCGAAAACATTATACTTATGAACAATATTCTAACCACTACCATAGAAACCTTTTTATAGTTTGTGACCTGTTATTAAACTTCTTTTACAATAATTATTTCAAAGACATAATAGTTTGTTTTTTTTTCATTTTTCCACCGTTGCTGATATTTTTGAAATCCAATCTTTTAATTTTGTCGTTACAAATGAGTTCAAAAATGTCTTTGTTAACAAAAATCGCCTCTCTTTAGGATTAGAAAAAAGGATATGAATAAGTAGTTGATCTTTGGGATGGCTTTGGGATGAAGATTTTACAACAATACATGAAACGCAACCATGCAGTTGTAATTAGAATTTCTCTTTTTCAGTGTTCTTGCAAATATTTTATTTTTAATTTTTTTAACATTATTATATGCAGTAGTTCGAGTCCGTATTTTTTTGCTAGGCAAACAGAAAAGTTTTGATTCTCACCATAAAATTTTGTTTTGCAGCAATATTTTTTTTTCAAAATCCAGAAACATGTTTGAATAGAAATCTACAGTATATCTTAACATGTTTACTGTGCATTATGTTAATCATAAAGAACAAAAACGACTTATCAAATTCATTTTGACTTAATTAATAATGTAACAATTTTAGCACAAAATAAATAGATAACTTGCAAATAAAAAAGAAACTTTGATTACGGTTTTCATGTATAAACTGAGTGTGTTAAGATATCATTAGAATACAGTGTTGATTTTCAACATGTAACAGTTTGTTTAATTATTATAATACATTTATTCTAATCATTGTTTTCATAGTAAATCATTGATGTATTGTTTAATATGATATACATGTAGGTATTTGACAAAAAGACATCATATTTTGTGTTTCAAAACTGTCCCACAACAAAAGAAAAACTGTGCATCAGTTGATGATTTGCATTTGAAAATAAACAATGATAAAAGTATATGATTTTATTGATGACAAATTAATACTAATTACTAATACTATTACTACTAATAATAATAATAGTGCACAAGAACTCCGTGTGCTATAAATGTATCACATGATTTGGTGAAGACAGTTGTGCATTTTATTATAGTAGAAAAGATGAGATGCAACGCTCACCCGAACAACAATAGATGCCCACAGTTTTGATTCAACCATTTGTTCTTAAGAAGATGGTTCTATCTTGATTTAAAAAAAAGGCAATAACAAACTGTCAACCATCTTAAAAATCCATAAAACGGTCACACCCGCCGTGTGCTCTTTGTCGTAATTGGGGGAAAAAACCCGGAAAAGTCCGTAGACAATTAGGTGATAAATTATGGTCTAACAATTAGTATGAAAAAGTCAGTCAGAATGCGACCCAGTGAAAGATTGTATTTGCTGACAAGGTCGTTGTATCGACCATAAAACTTACGAAAAGATTACTGCAAACGAGACTGTTGATAGTCCTGTTTTATAAACTTGTTTGTCAGTAGCTTGCCTCATCTTATAAACTGTTCATAGGAAGTGCATGCCCTTGCGTATCGAATTAACTGAGAGACAAAACACCATATGCAGGTGATGAAGGTATATTGCTACATAAGTAAAGAAAGTTGACGATAGAAAAATTGAAGTCACCATCAATGTCCATTTCCAGTAAAATATCCAAATATGAAACAGATGACGCAGACTCTGTGGTATCTTTTATTTCAAATTTACTCGGATATATCCAGTCGACGTAAGTCTGGAAATAACAATTGTTAATTGATAATACGTCGTCGATATACCTAAATGTTGAGTTGAAGGCCAAAGCAAGTGATTTATTGTTTTCACGTACAAGTTTTTGAATAAATTCTGTTTCATATGTTACAAAAATAGGACTGCATACAATGGGGCACAATTGGTACCCAAGGGAATTCCAACAGATTGTTGGAAGACTTGATCTCCAAAACTACATAGATGTTGTCTATCAGAAACTCAAGCATCTTTTTAATGTCAACTTCAGAGAACTTGTGTGTGCAATCAGAATGGTTTTTAACAAAATAATTTTTTAGATTTCCAATGACCAGGTAAGCATTTTCACGAGTTCCATATTTATTGAAGGAACAATTGTCGATGATATCAAAAAGCATGGATTTTAATTTGTCATGGTGAATGGTTGTATAGAGCGTTGAAAAATCGTACATTTTGATGTTATTGATTTTGGTAAGATTTTGTGACCTCAAAGTTTTTAATAATTCTTTAGAGATTTATAGTAACCTAAAAAAAATCTGTTTCATTTTTATCTAACTCTGCGGACCACATTGATTAATGCAGGTCGTCTGGTTTTAACCTGCAAACAGATTGAAAAATACTCATGTGTATATGTTTATTTGATGTCAAATTTAAGCCTCTATAAATTTTGTAAGAATATTTTCTTGTAAATTCGGACCTCTTTCAGCAATTGTGCGCCTCTTTGACTCCCAATGGTTATGATTTCAGTCACCTTTGATCTTCATATTTTTGTCAACAATTGTGATTACATTTGCATAACAATTTTAGTATCTTTTTTAGCTTACCAAGACGAAGTGGGGGGGGGGGGGGCTTATTCAATACCCCAAGCATCGGCGTCGGGACCAGTTGAAAGTTTTTGGAGAAGGTCCTGTTTGTAAGTAATTACTTTTTCTATCTTCCCCATATTTGCATGGATGGTGCATTTGAGCATACGTATGGACTTAAAAGACTGGAATTTAAATCGTGGCCATGAATTTTATTTGTTTGAGGAGGTTAGGGTTTTTGGAGCTGGTAAAAGTTTTTGGAGCGGACACACTTTGATTGCCATAATTTTGTTATTAGAGCTCCGTTTTTGTTCTATTTTTGACAATCGTGGAGGGATGTTGCATCATGTGGTACTGATACACTTGACAGGCTTGGATTCTGAATTTATGACATAAATGGAGCTGTTTACAAAACGAAGTTAATTCTGTTCATACCTAATTTGACACGAAGCGCTTATAAACTATTAAAGTGCAAAAAGAGGTAGCTAGCCCAGATACATGTAGCAAGCTTATATTGGCCCAGCGTTTGCTAGATATAATCAGTAATGTTGGCCCAATGTAAGAAAATAGCATAGGTTCAATGTAGTTTTACTCATCGGCGCAACATTTCACCTACACGTTGGTGTGACGTTGGCCAATTGTCAGCAGATTCATAACACATCATCAAAAATTGCTGACCTCTGATCGAAACGACATTTCGTTTCATCAAAATGATTTTTTTCGACGGCAACATGTAACTTACCCCTTAGCCGAGTGGATGAAGTGTCGGGCTTGTGATCCGTACGTCACGAGTTCGAATTCCGAAGGCTTTTGTTGTTACTTACTGAATTGAATTTTTTTTAGATATTCATTTTTATCCCCAAACTGCAATCATCATATCTTTCATAATCCAATAATTTACTGTTAATTTGAATGACTTTTCCCAGGTGTGTTATTCCACCTTCATTTAATTCAACTGATAGACCTCAAACTTTGCGAAGTTATCAAAAATAAGCCCTTAATTGCAAACAAATTTATGAACTATCTATCAGACCCCCCCCCCCCCGAAAAAAAAACCAAAAAAGAAATAAAAACAAAAATTTGATCCGCGTTGCATGCAATACAACCTGCCATTCTGGTGAAGCAAATTAAGGTACATATAGTTTTTACCAAAAACAAAATAATAGGAAATCTTGAAAATCGCTATTGTGTAGCGGTCAGCAAGGGTTCAGTCTCACGCTTAAACATGAAAACATGAAGACAAGACATTGTCAAAGGCCTTCACAAGGACGGCCTTGTCTACTTCTGGAACCCCTGTACCAGTTGTTTACACCGTTCAATTGTACAGGTGCTTGTTTCAGAAATAAAAGTTTACCTTAATTATAACACAAGGTATCTACATTGTAACTCTGAATTCCATGGAAGGTGTCTTTCCACTAAGCCAACATGTTGCAAAAATGCAGGTAAAATACAGGTAGATCTGGTGTTGGTTAACTGGGAATTGGGTGCAGGCGGAGAGCAAAGGAATTTAATTACAGGTAAGCTATAATTTGTTTTAAGACAAAAGTGGGAGGAATAAATATTTGTTAGAATGGATATAAATTGAGCTAATTTTTTAAAATAATTCCGATGAAAATGTTAATTATACCCGCACTTTCTAAAGAAAGTTCGGGTATATTGTTGTTACTATGTTCCGTCTGTCCGTCCGTCTGTCACGTTTTACTTTCTCAAACAGCTCTTAGATCTTATAAACCGGCAAACTGAACTCTTGGAGTATGATTTGGGGTGTCATGTTGTTTTGTAAACAGGTTTCAAAAATTCTCTGGTATTCCTGGGGGTCAAATAATTGGTAAAAAATGACGTTTTTTGACAAAAAACCTTCTTCCTCGAACTCCTTTTACATTTTCAACAGTAGACAAATCATCTCTTGGAATATGTTTTGGGGTGTCCTATAGATGCGCAATAAGGTTTCGAAAATTTCAATTTTGTCCTGCGGGTCATTAAATGGCTGAAAAATGACGTTTTTTAACAAAAAGTCTGGTTTCAAAAAACGTCAATTTCTTTTTGCAGTAGCCTAATGATCTAATAGGATATGCTTCGGGGTGTCATGTTGACGTGTAATCATGTTTCAGAATTTTTGTTTTTATCACGGGGGTCTGTGGGCATCAAAAAATGACGTTTTTTTTGCAAAAAAATATGGTTCTCAGAACTCCTCTTACAATTTATGCAGTAGCTATGTCATCTCTTGAGATATGATAGGGACTGTCCTATAAATGTGCAATAAGGTTTTAAAAATTTAAATTTCATCCAGGGAGTCAAATAGTAGCTGAAAATTGACGTTTATCACTCCTAAAAAAACCTACTTCCCAGAACGCCTCTCATGATTTAATGAATAGCCACATCATATCTTGGGGTATGATAGGGGCTGTCATATAGTCATGCAATAAGGTTTTAAAATTTAAATTTAAGCCAGGGAGTCAAATAGCAGCTGAAAATTGACGTTTATCACTCCTGAAAAAACCTACTTCCCAGAACTCCTCTCATGATTTAATGAATAGGCACATCATTTATAGGGATATAACAGGGGCTGAGCTATAGATATGCAATAAGGTTTTAGAAATATAAATTTGATTCTGAGGGTCAATGCTCTCTGCAAAATGATGTTCCGTCCTATAAAAAACCTAATTCCTGGACGTCCTCTTATCTCTTGTGATTGAAATAACGTACGTACCATAAGATGCATAAGGAGGAAGAATATATATGCTTTAGGGGTGGGGATCACAAGCATTTTTTTCAAGTTATATGATCATTTCTGATTTTGGGAGGCTGGGGTGGGATTAGGGTGACCCCTAGATGCCATGACCTTCTAATACCACAAAAAGATTTGCCTTGACATGGTCATGGTTCAAGAAACAAAAATATATATGATTTAGGAGTGGGGATTTCGATGATTTTGAGGATATTTTAAAAATATTCAACTATTCATGTTTTCTATTTAAGAGGAGGGGGGTGGTTGTTTAAAAACAACTCCGGGGGGTGGGGGAATGACCCAAGGGGCAGGGGCCATTTTGTCTTAAATGTATCTTGACATGATCAGCAGAATTGGACAGAATTATCACTATAGGGCATCTGCAGAGTGGGGCCCTAAATATATAGTTACAAAATCAATCTACAAAAAATATTGATAATATGTTATACATGTATTTAGAAATGTCTTTATTTTCAAAATGATTAAAAAATTAATCATTCAAAATGAGTTATAAATAACCGATTGGCAATTCTGCAATTGATTGCAAAATCCCTAGTATAATATCACATGTATTTTTTTTTATATATAATTATACATGTATGTTAACAATCAGGATTAAAATGCACAAATTTTCATGAGTCATAAATCTTGATATACCACATATCTCTTGACAAAAAAGAATAAGCAATTTAAGATAAAAGAAAATTAGTCATTAACTCTTTTCTATTACTGGTGTATGATAATGGGGTAGGGGGTATAATGGGAAAAAAGCTGCAGCATGCCTTCATTCTCACTAAAAATGTATATCTAATCCACACATCCTGGGGATGGGGAGCGGCTAAGGCCCCTTTCCCTTCCTCCCTATTATAACTCATATAAACATGATATTTAATACCCAAATTTAATACAAAATAGGGTCAATATTGAGTCAACTCAATAGTGTAAGTCTGACAAATGAAAAAATAAAAAAATTCTGCAATTAAAATGACAGAAACTGTAGATAAGCTTATTTAAATAAAGATGATGATACAGTATGCTGGCAAAGGGAGATCACATTTTAGAAAGTGAAAGTAAAACTAAACTGTTTTGTATACCGGTGTCTCATAATATTGCGCTACTACATGTATTATACTTACCTATATTAGTCAACATCATAATGATAATCCAATTAGCACAATACGAATTCCTTTAGCTGATCACCACAAAAGAAACGTTTATTCATGTTAATTAATCCTATTCTGCATATCAAGAAAACATATGCATGTACACCACGTGAAACCCATCTAACCAAAGAGCTGGGTAAAACTAGTACCCGATGCAACCTGTAGACCTCTGTTGTGTAAGTAACTTCAGATAAAGATCATTTAATTGAAACATATTGCATGTGGCCTTCTTTTTGACTAAAACTAGTACAAGAGAGTGTTATTTAGAGGCAAACACTTGGTGCGGGTATTACTGTCTAATGACAGTATCTAGTTATATTATTTGAATGGATACGTTGTTGATATAATTCATATATTAGATTATGATATTAAATATGTTATATATTAATTAAGTTTTCTCCTTCAGAATTATTCATTGTTTTATTGTATTTAAATGACAGATTAACCGATAAATATTATGTTAACAGGACAGAATTTGTTGACTAGAGTTAAGAGGTGGAACAAAACAATGCACTTTGTAAAACTGTATGTTAGAGTTGCCAGATACAAACACCCTAGGAAATTGAAGAACCTCAACTTCATTTGTGATATTCAAATTGTGTGGTTCTGATTCGTGATCGATTTCATACAATTTAAAACCATTTAATGGTGATTTTTCAAAGTGTAATAAATGAAAAACACACAAGTATTTTGGTTTCTTAATCAAAGGTAAACTAAATAAATCAGGACAATAATCAGAATGCATAATGATAATTTATTTTTATCCATAGAAACAAATTGCTTTATGGAATTTGATTTTTGACAAAGAATATGTATGTAGTATGTGCCCCCAAAAAATTTGTACATGTAAATCGAAACCGTCACAATTTAAGATTAATGATTTAGTAAATGTTACAAAAATTATAAAAAAAAAAATAATGTTTTATAATTTGAAAATTTACGGACGACTATAATAAATTTATATCACAAGGAATCAATGAGCTATAAATGACATGTGGTGATAACGAGCAGAGTTCAAATTCAAAAGTCCAAAGGAAAATTACAAAACGGGAGCAGAGCAAACACTGGCCTCTTAAAAAAATAGAGGTAGGATCAGGTGCCATGGAGGAGTGAGCATCCTCTGCCGACCGGTCACACCCGCCGTGCGCCCAATGTCATATCGGTAAAAATGTCAGTATCGGGGAAGTTGTCGTAATTTGGGAAAAGTATCATGATCGGGGAAAACGGAGAAAAATCCGTGGACAATTCAGTATTCAATCATTAGTCGAAAGCAGACCAACCACGGACCTCTGGAAAACCTCAGAGGCAGGATCAGGTGCCATGGAGGAGTGAGCATCCTCTGTTGACCGGTCACACCCGCCATGTGCTCTTTGTCGTAATCGGGGGAAAAAACCCGGAAAAGTTCGTAAACAATTAGGTGATTAATTATGGTCTAACAATTAGTACATGTATAAAAATATTTCCAATATTTCGTGACAATATATAATTTTTTTTTTTTATCAAGGACGTACTTTTTGGGGGAAAAACATGCACGAGCCACATGTCCAACTTTGATACAAGCAGCAAACAATCTACTTTTTAATTAAATAGGGCTCGATGGTCGAGGCTATTATGGACTTTATCAATCTTCACCAGATGGAGAGCTCTATATACAGATATAGGAAAATATTTAAAATGTTGACGCAATTTGAAGGCATTTTTCTAAAATCTTTTATGGCTTAAAGGGGCATAATCACGATTTTTGTCAAAATTTGTCTTTTTTTACTTTTACAATGCTTAAGTGATGCGCTTTAAATAATTAACCACCATTTCAGTCTCGGTAATACAGTTACATGCAAGATGCATAACTTAAATTTTTTTCTAATGTAAACACGGCTTGTGAAATGTTTTTGTTTACAATTGTTCAATATACCGGTAAAGGTTCTTTTTTAAAGCTGATTATTCTTTCCGCTAGTTCATTTTTAATATAAATAAACAAATCCGTTTGGGTCTAATCTTAAACTTTCTTCATAGTCAAAATGTACACAAAAACATGACCTGAATTTTGTTAACATACCAAAGAAAATTTCGCTCTGTATTTAACTCACATTTCGACGACTGACACAAATTTTTGCTGACTATAAGATATGCCTACTGAAGTATTGTAAACATTTAAAAAGGAAAAAAGAAATTTTTTTTATCAAAATCGTGGCCATGCCGTTTTGAAATATAATTTTCAAATATTTAGGCAGCACAAAAGCGACCATCCAACATCCTTAAAAATCGGGACTTAACTGTCCTAAAATTCTTGAATCTTAAATATTTGAATCGCCTATAAATAAGTTTGCTTTAATAATAATTTCACATTTATGATTTACTCTCGTTTCTCAAGAGAATGGTTCTTTCTCTTATATATGCTCAATTAGATTTTAAGCCCTCAAATTTTCGAAACTCGTTTGCTACAAAAAGAGTTCCTTTTATTTAATTCTTCCGCGGAATAGATAATTCTTTACATTTTTATGTAAAATTAGACCCTTAACACCCACATTGTTCCCTATATTTATCATATCCCTATAAAAACGAGTTTGATCCTTTATTTGAACAAATTTGAAAGTTCTTTATCTATATCTACATTTAAGTTCTTTCTCCTATTAAATTGCATTGATTGATTTGAATGAAATTTAACCATAACACAGAAGGCGCAATCACCAAATCTGGTACGTATGAATACAGTATGAATTCAGTACAGTGTAATTCTCAAAGAACATGCATTTTAAATATATTCTAAAATAAGATTAGCTAAATTGCAGATATCTACTACAATTGTACGCCTCATTTCTACAATGTTAACTCTTCACACTGATATTTGTCTCCCCAATTCAAAGTAAAACAGTTATTATTCTTATTGTTGATAAACAACATTTTGTCTCAATTGTTTTAGTTGTTAGAATATCACTCCAGTGTGTCCAAAAGAGGTTAAAATCGAGTTTTAAACAGAAAACAAATTGAAAGAATACAAAAACACAATGTCACAGGAAATGAATTTGATATAGAGATACGCCATTATTTTTGGGGGGATTTGGTCAATGACTGCGATTATTTGAACGTTATCAAATGAGCATCATGCCCCGTAACGTTATGTTTGATAACCATGATATCTCACATTTCATATAAACAAAATGATAGCTAGACCAGGAAGAGCTGAATTGATCCTCTGTATCAAGGTTTGTTATTAAATTCATCAACAACTAATTTCATTTAAAAAACAATTTTATTATTTTTTATTGAAATTAGTTGTTGATGAATATATATTATATTTTGGAAAGTATTTTTTTCTTCTTCATTTTTTCAGAGAACAATCATGTTGCATTTTCCTAAACTGTTCTAAAGATTTTCTGAATGAAGGTTGGAAACTGAGAAATGTTTTTACGAATAAACTTTACCTGTGTTTATTTATTTATTTTTGTTTTTTGTTTTTATGTTTTGTTTTGGTTTTTTTTTTGTTAGTTTGTTTGACACTGATCTTGAAAATTTTCTACTTAGTAATCATATTATTTCGTCAGTATTCTTTTATTGGTTTATCATTAAAGTAGAGCCATATAAATCACTACAGTGAATTTACCTCTGGTCTTACCTAGAATAAAGAAAATACAAATAACGGTCAACTTGTACCTAGAGACTTATTAACAGAGCATGAAATGGTAACGGTGAAATATTTCGTGATACAGAGAACCTTATAATATATTAAATCTAAACTTCGCTGTCTTTTTATTTTTATTTGTCTTTTGGTAGATGCTGACTTATCCATAGAACTAGTTTTTCCGTCAATAAAGGAGTGTCCAAGCCAATTCGCTTCAACAAAACTCAGGAGATCTGACGATTTTGACTAACCGTATGAAATTACGGTATGTAGTGATTAACTTGTGAAAGCAATTGTCATAACATTAGTACAAAACTTGAGATAATAATCTTGTTTAGTCAGGTGCAGGATTTCAAAGTCCTTTCAACAGAGAATATATATTATATGTAGATCAGTAACTTGTTCATGTTGGTGTGTGTAGGTCCAAGGTCTTTTACATTTGATAGATAATTTAGTTATTATATCATAGTATATTCATATTTTTATTACAATAAACCATTGTTTTATCAAGAGATACAACTACACTTATCGATAGAAGTGAATCATTGGAGTTGTTGGTTAGATAATGGGTCAAACTCAGCCAAGGACCGTATCTACAGGTAAATACTTTATTATACATGGTACAATGTAACTATTTATTATTTGATCGAAAATCATGCACTCATTATTTTCATTCAGTATTTTCTTTTCATTTCAATAAATTAATGTATATTGTAGAAATAATGTCAAAAAACTATAATAAACGGACTAATTTAGGAAATATTATCCTATGATGAAGTGCAAGTTTTCAAAGTGTTCACAACAGAGGAGTTACTGTTCAGCAATAAATGTAGATCAGAAACTTAATTAATTGGTCATTTTGGCGCTAATATGGCGTATTGTCTTTATTTGAATTTATACGTTTTGCTGTATGTAGTTATCAATGTTATTACTCGTAAATTATGAAATAAATCACTTCTACTAGACAAATCATTCAGTAATTATAAAACACAATGTAATTTATAGGATTGTGGATAACTAAAGGAATTAACAGTATACATGTACATTTATTATTAATACATTAAGACCTCAGATTTTTCATTATGCACATACGGGTATCTGTTAAATGCGAAATGTAATCTAATCGAAATGAAACGAAACCGAACGAAACGAAACCTAACCAATCGAAACGAAAAAAACCAAACGATACGAAACCAAAAATCGAAATGAAACGAAACCAACGAAAAGAAACCAACAAAATGGAATTAAACAAAACTAAAACTCAATTATGACTACATAAAAGTAAAAATAAATTCATTGAAATAATATCTTATATAATATAACAGCCTGTATGTTTCATATTGCCGTTGTAAATTCTTAAGCCTCTTACATTTAATTATGTACATTAATATATGATTTTTGCAAATACCGAGTAAGCGGCTTAAGAATTTATAATGGCAATCCTAACCATACAGACTCTTACAAATAATGGTTCACAATTTCATTTCAATGAATGTATTTTCACTTTTGTGTGTAGTCTTTGATTTTTAGTTTTGTTTAATTCCGTTTCGTTTCGTTCCGCTGGTTTCGTTTCGTTTCGACTTTTGGTTTTGTTTTGTTTTGTTTCGAATGGTTTTGCTTCGTTTCGATTTCGTTTCGCACTTTACAGGTACCCTGCACATACATGCATTCGACATCTATTGAATATTTTTGCCTCTTCTGAAGAAAATCAATTGTATTCGCCCTGCTACCATACGTAAACCAACTTTAGATTCAGCAACTTTAAGCAAATTTTCGTACGATGAGTTATTATACAATTATTATGAACGAAGTTGATGTACAGTATGGACCAGAAACAACATAAATCCAGAACGGATCCAAACAGCAGACACTGCTGTTTCAAATTTGCGTTTGGTTTGGGTCCGCAAGGTTGCCTCTCAGAGTTCTGCCAGAAGTTGAGGTACGCTAAAGCGATATTGAACTCAGCATCCGGATTTTGAGTTCTCTTTATGCACTCAAGCGAAACGAGCCAACCTTTTATTCTTACAGTCGCTATGTCCTACTCAGTGTTCATTCTAATCATAATAGACATACATTGTGTAAATACACTTCAGTTATGCCGCTCCCTTTCTTAATATTGAAAAGAAAGAAGTGCCCCGATACACCATGGAAAATACCAAATACGCCAGTGGATATTCTTGTCAAAAGTATGTCTTAAAGGAAATTGTCTAGGAGAGCACTCAACTGCAAACATGACCACCACATTGTAGTTTTTCTTGCTTTTTTTAATTATCGGTACTGAACCCATCGACAAAGCAACACGTAGCCGTTTGAGTTGTCATCAAATTTGTGTACATTCACATTCAGTTACATGTAGTTGGTCTGTTCATTTCCACGTATTTTCAGCATTCAGCATTAAACAAAAAGCGCTTGTATTCACATCCTTCTTGTTTCACCATCAATATCATTGGACTTTCCTTGTTATCTTTGACAATCAACATTTTTCCTAATTCTTTTGTTCCTAAAACATTGAAACAGTCATGCGGAAACAAATTAGTTCAGTAAAATCAGAATATCAGAGTTTTACTTTAGAACACATCAACATTTTAACCAGAATCACCTGTTTTGCGCTATGAAGTACTTTGATATATGATGGGTTTTGTTCACCCAGTACGTGTTTGTTTTTGTCTACTATTTTTCCACCTCCTATCTTTGATAATTGACATAAAGAAGTATAATTACGTTTATAGTAGTTTATGAATCCGTTCATCAGCTAATATACTTGTGGGGAAGGTATTATTCAAACAACATTATTCTCAGTCATCAAGACCTGCACAATTTGCGATTAGATAATATAACATGGAAGGTTTTAATTTAAGAATCCCCGTCATTTACCATGGACCCTGAGTACAGCCTCCAAGATGTGGTACGGTGTCATCACTGTGAGACCCCGGTCCCCCCTTTGCGCGTCATTTGTAACATGCATCTGTGTGAAGACTGTGAGAGGAAACATCTCTCTGATAAATCCATAGAGCACAAAGTGGTGCCGTTCAAATATTGCGGATATATAATTCCTAAATGTCAAAAACATACCACAAAAATATGTGAATATTACTGTGAACAATGCAATATTCCTATTTGTTCACTTTGTGTTTCTTCTATGGAACATCAAACTCATTATGTAGTGGACATATTGGAAAGTTTTAAAAACAAAAAACAATTCTTACAGAAAGATTTACAAGATTTTGAAAATATAATTTATCCCAAATATAAAGAGATTGCATCTAGCATTTCAAAGCAAAAGGCTGATCTGAATAAAAACTCCAAGAAATTGACGAAAGTAATCAAAAAACATGAAGACGACTTGCACAGAGAAATAGATATCATTATACAGAAACTAAGATCTGATCTTGATGAAATGGACTGTAAACACCTGACCCTCCTGATTAAACAGGAAGGTGAAATTAAACACACCATTTTAAAAATCACACAAAGCATTGCTGATCTGAACAAATTAAAGGACTCCAATGATGTCAGCCTTGTCTCTGCCTACAAGTCCATCAATGCTGAATTCAGAAAATTGCCCCCTAAACGCACAGTTTTCTTATCAAATTTTACACCTCAGAAAATCAACAAAGAACAGCTTTGTCAACAATTTGGTTCTCTGTCAGCGTCATCTATGAAGACAGAAGAATATGGCAACACAATAGATTCTCCCCTGGACAGATCGCTTATTGATGTACCAAAGATCATCACAGAGATACATACTGAGTATGGAGGGTTCTTAAATGGATTACGCCGTGTGTCCTGTTGGAGTAATGAAGATATTTGGACGTGTGGTCAGGACAATAGGATAAGACTCTACAACCTGCAGGGGAAACTAGTGAAGTCTATCCAATCCAAGTCAGGGCACACACCATGTGACATAGCAATGACAAGGAGAGGGAATTTAGTTTATACTGATGCCATTTATAGAACTGTGAACATAGTGAAGAATACAAAGATACAGACAGTGATCAGACTACGGTGGGCGATACCTCGCGCTGTCTGCAGAACTTCCTCTGATGACCTCCTGGTTGTCATGGTCAGTGGTGATTATAAACAAACAAAAGTTGTGCGGTACTCTGGCTCCACAGCGAAACAAAGTATTCAGTACAATGACAAAAGACAACCTCTCTATTCATCTGGTCACTATAAATACATAAGTGAGAACAAAAACCTAGATATCTGTGTATCAGACCCTGGAGCCCGTGCAGTAGTGGTGGTCAATCAGGCCGGGAAACTCCGGTTTACCTACACTGGCCATTCCTCTACTTCCAAGAGATCATTTAGTCCAATCGGCATTACAACAGACAGCCAGGGTCGGATCCTGACAGCAGACACGAACAACGACTGTATCCATATCCTGGATCAGGACGGACAATTCCTCCGCTACATTGACAACTGTCATTTTCAGTATCCATGGGGTTTATGTGTGGACACCAGGGACAACCTCTTTGTGACCGAGTTAAACACAGGTAAAGTGAAGAAAATACAATATAACAATTAAATAAACTGTACATGTGAAAATACACACAAACATATTGATGATGTGTATATCACATTGAGATAGACTGAATACATAAATGTACATGTAAGGACTGTTATTGAACAAAACAGTATGTTTGTCATGTAAACAAATTATATTTGTGTAGATGCGTATATTGATTTTATGCAAAGAATCGTTCTATGTTGTTAAAATAAGTCTTGAGGAGCTTTTTAATTGTTAAATAAACTCAGTCTTCAAAATATTTTGGTAAGGGTTCCTTTACCAGGTAATGCCAATGAACAAGTTCAGTTCTTACAGATCATGATTTTTACCAACTGAAACACTTCAATGTACATCTGGAAATAAATCAGATGTTTTTAATTTTACTTAATTCATATTGAGTAGTCGACTAAGAAAACTCGTTAATATCCTTTATTCTACATTTGATGTATCCGTTTTTGATTTTACAAATTTATTTAGATATTGCTGGGAATTTTTATTGATGCATGAGTTGTAGCATATTGAGTTTAATAAGACTATACCACCCAGTGCATTTCTTTATCTCAATTATTTCCTATCTTTTAGATTATTGATTTTATGACATTTTGTTTGAATGATAGAATATCAGATAAACGAATCTTATTTTTATTGTATTGCAATAGAATAAATACATTTTATCCCAACAGTAATTTGATCCAAAGGGTCGGATCATGCTGAGTTACCTCGCTTCGATCATCAGATAAAATGAAATGCGATCGCGAAGCGTCTAGTTTGATCTGATGTTCAACGCCTGGCTCCGACTCTTTTTATCAAGTTACTATTGTGATGATAAATTTAATATATACCCTTCATTTAAAGGAAAAGATAACAAAATTATCTTTGTTTATTTTATTCAACATTGTTTGCTTTTTATTGTATACGTTCTACGTCATTAGTTTCATAGATTAGTAATTTGGATTCGGAATCAAATCACACCCTGTAAAATGAATAGTATTAGAAAGGAAGGTTGATGGGTATACATGTATGATCAATATTAATATACTGTAAATACATTGTACATTTACTTTAAATGGATATGTCTTCAGCATCATTCATGGTTCAGAATTAGTCAGCCAACTTTATTTTGAATTTTGCAGTTTTTCTAGATTGATTTTGATAAATGCATAATTATCTTGATGGGAAAAGTGAAACAGTGATTTTTCGCAACTGAACCTGCACTTTGCCTCAATAATTTTGATTCCAATTAAAAGAAATGACATGCATGCATATTGCACGTTTAATATTTTTAAGTAAAAGAGAATAACAGTGACTAAATTATTTAAGATAATACATTGTACAACAGATGGAAGTAGTAAAAATCAGTATAAATTACTAATGTTTATCTATAAAAACAATTATTGTAGTTTCTCCCAATTTTCCAAAATTTCGATGAATTTTCCCAAATCTTGAAAATGCAGAGAAAAAACTCTTCACAGTGGTCATAGGTGTTAGGCAACCCAAAGGTCACTGGTTCAAGCTCTGATTTGGTCACTTGATGTTGTGTAAACAAGTCAAAGTCAATTTAGCTGCAATTGGTTTCGAAATAGGCTAGAGAATAACCTTCGATTGACCGATGTCTCATCCTAGGGAAGCAATGATTTACATCTGCTTAGAAAATGGAAACCGTTTTTTATCTTAATGATTGGAGAATAATTCATCATAAGTTCAAGGAGCCACCTGCCCCTGACATGCAGCAGGTGGTGGAGGACTCAACAACCAGGACCCCCTTCATATTCCTGTCCCCAGGAGTAGATGATAACAGTGTTTTCTTTGATTTTCTTCATACAAATTTTGATACATTCGACGCATTAGTGTGTTTAAACGCTTAGGCGAAATGTTTTACAATCGTTTTTGATAAGATATGGAAAGCAATTTCATGTTTATTGAAAGTTAAAACAATAAGAATATATATATATATATATATATATATATATATATATATATATATATATATATATATGAAACATTTTGTGAAGTAATTTCAAGACAATACCATTTAAACACATCCTAGGCATCTGCTCCCACCTACAATGTAATGGAGGTCCGTGTTTGCTCAAGGTTTGTATTTTGACCATCACAAACAAACCAAATCATCACCGTTTCGTTTTTTCCCTATTATGATATTTTCCCGATTTTGACATTTACTTCGATCATGACATGCCAAATTGTGACAAGGAGCACACGGCGAGTGCGACCGGTCAACAAGGCATGCTTACTGATCCCACCTCTATCTTTTTAGAGGTCCGTGTGTTGCTCTGCTTTGAATTTGTATTTTGTTTTATGGATTTTTTAGGCGGTTGACAGTTTGTTATTGTCATTTTTCATTCAAAACCTATTCTTATCGTTGAATAATTCCAATTTTTACTTAACACCTAAAACACAACTCGGTCCATAACATCCATTTTGTTTTCAAACTTCGAATTCAAAAGAAATCATGAAATCTTTTGGATCATCCGTATCCGATATCTAATAATGATATTCATTAAAGACCCATTCCGTAACCGTGCGGCTCCTGAAAAAGTAGGCGGGGCCTAATTAAATGAGCTGTTATTTACCGTAAGTGACCAGGGCACAGTGAAATACACGGAGCGTAAAAAAATTAAAAATATACTAATTTCGTATAAATCCATCGTTTTAAAATCGATTAAATCATTTTATTGGAATATTTTTCTTGATTCATCGGAGGAAAAATAACGATTATATATATTCTATTCTTTGGATTATCCCATTATGTAGAACATTTATAAACAATAACTTGCTTATCTTTATATTTTCTCTGACGTTTTATAACAAGCTGATATCAAACTGTTTGATGTAATGTTATTCTGTCCAAGTCTGGATTAATAGTCTTCCGTTATTATCCCGGTGATTGGCGAACTTTTCAGTAAGGACTAGTTACCTAGTTACCTTTCTTAACTTTACCATTTTATTTCATAAGACGGCTTTGTACTTATTTCTTACAATAGTTGTTCGTAGGGTATGCATAATCTAGTTAACAGATATGTCTCTTGGTTTTTAAAATGTTAAAGTCAACGAGAACTTATTTTTCGAGGAATTTCGGGGCAGCTTTATGTCGTGAAGAAATAATATGATGCGATCATGCAGTGTTACAGTAATGATTTATTTCCAATGTTCAAATATACCAAGAAAAAAACCTATGAAATAATATATGCAATAGATAAAAAGGGGTTATGACTGTAAGGTAATTGCTATCAACACACCCGGTCTCGTATGTCCTGGTGACAGGCTTGGCAAAATCTGTCAATCAGGACTGAAACTATTGTTTCTTGTTTGATTGACAAGCGGTGTGTAAATGATCCGAATCCAGGTAAATTTAATGGGAGGTGGCTAAAAATTAGGTCTTTCAATGAAACATGAAAATGGAGTGACCTGACATCTCTTAGCATGAACTACCCCAAGAATCCGTGCAGCCATCAGGCGAGGCAGACTGGCTGAGAAGCTCATAGGCCACACATGGGAGAAACCTGAGTAGAAAAGCAGTTAAAAGTCAGGAAGGCTGGGTACGAATTAGAAATAGATTTATCAGCAGTGTTGGTATATCTGGGGAATTAATTTGGGAATCAGGATCTCGTAAGTCTGCATAAATCGAGACACCTGGTGTCCAATATTAATAGGAACCCAGTACTGGGCAGTCTGCGGTGACAGTTTACCGAGTCAATAGTATACCCGGTAAAGCATCTGGCATAATCATCATAATATTAACGAATCATTGAAACTCGGGAAGAGTACAGGAAAATTTATATAAACAATTGAATCAGGATATATGTAAGATGAAATATAAATTTAAATGAAAATCTTAAAGTTGAATCATTGTTCGTTCTTATCATTTTTTTTTTCTCATTCTGCCACGCATGCATCAATGATTTTTTTCTCATATCATGTATTTTATGCACAGGTAAGATGGAAACCTGACTACCACCTTTTGGAGGGACAGTAAACCCGTTTCTGTACTCTCAACTGCAGCATCATTCCTGGGTATGAGCACTTACGCATCTAGAAGATTAAAAGACGGAACAATCATTCATATCCTCGCCCGAAAAGTGTTGGC
The DNA here is from genome assembly GCA_033439105.1 of Magallana nippona. NCBI lineage: Eukaryota > Metazoa > Mollusca > Bivalvia > Ostreida > Ostreidae > Magallana > Magallana nippona. The sequence continues at coordinate 1,464,524 of CM065920.1, read as the reverse complement.
CTTTACAAAAATATTGCAGAGGTGTCGATCTACGGTCGACTAAGATCGAATTACCCCGTCGGCAGACCAAGCGAAATTTGGTAAAAATATGTAATGCATTCCATCACCAACACCCCATTACCAAATCATTTATAATCATGAAAAAGAGCCTTCCAAGTCTGACTTTCTCTTTCTGGAGGTGATTAAATATAGACAATTTTAGATAATTCCGATGGATAATATATGTATAATTCCGAGGTGTATATTTGTTTTACTTGTTGATGAAATATTTATAGCTTTAACATGATCATTGTATTGAATGGGTTAGAAAATACAGTTAAACACAGTGTGATGATATTTTTTTATGATTTGAGAATAGATGAAAATTTAATAAATAAATCGATAAATTAATAAATAAATAAAAGAGATCAATTGTTTTACAACTTCTAAAAACTGGGGTATGAAAGACAATTCATTTCACAACCGAATACGCCACAGAAATATCGGAAACTTTACTGTTAAAAACACAATTTCTACACGTTATTGTAAGTGAGCTGTGCTAAAAGGATAATGTCATACAACAGTGATTGAAATAAAGCTGTTTTAACGTCACAAACAGCATAAGGGGCAAAGAGTTAAAGAAACTGCCAATAGAGGATTTTAGAGATGTCAGATCACTCCATTTTCATGTTTCATTGAAAGACCTAATTTTTAGCCACCTCCCATTAAATTTACCTGGATTCGGATCAACTGATCCTACCTCAAAATGTTTTTTAGAGGTTCGTGTTTGCTCTGCTCCTGTTTTGTAATTTCCCTTTGAACTTTTGAATTTGAACACTGTTCGTTATCACCACATGCCATTGAGAAGATGTCCATAATTTACTTTGATTTTTTTCAATTTGATTTTAATTGATAAGTATAATAAATTATGAAAAAAAAGTTCTTTCATTTTTGATCGACTACCTCGAAAGAGCAAAATTAAAATAACGTGATGGACCCGCTTTGGCGGATTTAAGTCACAAGAAGTCCGTAGAAAATGACATTTTGCAATCATATAATAATTAATAGTTAGTAGCTTAAATAGTGAATATCATTTAAAATATACATATAGGAATAAGTACGTGACCAATTTTAAATTTTGCAAATGCGCGAAATGGGTTCTACACACAATTCGCGGTTTTTGTCATACAAGATGTTAAAGATTACCGAGAACATCTTTGAGGAGATATAGGGCAAATTCATATCATGCTTAGGACACGTATCTTGGATCTGACAACTTTTGATAAATACGCATGTTTAAATGTTAAGATAAATACCTATTTAATTTTGTGTTAAGGCAATGAACTTACTTACATGCTCTCTCCGTGCCCCGGAGGTGCATAAGGCCCTGCAACAGATGACGCCAGTTACGGTGGTTACAACAACTTGGACTTTCCTACAACTGTGCCCCCCTCCCCCCCCCCGTTCTTCTCTTCAGTAAAGACAGTAAACCTTATACATTAATTGTACATGTGAACCATGGACAGATTGTGTTGAGAAATTTACGATATACAGGATATACCTTTTTGGTTTACAGTTAAAAAATCCACTGTTACCTTTAACCAGTATAAATTTATTAAAAATTAAATTAAATTTTATTTGAGTTCAGACATTAAATAATTCAACAATTAAAGGTTTACTGAATGCATCATTTAGGCTGTTTAAAAGATCTCATTCTAATTTGCAAAAAAGCATAGGGCGGGTAGTGGGATATTTGATTTTAATTTATTTCATTCAAAGGTTTATTTCACTTTCTTTTTATGCTAGCACAGCTTTTCTAAACATTTCACTTTGTTATTACAAGTGCATAAACACATTTCATTTTTTTAACCATTATATCAACAAACATGACGTAAAAGCACAATGACCATAATATGCAAATTAGTCATGCAGACACTGATTGTTAAATTGAAGGAGAAATTATCACCGGTATATATGACATTCTGAATAAATTATGTCATGTACGCATAATAGAGAAGTAACATTGGGGTGTGGGAAGGTAGGGCTTGACCCCCTCCCCTCTCACAGACTATTTTCTTTTATTTACATGTGGAAAAATGATTTTTAAAACGAAATGTCCCCCCCCCAGATTTTTAAACAGTGTTACATGTAAAATTAACTTTAAATCTAATATATATAGAACACAATTTAAAGATATACAACATATAATCATTATGCATCTTTTATGCAACTGCAATTTTACATTTATTGCAATTGATAAAACAAAACAAAAAACGCAAATAAACTGGACATAGGACAAATAGTCAATAGCCAAAAACGTTTGTAAGTTTTCGGTCGGCTACAAAGATTGCCACAATCACATGTAATATCATTAAATTTGTTTTTTAAGGGCATAGTCACGACGTCCGTCAAATTTTATTTTTCTATTCTTATTGTTTACAATTCTTCAGTAATTATTTTTAATAGTCAATCAGAATGTGAGTGTCAGTCGTAGAGTTATAAGCCAGATTCAGCGCTTACAATTCTTTGTAATATAAAAAAGACTCGTGTCATGTTTTGGTTACATTAGTTCAATCTATCTTCTTCAAGCTGACCTTTTTAATATGCTAACTCGTTTTTAACATAAATAAATAGTTCTGAGAATTTGTCCCTTTCATTTTAGGTCATAACCTGGAATTTTCCTATCAACATTCAAAATTTAAACAAAATCTTTTTTTAAATAATAATAAGAATTGGGAGCTCTGTAACTCGACACTCAAATTTTGGCTATAATAAATATCTTACTGAAGCATTGTAAAAATTAAAAAGGAAAAATAATTGTTGACGAAAATCGTGACCATTTTTCTTTAATAATAGAAAAAAATCTCTAAAATCGTGGCTATGTTCCTTTAAACTGGTAAAGAAAATAAATAAAGGTCAAGATCTTTTATTTCATTTTTGAGTGTCTTTTAGAAGCTAGAACAATTATGACGTCCTTTTTGATTTGATGAATCTTTTTCCCGTAATTTTCGGCTTTAAAGGAATTACGTAGAAAATGAAACAACTTCTTGACATTCTGTATCAAATTATGGAAAGAGTCATCCCGATACCTGTTTTCACTTTTTTGATATCATTTTAAAGAGGAGGCCAAAAGCTTGTTTACTTCCGTTTTTGGAGATATCTAGATATATTTCTTTAGTTAAAAATGGACAAAACTCCGAGATTCATTACTAATTTCGTTCAAATTTCATAGAAAAATGACAGTTTAAAAAATGATTTTTCATTGCGTTTACCACAAATTTAAGCCCCGATAACCATATCAAACGAAGCTCTTGTTATGAGGCATCATTGAGAGAATTTATATCTTGAATTTCATAAACCTGTATGCACCTTTCATTTACTAGATATTTACCTTAAAATAACATTTTGCAATGGTATTTAAAACAATGATATGTAAAGAAATCAGGTTAAACATAAAAAGCCTATTAATGTGTAAAGTGTTATTTCAGTACTCACGTTGGTTATCATCTGGTGATATGAATGTAGCCTCTGTCATTGTCCATTTGCAATTATATGTATCATGTTTTATATCTATCATATGCAATAAAGTAGCCCAAAGGACTGCTAAGTATGTGCGATAAAACGTGTTTTATGTCCCAAAGATCAAATTTATTATTTATGAAGCTTTAAAAGTTTGCTCAAAGATAACTTATATAAAATTATAAAACGATAAATTGTCTGATCGATGTCCTTATAAAGATATGATATATTGATGTCTAATTTCACAAAAGTTACATTTCAAAGTGAAAATGGGGAACACTGTAAAACATTGTGTTTAATAGGTAATTAAGTTTTAAACGGAAGTGTTTTAAAACTAAACACAATGCGTATAAATGTAAAACATTTACGTTTAATTCATAGACACTCGCTATTTGAATTGATGTTCAATATGCAAAGTGTTTAATTTCATCTTTTTTAAACATGCAGTATTTATCATCTATTGCATAGAATAAACATGTTAAACGTTCAAGTTTATATAGTAGACATGTTTAAGTTTTAAAATATAATGTGTTTATTATATAAAAGCCTGGAATGTTTAAATCGTAGATATATTTGTTTATAAAATGTATCATAATTAAACGGAAATATTGAATTGGTGTTCAAATATCAAACCCAATTTGTTTTGTTTTAAAACATACCAAAGTGTTTATTTCTTAAACACTTCAATATGTGTTTAAAAATTAAAAGTGTTTAAGAGTTTATTTTATGCTGCAATTTGGTGTTAATTTTAAAAACACTGTGTTTTTACAGTGTATTTCCTATCATCGTTGAAATTCAGCTCCTACGATTCCATGGAAAGAAAAGGTAATTTTACATGTACTCACTTGAATGTACTCAGACTCGTTTTAACCAAAATTAAAATAAACTGCAATTTATTATTAATACGTGCAATATCAACGCAATATAAAAATAATTCCATATTTTTCCAAGAGTCAATGGAGTGTACACCAGTACACAAAAAGACTTTTACATAGTGTAATGGATATTTTGTAGAAAAAAAGGCTAAAATTCAAATTGTCAGGAGCAATTGAAAGCAACACAATGAGATCAAAGACCATCATATTAGTTAAGGAAAAAATTAATTATCGATTTTATTTGTCTTAAAGTGACCTGGTTTGAGCCTATAAGGTGTATAATTGTTGTCTGTTTTGAACCAAGGTTATTTATTTCAGCCTGAATTTGCATTTTTGTATGTAAGTCATGTGTTTGCACTATTTGTCTGTTGAATGTTCACACCATAAAGAAGAAAAATGCAACGCGAGCACATTGTATAAACACGAGAGATAAGTTTATTTACGCTGAAGTTAATATTTTACCGCTAGAATAACGACTTTAACAGTAGTAATTAGACCCAAAAGCTGTTGATATACTTGAGTGGGTACATTTATGCTAACAGGGTTGTATGAACTGAGTCATCGAAATCTGCAAAATGCTGAGAATGAAAAATTAAAAGAGTCCTTTTAATTACAGGATTTTTAACAGCTATAAATGAAAGGTTTGACCATGGACCCCGAGTACTGCCTCCAGAATGTAGTACGATGTCATCTATGTGAGACCCAGCCCCCTCCCCCTTTACACTGTGTCATTTGTAACATACATCTGTGTGAAGGCTGTGGGGGGGGGGGGGGGCATCTCTCTGATAAATCCAAACAACACAAGGTGGTGTCCTTCAAATGTCGGGGATCTTTTTCTAAATGTCAAATACATTCCGCAAAAATTAGTGAACTTTTCTGTGAACAATGTGACATTCCTGTTTGTGCACTCTGTGTTTCCTCTGATGAACATCAAGAACATACTGTTGAAGAAATTTTAAAAAGTTTGGAAAGCAACACACTTACAGATACATGAAGTAGAATAACCCCCAGGATGTGGTACGGTGTCATCTCTGTGAGACCCCGGGTTCATCTTTGCACTGTAAAGTTTGCTTGACCTGTGTGAAGAATGCATAGAGAAACATCTCTCTGATAAATCTAAAAAACACAAAATGGTGCCATTCAAATATCAAGAATGCATTACAAAGTGTCCGAAACATTCCTCAAAATTATGTGAACGTTACTGTGAAAATTGTTGCATTCCGGTTTGTGCACTTTGTTTGTCCGGTAAGCAACACCAGGTTCATGATGTAGTATATATACCAAAGACTTTAGAACGCAAACAAATTGCCTTAAAGAGAGATTTGCAAGATTTAGAGAATTACATTTATCCGAAATATCCAGAGATTACATCTCACATCCCAGTTTAAAAAGCTGGACTGAATAAAACCGTCAAAAAACTTACAACATCGATCAACAAACATGAAGAAGATTTCCACAGAGATATGTACGTCGATATCCAAAATCTGAAAGCTGATCGTTATGAAATGGACTCAAAACAGGTCAACAGGCAACATACTTATCAACAAATTGGTTTTCTGTCAGAGTTACCAATCAAAACAAAAGGACATTGCTACACTATGGATTCTTCAGGTGCTGAGACCTCTCCCCCGAACAGACTGCTTAATAATGAGCCAAGGATTATCACAAAAATAAACACTAAGTATAAAAGTTATAAACTACGCAGTGTGTCCCGTCAGAATGATAACAATATCTGGACGTGTGGTAGAGACAAGGTGCTTAAATTTTACAACCTCCAGGGCGAACTAGTGAAGTCAATCCAAACTGAACCACTCTGCAATCCACTGGACATAGCAGTGACGAGGAGTGGGAACTTAGTTTATACTGACTATAATAATAAAACTGTGAACATAGTAAACAATACACAGATACAGACAGTGATCAAACTACAGGGGTGGAAACCTCGTGGGGTCTGCAGTTCCTCTTTTGGGGACCTCCTGGTTTTAATGTACAGTGATAATGATAAACAGACAAAAGTTGTTTGTTACTCTGGCTCCACAGAGAAACAAAGTATTCAGTTCGATGACAAAGGACAACCTCTGTATTCATCTGGTGGTTACTATAAATACGTCTGTGAGAACAGAAACCTAGATATCTGTGTATCAGACAACGGATTGCGCGCAGTAGTGGTGGTCAATCAGGCCGGGAAACTATGCTTTAAATACACTGGTCCTCCCTCTACTACCAAGGAATCACTTAAACTTGTCGGGATTACTACAGACAATCAGGGTCGGATCCTGACATCAGACATTAACAACCGTTGTATCCACACCATTGATCAGAACGGACAGTTCCTCCGCTCCATTGACAACTGTGATTTACGGTATCCACGGGGTTTATGTGTAGACTCCAAAGACAACCTCTTTGTGACTGAGTACCTCACCGGTAAAGTAAAGATTATCCAATATTAAATATGAAAAATATGATTGTATTCATTTACATGTATTATATAAACAAAAATTGTAAATAGTACTAGTGTGTCAAAAAGACTTTCAACTATATGTAATTAATTGAATTCCTTTATGCATGTGTTTAATAATGATTAAAATAGTCTATTAGATTGAATATCTAATCAATTGAATATTGATCATCATAGTAGCTGATCCTACCTCTATTTTTAGAGGTCCGTGTTTGCACTGCTCCTGTTTTGTATTTTTCCGTTTTGTATTTTTCCGTTGGACTTTTGATTTTGAACGCTGTTGGTTATCACTAGATGTCAGTGTGTTTATTTATACCATGTAAACTATGTAATTTGTTAGACATGACTTTTGTCAATTATACTATTTGATGGGTTATACATTTTACCAGGAAGTAGTAAAAAGAAACAAAATTGTTTTCCTGTTTCAACTTTAAAACGGAACATAATGTCTTAATGATGGAAACTTTCACATAAAATGTCCTCTCGTGTAAATCAGTAGTTGCTAATGAAGGGCCAAATACAATGAAACTTTTTGGTCAAAGGTAATTTTGGATACAAGTATTTTTGCACAAATTATTCTTTTATAAACAGAACACAATGAAACAGTATCATCAATATTTTTCCAATGGTGTTTTGTGAAATCTTTGAGTAAAATACCAAGAGCGTTTTAAATACATAAAATAAAATTCTGAACAACATTTCAAGTATCTTTCAATGAAGACAAATTAAGAATAATGTGTTTTCTTAAATATAAAACGTAATTACCTTCAGCATTGTAAAACAATACACTAAAACGATTCCATCTAACAATAGGTATGTTCTCGACACCTTGGTCTTTGACAAAAATTGCTGCTAAAAGAGGATGTCCTGTTCAAACTTTGTTACATTTATATAGATACATTCTTTCATTAAAATTTCGTAAACTATTTCTTCAGTAAAATTCCGATCTGTCATAAAACATGATTCATTACTTGAAGTTTTACATGATTGTCAATCGCTATTTTCATTTGAATATCTTTTGTTGAACATAAAAATATAGGTGTGTCAGTTTTTACGTCACTGACTTTTAGTAAACCAATTGTAAACATAAAATTGAATTTAACACCATAAAATGTATGCCTGTTGTTTTTTTGTTGTTGTTTTTTTTTTTTTTTGGTATCTTTCTTTACAAAGTAAGTCTCTAAGTTGTTAATAATTTCTCTTTCAAATTGCTCTGTTCTAAAAAATCGATTTCGGTGGTTTAAATTGTAATGCTATTTATTTTCACATGATATTTCTTATATTCTAAAAATTACAAGAAATTAAATATCATTAATTACAGATTTAATATGATCGATAGAAGCATTATGGGATCTTTAAGTATAAAGTATAAATAGTTTTTTCTTAAACTTATAAGGTTTCCCACCAGTATTTACTTTAAATCAAACTTTAACACTTTGATTTTTTTCTCTCTATCCCATTTCTCACTATACGAACCATACATATCTCTTTCTTAATCTTTCACAAAATTTCATAAACTGTTACATTTAAAATCCTTGTCTAAAAGTATCGTGTTTTGTTGACTTTTTGCTGTGTTTTCGCTGATGTTGAAATAGTCTTCTTAAATTCTTGATGATTTCTTATCTGACTTTATTTTACTTTGCTGTTTTTCGGGGTTTATAATTGATTGCAGTTGCTCTCTCAGGAAAATAATTTTTTTGTAAGTTTATAATATTTATATTTTTGTCTTTAGAATTAAGCTGTAACAAGTTTGTAAAATTGAGCATGATGGTTGATTTTGTAACTCTGGTTTGCCTTTGATTGGAATTATAGATTTTGACTTTTAAAATGTACAACTCTTATTGTTTCCCTTTTAATTTCCTTAATTTTGTTGATTCTTATGTTATTTTTATAAACATACATGGCCTTTAAGCTATTCTTTAAATTAATTTATCACAAAGTAAAACTTGTCAGACGCAGTCAATCGATGTAGTCAAGATGGCCAATTTTGCACATTTTACCCTGTATTAGAGTTACAGTACTTTAAAAATATTACATCATCTGGGAACCATACGAGTAACCCTTTTAACAACGAATCCGAATGTGAGGAGAAAAATTGTTCTCTATATAAACTTGTGCCCAAGTTTCAGCTTGACCAGATACAAACCTCTTACTGGAATTCACAGACCTAACCTTAGTTATTCAAATGGGTCTTGTTCTACACCAAATTCATGTTTTTATATTTGTATAGAGTTTCTGTTCTTAAGTTGTGCAATCAATGATAAAACTGAAAATTAAAGAAAATGTTATAATATCAGAACGCATATTGGATACTCTCATTCAGTCATTTTGATTACAAAATCGTGTGTGGAATTTGTTTGTTTCTAAAAACGGAATTGGTGTTTAGAAAAACAAGACCTCAGAGTTTGTATAAAAAAAAATTGAACGCATTAATAAGTTGATGTAACACATTTGAAAAATATTAAAAAAAGATTTATGTGATTTTTGAAATCTGCTGTTGATTACTTCATTTCACAAGAAATCTATTGAATATAATTGTCTCTCTTGATATGTGACAAGATATGCATTTCTTTGAAAGTTGTGCAGTTCATTAGAATACATGGAAAATGAGTCTGATAACAACGTCTTTAATTGTGATATAACAGGTATAGTAAATAAATCCAATATTCCATAAAAACGTGTATAAAAGCGTGATTATTTAACATTTATGTAAACTGTATATACATTTTTTATAAATCAAAACTGTATATCTTGTATGTGTAAAAAAAAAAACTGTAAGTGTGAACATGTATTGCAAGTTAACACATTGTTTTGTCTGTTTTCTATAAAAAGAAAAAGATGTCTAAATAAACTCTGGTTATAATGTACAATGGTAAATGAAAAAAAAAAACTGTGAGTGTTTAGATATGCATTTGTATTCCCTACGTATAACAGATTAATAACCTGCAGTGTAAAATATTTATTGTTATCATCCCCTTTAAAATTATACACTGTTGTTTGTGTTTGAATGATAAATGATCTTTAAATAAGCAGTAATCATAAAAGAATGTATTGCATGATTTCATTTAGATTAGTGATGGGTCAATATTCGTGGGTATCCCTTTTCTACAAAACTACATTCTCAAAGATTTATGAAACATAATCTTATTCCATTATCATGTTACTAAGGGAATCCATCAAATGAGGTCCTTATAAATCTGTTAAAAGTTAGAAAACCATAGAAGGAGCTTAATTCATTATTATATACCCTTCAATTTTACTTTCTTGATACTGTCAATTTTAAAGAGTGTGATCCGATTTCCCGGATACATGTACAGTTATCACTTTACTGTTTGGCTATCTTCATTTCTCAGTGGGAACTCATAACATTCAAATATCGTGCTCTTGGCAACACTTATTGTAATTTTTGTTATCATTGTGCTCTGTACAAACACTTGAAAAACTACTTTTTAATAGACCTGTATTCTACAAAATGCCAAAAGTAAAAGAATTGTACAAGTAATACTAAACCAATCATAGTTATTAAAACATCTTTGGTTAATTTTACTTTAAAAACGAAATTGTTTTAATCCCAACCTGTACGGACACATCAAACATTAAAGATAGCCATAAAATCATGTGACAATATTTTTATCCCTTTGAAGATAATAATCGATCAAAATCAATTAGAACCATTCATTTGTTGTTACGATTTCCCTTGGATACAACTGAAAACAAAGCATTTGCTTAGTGTCATATAAGTCATACATCTGAATTAAAAACTATTATTTTATGTGAATTGTGCGCGTGGGAAAAAATCCCACATAATTGGCATTTGTTTTTGTAACAAGTTTATTCAGCCAGCATCCGTAGGTGAACCTTGTTAGCATAACACATTGTCTTAAGAAAAAAAAATATTTTCTGCATTTCGTTATAACGCATAGAATATGAACATTAACAAAAGTTTTACGTTTGGATTATATATATATATATATATATATATATATATATATATATATATATATATATATATATATAGTGTAGCTGTTACTAGTCTCTTGCTATTTTTTAACCATATAGAAGATGAATCATTATTGGGAAGTCGTTTTAACACAGGGATGTTAAGGAAGCAATTAACATATACGTTACATGTAATTCCGCGAAATAACATATCACAGGTATTATTTAAATATGTACCTTTACAATCTAAAACAAAAACTTAGCACGAGGTCACTGTATATCAGCCGTTAGTTTTATAGTTAAAAGTTTAAAAGATAATATTTAATAGCATAGTTAATAGGTTTACCCGATACTGTTTATTCTTAAAACAAAAGAGGTAATGTTATAAGTCAGATATAAGCCTTAAACGGGTCCCTACGGGCCTCGATCAGTTCTTTTGTTTTAAGAATAAACAGTGTCGTGTTTGTCTTTAAGATAAGCCTCATTACACATTATAAAACCAAGCTATTGTTATGAAGCATCATTGAAAGAATTCATTCATTTAACTAGAAGATTCTTATCTTTAATTTCAACAATATAGTAATTAATTTGATACTGTAAGTTTTTTTGTTAATTTACAATACATACTCCTTAAAGATAATGAGAGAGAGAGAGAGAGAGAGAGAGAGAGAGAGAGAGAGAGAGAGAGAGAGAGAGAGATAGAAGGTAGAGCAAGTAGAGCAAGCTATACGGATATTTTAGAGTGCAATGTTGAGACATTTGCTGTCAATTGTGTTGAGTTGGCTATTTTTATTGGATATTTAAAAAACCAATGACAAAGCACAGTTATTATTTAAAGTCTATATTGTTATGAAATGTTTAAATAGCTTCCTTTTAAATTGTTTATAAAACATTTAAGTAGATGAACAAAGAACAAACCCAGATAAATTACATATATGTTTTTCGTTAGCATTTGTGAAATTTCTTTTAAAGTTAATACAATAATATCTATTTTCGGCTGTAGATTGGTATACGTACTTTTTTAAAATTTGTTATGTGTTGTGAACCAATCGATAGGTGCCGAATCAACAGCTGTAAAATATTCTTTTGTTATTCGGCATAAATACCCTTACATATCATCTCTACACACTAACACCAAATTTTCATGACTTCCCAGTGAAATGTATGTATCCTACACCTCCTAAGACTGTAGAGAAAAATAGAAAGTCTGAATTGTGTCGTATTTTGATCTTTCAGAAGAATATCTAGAATGTTGCTGTTTTTGTTGGAGGGGCTATTAAATTTCCTTTTTTAAAGATATATACAGAATTTCAACTGTAGATTTTTTTCTAATCGTCTTTAAATTTTGCAAAGATTTGTCTTTGAATGGGTTGTGAATTATTAGTGTTCTACAATAATACAAGACATGAATAAAAATATTTTAGTCGTTCGTCTAAATCGTCGTAATTTGCCTTGACAATGGCATAAACGAAGGTCAATTTTCAGCTAGATAAAATCGGTGTTCTTTATAAACTAACTGGTGCACACATACAAATCCAAATTAGGTAATCCTTGAACATTGAAGTCAATCGGGTATATCCCGAATATCAGATGGCATATACTTATACGTGGCTTGGCTTCATTGATCTAATATAACTTCACGTTTGTCCTCAAATATAGCCTGACCCTAAAATTAGTCTTAACACTATGTATGTTCTCCTAAAACACGTTGTCCTTATTTGATTGAATATTAGAATTGAAATAAAAAAAACTACAGAGGAAAGTACCTTAATATAACTATACAACAAAAGAGTGATTATAGATTCTGATTTTTATAAATATCATGTCATGAAAATGTTGTCAAACGTCGACTATTATCAGGAAATACAAAGCAATGATGATAAAAAACGATGCAGAAAATCAAGAATCTGTTAAAAAGACATAAAACAACATCCTGCTTAACTGAGAAAGAGGAAGAGTACCTAACCGATTATAAATATAAAGAAAGCAAATGTTATGGTCTCCCATAGATTCAGAAATCAAAAAAAATTAAAGATGCCATCGAAGCCAAGTGTTCTGAATACACCCATTGCTCATATCCAGATGATATCACATTCAGACCTATTGTAGGGGGGCTTTCAGCACCTACTCAAAGACATAGCAATTTGTTTGACATTCTACTAAAACCACTGTGTACAGATGTTAAAAGCTATGTGAAAGATGACTTGGATTTTCTCTGTCGTTTATCTGAAAAAATTAATAAGATTAGCAGGTTCGTCACTTTTGATGTCATCAATTTGTACAGCAACATTTCAATTTCTCTGGGACTTAATGCGATGCAATATTGGAAATCAATATTCGGTTTTTAAAAGAATTCATTTTAGAAGCTGTAGGAATTGTATTGACTAATGATAAATTTACATTCAAAAGAAAACATCTTAAACAAAACAAAGGAACCGCCATGGACACTGAAATGGCTCCTACGTATGTTACCCTTACATTAGGATACCTGAAAGAGAAAATTATGAGGAAATGAATAGATAAGTTAACGAAATATATATAACTAATCACTGGAAAAGGTACCTGGACGACTGATTTATTGTTTGGAATTCTGGAGACAACAATCTGTCAGATTTAAAAATAATATTGAATGAACTTAATCCAGATATCAAATTTACAGCGGACGAAAACCTGGATAGAATTTCATTTTTAGATATTTTGTTGACCAATAAGACGAAGTCATTATGATGTATATATACTACAAACCTACTGATAGTCATCAGTATTGACACTTCAACTCATGTCATCCACGACATACAAAAAGAGCAATACCGTATAACCAATCTAGAAGAATATGTACCATCATTAACGACGAGTCTGTCGGAATACAGAGATTACAGGAATTGAAAAAGTATCTAAAGAAACAAAGTTATCCGGATAAAAATAATTGATAATGATATTGAAAAAAAAAATCCATGAAATTAAACAGAAAACAACAATAAAAAATCGAATATATTGCCACTGGTTACCATCCATAATCCCAGAAATACTAAAATCGTGCGATTGTTCACCACCTAAACGCTTTCACACTGTGCTTTCACATAAGTTTCAGCTTAATTCTAAATTATCTCCCCTTTAAAGAGGGCAAGGCCATTCATTTGAAGAAACTGAAATCCTCGTCACCCAGTGATGCTTTGTACCAAGTTTGGTTGAAATCGGTCCAGTGGTTCTTGAGAAGGAGATAAAAATATGAAAAGTTTACGACAACGACAACAACGACAGACAACGGACAAATTTTGATCAGAAAAGCTCACTTGAGCCTTCGGCTCAGGTGAGCTAAAAAGATAGTTTTCTCCCGATCTGATGGCATTAAAGTTTAAAGGGTAAATTGTTTTTTGTTTTACATATATAAAGTTTATTCTTCACATCTTTTAATTGTTTTTTTTATTAATGTAGAAAGGAAGATGAATTTAAAAAAGAAGTAAAAATGAGGAAGAATTTCGGAGAAATACAGAAAATACGCGACGGGGTTCCAACAACATTCCGCCAACTTGTAACTAATAACATGGTCACAACAAAAACTAGGGAGAAAACTTGTGATTGCTGCTTTGTCAAAAAGAGGTTTGTATTTATATTTGATAACTCTCTTCAAACAAAGTCATAAATTACAATGAAAGTACTATATTTGGGTATATATTCTGCCTATATGATATGAAAGTTCTCAATGTCTCCTCAACATACAAGATATTGTAAATGTAGATCATTGATTAGGTCATGCTAGTGACTATCTACGTCTTGCCTTTTCTATATTTGGTGTATATAATATTATACATATTTTGCAATATGACGAATGAAATATGAAGATTTGTTCCAACCACATGTCATTCCACAGGGAAAATCATTTTCCCCGCATCATCATGTAATAAATTGTTTATTATCCGAATGACAGGTGATACTTCAGAATACACCAGGTTCTATTTAAATCGTTTTTCAATTCTAGTAAAGCAATAACGTAGTGAAGTGTTTACCGGTTTTCTTTCTATGTCAGTTTTCGTATATAAAAAAGGATTTAAAACATTTTTTCATTTAATAAAATTTTTTATTCAATTAATCATTTAATTATATCGATTGCTCATCCTTTACATCTAAATTGTCACAAGCATGAAATGAAAATTCGAAAAGGTGGGATATGATAAAACATATGACAAGGAAATATGAAGTTTTATTGACCTGACACTTCATTGTCTAAAACCAATCAGATGTCGCGTAATATAGAATAATCATATTGATGTGTAATAATATTGGATGCAATATTGCTTTTTAATAATCTTGCTATGACAATTACCGAATCAAATCACCGCTTTGTTGTTATGTAGCAGAATGGAAGAAATAATGACAGAACAGGCTGATATTCGAACCCGAGTCATCCTAATCTCTAGTTAGGTGCTTTACCAACTGGGCTATCTGGCTTCGACGATCAAACCTAACTGACCGTCGAACCCCATCCTGACACTATGAATGATTTTTGTTCTCGAAGATTAACATCTGGCTCTCGCTATAAGCTTAATTGGTAAAATACATGACTAGGTATTCAGGGGGCTCGGGTTCAAACTCCCAGCTGGTCCGTCATTGTTTCTTCATCCAGTTACATTTTGTGGAATGCCGACACCAGGAACCTGCCAGGGAAAAAAAATAATAGGAATGTTTGAAGATTGATATGTATTTGTGCACATAATATTTTCGATTGTAATTTTTTAACTTATTTTTCATTTCTTACAAACCGTGTTTAATGTACTTATTCTTCAAAATCTGCAAAATATTGAGAATGATATATAAAGAAATGTTTTTAATTTCAGGATTTCAAAGAGTATAAATAAATTTTCTGACAATGGACCCTGAGTTTAGCCTCCAGGATGTCGTACGCTGTCTTCTTTGTGAGACCCCGTGCCCCCCTTTACACTGTGTTATTTGTAACATACATCTGTGTGAAGACTGTGAGGGGAAACATCTTTCTGATGAATCCAATGAACACAAAGTGGTGCCATTCAAATATCGGAGATCTATTCCAAAATGTCAAAAACATTCCACAAAAATATGTGACCATTACTGTGAACAATGCAACATCCCTATCTGTGCACTCTGTGTTTCCTCTAAGGAACATCACGCACATGCTATTGAAGAAGTTTTAAAAAGATTAGAAAGAAAAACACAAGACTTACAGAAAGATTTAAAAGACTTAGAAAAATTCATTTATCCTAAATATCAACAGATTGAATCTAACATTTCAAAGCAAAAAGCTGATCTGAATGAAAACTCAAAGAAATTGACGACCACAATCAACAGACATGGAGAAGATTTGCACAGAGAAATAGACACTATTATCCAGAAACTGAAATCTGATCTTGATGAGATAGTCTCCGAACATCTGGCTGTTCTAAATGAACAGGAAGATGAAATCGCACACACCATTTCTGAAATCACACAGAGCGTTGCTGGTCTGAAGAAATTAATTGACTCCAATGATGTCAGCCTTGTCTCTGGCTACAAATCAAGGAATTCTGAATTCAGAGGATTGCCCCCTAAACTCACGGTTTCCTTACCAAGTTTTACCCCTCATATAATTAACAAAGAACATCTTTATCAGCAGTTTGGTTCTCTATTAGCGTCATCTATCAAAATCGAAGAACATGGCTACACAATGGATTCTCAAGGTGATGAGTCCTCTCCCTCGAACACATCGCTCATTGATGTACCACGGATCATCACAGAAATATACACTAGGTATAAAGAATCAGATAATCCGTTATTAAATGTGTCTTGTGTGAATGATGACAATATCTGGACGTGCAGTTATTATGACAAAATGATTAGACTCTACAACCTGCAGGGTGCACTATTGAAGTCAATGAAAACAACGTCAGGGAACGTGCCCTGGGACATAACAGTAACAAGGAGTGGGGATCTAGTTTATACTGATAACAATGATAGATCTGTGAACAAAATGAATAATACACAGATACAGACAGTGGTCAGACTACAAGGGTGGAAACCTTGGGGTCTATGTAGTACTTCCTCTGGTGACCTTCTGGTTGTCATGGACAGTGATGATGATGAACAAACAAAAGTTGTCCGTTACTCTGGTTCCACAGAAAAACAAATTATACAGTATGATGACAATGGAAAACCTCTTTATCCATCTAGTGGCATTAAATACATAAGTGAGAACAGGAACCTAGATATTTGTGTGTCAAACCCGGAAGCCCATGCGATAGTGGTGGTCACTCAGGCCGGGAAACACCGTTTTACCTACACTGGTTCTCCCTCTACTACCAAAGGATCATTTATACCATACGCCATCACAACAGACAGCCAGGGTCGGATCCTGTCAACAGATTATAACAACCACTGTATACACATCCTAGATCAGGACGGACAGTTCCTCCGCTACATTGACAACTGTGATTTACGGGTTCCATGGGGGCTATGTATGGATACCAGAGACAACCTCTTTGTGGCTGAGCACACAGGTAAAGTGAAGAAAATTGTATATCACCTGTAAACAAGCTGCTTGTATGCATATGAATAAATATTCAAACAGTGTCTTTACAAAACATTGATAAAAACTGTATAAACGTATACATGTATCTATCAAAATAGTATATATTATGGATCTACGTATGTGTAAACAGACCGAGCATGTTTGTGTGTATGTATATATGTATATAAATAAAAGGAACAGCTATGGGGATTAATGTTGCGCCGACATATGCTACCATAGTGGTGGGAATTTTAGAGAATACACTTTTTGAAAGAATATCGGAAGTGTTTGATGACGAATATAGGAACTAACTGGAAACGCTATCTTGACGATTGTTTTATTTTCTTGACTGAAGGTGAAGAGGACTTAAAGAAGTTTCATTCATTTCTCAATACTTTGAATGAATCAATACGATTTACGATGGAGAAAAGCCGCAAGGAATTTCCATTTCATGACATACTTATCATAAAAAATGGATCATATATAATTACGGATTTATACTGTAAACCAACGGACACGCACCAATATCTGGATTTTAGATCGTACCGCCCTTTCCACACAAAACGCAATATTCCTTTTAACTTAGCAAAGAGAACCTGTACAATTATCACAGTCAAAACCTAACATTCTAGATGTCTGGAAGAATTGTAAATTTTTCTTCAACGACAGAAATACCCGATAAACTAAATCACAGCTGGAATAAAAAGAGCATCACAAATTCCATTACATATTCTACTTTATCCCCGCCGGTTATCTAAAAATAATCCTAACAACCAGGGGAAATTTGCTTTTGTTGTGACCCACAATCCAAGGAACCTAAATCTTCTAACGGACGCCGACGACAAGCACCGAATCTAAAACGCATGTTAACCAAGACACGGTTTACAATACCGGAGGAAGTCCCATTCGTTAAAAAATGAGCGATCTGAGATGTGGTAAATGTGCCTACATAGAAGGAAATAAAATTCTACTGAAATCAGGGATGGAAATTAGTGGCAATTCGTCGATGAACTGTAAATCGGAATATGTTATTTATTATGCTATTTGCAGAACATTTTACATTGGACCAACGGTGAAATTAAACGCGCGTGTTCGTGTCCACATGCAACAGATTAAAATCCCCAGTGTCCATAATACTCCATGTTGTGAACATTTTGATGAATGCGGCAAGGGAAAATTCAAATCGTTCCCATTTGATAAACTTCCGAATGAAAATGAAATACTACGCAAACCCAGGGAAGATCACTTTATTGAATTATTTAAACCGAAATTTCACAGGAAATAGTTATAGAGGGCAAAGCCCTTTAACGGGCCCGAAGGGCCCGTGAGAGCGAAGCTCTCCCTATAGTCAACACATGTATTTACCAAAACTATAGGAATTACACTCTATACCTATGAACTTGAAAAACTTTTCCAAGATGGAGGAAAAAAGAATCACTTCATGCGCAGTGGCATATCCATTTTGAATTTGAATCTCGTACTAACTTCACGTATGGTGATAATTTGTCAATATTGTTTAATGAGTAATAAATACATTCAAAATACCTCGTGTGTTCTTGAAAAATTAATTTCCAAAATAAGAAACAAATTTTCGTTTCCTGTAACTTTCAACAGTTGCATTAGATCCGATCAAATGAATTTCAAGACATCTGATTGGACAAACAATCGTGAAGCAGTTTTATTTCATCGTTATTCCAATAAAATCATGCATTTTAATTGAATTTGCTGTCTGATTACCAAATACGTTTATTCTCCTACTTTCAAATTAAAAAATCGTTTTTAGGTTTCAGGTTAAATCGTAGTCTGACCTACTTGTACCCAGGTCAATTCGTACCCAGAATTCAAATTATTCCTCAAAAACCAAAAAATAAATGTCAATTAACGAAGATAAACTGAGTCAATAAAAAGATATAATCAAAATTTAATTTTGCAGACATAGACTTTGATAAACACGTTATAATTTAAAACATTAGAATACATGTATGTTCAAACCACCCCAATCTGCCTTTAAAATAAAAGCAAATGTGGAGATAATTGGGAGTAATATGGAATTTAAATTAATTAAAAATTATGCATAATAGGAAGTACTGATCTGCATTCACAATCATTAACATGCATTTCACTCTAAATATAAAACAGGTGCCAAATTAAATTATATATGTAGAATACACAAGAAGGATCACATTATCTAAACATTATAGTGTGAATTGAGGTCTCTCAATACATGAGATTTAATACAAAAATGAATTATTATTTAATGTGTTTGGATGCCAAATTTTAGTGAAATAGATTATACAAGTGACATATTAATTCTTGAGATAAATTGATTTTTTTGATGACAAAAACTTATACCTTACTCTTTAATTCATTCTTGAGATAAATTGATTTTTTTAATTACCAATACTTATACTTTACTCTTTAATATATGTTTTATTTAAAAAGCAAAATCTGCCTTGATTTAGAATAAAGTAGTAAATACTTCATGCTGAAATATTACCTGGAAATCTGCGATGTAGATATTGGTATTATCTACTATAAACTGTTGCAGCTGTTTTAAGAGGCCACTTGTGGGACAATGACAAACTAGCCGCTTAAGACAGGTGGCCTCTTATTCCAGGTACTAAATTAATGAAGAAAAGCACCATGTATATTCATGTTGGCTATACACAGGCAATATATTGCACAGATCGATTAATAACAACTGTAATGGCGGCGTACACAGAGATGGTGAATGCACAGCTTGGGTTACTGAATAAACAGTTTATAATAATTTTAAATGGCCGTTTTAATTCAATTTATCTATCAACTGATTAAGAGCAAAACATTTTCTGCTAAATACGCCTAAACAATAATTTTCAATTGTTTAAATGCGATGAACAAACAGAAGTAGCCTTTCCGTATAAAGGCAATATACTGAAATACGATAGCCAATGTTTTACCTGTTAAAAAAAAGTGTCAAAATTCCATTGGGATGTATAATACGCACCCCTTTCTCACAAGATATTTTCTAGGAAAAAGGTGCTTATTATATTCGGCAAATTGCGCTACATGTTAACCTGTTAAGCGCAAGACTAACCATTTAATAACTTTGAAATGAATTGAGTATATAAATAGATATATAAACAATACAAAACTGGTATTATTTAAGAAAATATTTATTCCAAAAAATCATTTTTGGATTTATATCGGGATATAAATACGGGTTGGTCACGTGATCAAATCCCAAAAAAACCCGAAGGTCTTTATGGAAAGATTTGATCACGTACCAACCCGTATTTATATGGTTTGAACTTATTTATTGTAATATAATTACAATGGGATTGGGCACAAGTTCTAAAACTTATTTAGCCCTCTCCCTATACAATAATTTACATACAAAATTTTCACATGCAAATAAAATGTCATATAAGTGTATATAAATATAAAGATTCAAAATGAATTACAAAAAAAGTTTCAGATAACACATTTTGATGCAAATGTAAAAACATAATCAAAATCTTTTTGATTTTTTAATAAAAATATGGACTAAGGAGAACAAGTGATCATTGACAGTATTATTAAGTTTGTCATCTCCCCAAAGCAAAATATGTGTATTAACAATATTTAAATCGCCAATGCTAAATACATTATTAAATAACTCGTCTCTGGCTTCAGCATATTTAGTACATGAGAAAAAATAATGATACGCGTCTTCAACCTTACCACATGTACATAAAGGACTTTCATTAATATTATATTTAAATAAGTCGCACTTTAGTATGCAATTGTGGCGTAATTTAGTATGAATTATATTTAGAAACCTGTCTCCAAAAGAAAAATATGGTGGTGGAGGTTTTTTTGCGTCTAAAATATCGTCACAGGTGATAGCATTACTAAAGGTCTTGAGTGAGTCAAGCTCTCTAATACTCAAAGGTAGTGAATTCCATTCGCGTATAACAGTTGGAACAAATGATGATTTGTATATTTGTAATCGACACTTGGGTAAGTAGTAATCTTGAGAATCCCTCGTAGTATAGTTGGACATATTACAACGTTTGTCAGGGAATAAATTTTGAATATAAGTGGGTGTGATATTTTTGTCAACCTTAAACATTGTTTTGAGTCTAGCAATTTTACGTCTCGAACTTAGTGTACTCCAGCCTGTTTCGAGATAAAGAGAGTCTTTAGAGGCAAATATCGGTAAACCGGTTACTATTCTAGCAGCATATAATTGCACTTGTTCGAGTTTTTCAGAGTCCGCGAGAGAACAAACAACCTCCCCAAACCTCTGAAGCATATTCTAAATGTGGCCTGATAAAAGATATATACATAAGAGAAAGTGATTTGCGGTTTAATTTATTTGAGTTTTTTCATTAGATTTAACTTTTTGTGTGCTTTTGCTATTATAATATCGATGTATGTCGTCCATTTTAAGTTTTCAGAAAAAGTTATTCTTAGGTGCTTCTGACTTGACATAAATTCAACGGGGCAATTTTGAAAACTCAAAGAAGGATATTCGGTAGCCTTTTTTGCGTTAAAATACACAGCTTTTGTTTTTGATGGGTTAAATTTAAGAAGCCATTTTTGAGACCATTTCTCAAGTTCTGTGAGATCCTTATTTAAATTATTTTCAATGATTTTTGAATTATTTGAAGAATCTTGTAAACTATTGTCGTCAGCAAAAAGTCTACAAAAGGTAAGCATATTATCAGCTACATCATTCACATATATCAAAAATAAAAGAGGTCCTAGTACTGACCCTTGCGGAACCCCTGAATATAAAGTATTAACTTTTGAATATGAATCACGGTACAATACTCTCTGTGTTCTATCGACTAAATAACTCTTAAACCATTTAAACAGTTTGCCATGTATGCCATAAGTTTGAAGTTTAAATAACAAGCCCTTGTGCCATACTCTATCGAAGGCTTTAGACAGATCACAAAAAACTACACATGAAACTTTACCCTCATCAATGGCTTTTAAGATACAGTCGTAAGTTTCGATAAGTTGGTATACTGTCGAATGGCCCGGTAAAAAACCTGCCTGATATTTGTAAAAAAGATTGTTATCGTGAAAAAAATTGTACATATATTTAAATACTATGCGCTCCATTATCTTACCGACACAACTCAAAAGTGAAACAGGTCTATAATTAGACAATTCAGATGGGTCGTCTTTCTTAAAAAGGGGAAGAACATTTGCAATTTTCCATGAGTATGGGAACATACAATCATTCAATGATTTGTTAAATAATAAACATAAAGGAGTAGCAATTGTATACATTGTGCTTTTCAACATTTTATGACTTATGTCATCCGGACCAATGGCTTTGTTTGAAGGTAAAATTGTAATGATATCAATGATATCTTGCTCTCTAATGACAATATTGTCTATAACACTATTACATACAGAATACATGTCTGGAAGTTGGACTCCATAATCATCAACACATGAGATCGAAGTAAAATAATTATTTAGAACTTCCACTTTATCTTCATTAGAGAAGGCAATAGACTGTACTCCGTTATTAGAAGAGTATACTAAAGGGGGAATAACTGTGGGGGATTTAACACTGAATACATCCTTCAAAAGTTTCCAAAATAATTTAGTGTTGTTTTTACTAGCTTCCGTGAGATTGATTTCAATGTTGTTATAGTAGTTATTTATCGCATATTTTTTCATGTTGTTTACCTTGTTTCTAGCTTTCTTAAATTTGGATATATCACATAATTTATTTGACATGTGTGCCTTCTTCCGCAGTCGGTTTCGAATACGAATTTCTCTACGCAATGCCGAGTCAAACCATGGCTTGTCACTTGGTCTAATTAAAATAGATTTTTCGGGTATGCATTCCCTAACATGTTGTAAGAAAGTTGACGAAAAATTTTCAGTGGCATTGTTTGTATCGTTAGCTTCTGTAATTAACTGATGCCAGTCTGTACTAGAAATAAGTGTGTTAAGTTTATCAAAATCGGCATGTTTATATAGCCAGACGTTACGTGTATAAGCTTTGTTGTAGTTTACACTAGTTTTAACGAAAATGTAAGTCGCTTTGTGGTCGCTTATAGAGCTTTCAATATCTATTGTTCCGGAATCAAAAAAGGAGACATCCTCGGACACTAGAATCGGGTCAATGAGTTTGTACGTGTTTTGTGTGATTCTTGTTGCCACGCGAATAGTGTTGATCAAAGAAAAGTTCGAGAGAATGTCATTGACTTTATGAGAAGGTGTGATGTTTAGAAAATCAACATTCAGGTCTCCTACAAGTATAATTTGATTGGATATATCAGATACATTCTCCAGCGAATTTGCAATGTGCTTCCAAAAGGAAATGTTTGAATTTGGAGGACGATACGTACAACATAGAAAGATGTTAAAGGTAGGGTTATAAATTTCTATCCAAATGCATTCAGTATCGGGGGGTTCTAAGTCGGAGCGTCTTACTACCTTCAATAAATCAGATACATATACAAGAACTCCTCCCCCAGAAGAATTTCTGTCTTTACGAAAAATTGTATTAAAGCCCTCAATTGCTATATCTTTATCTAATACATTGGAGTCCAAGTGAGATTCAGTGAAGCATAAAATATCAAAATCCGGTGCTAAATATAACAAATTTTGAATTTTGTTACGAATACTTCTAACATTTAAATGTAATACATCCAAAGTATGCACAGGTCCAGGATTTGGTTCAATATCACCACACAATAATAGTAACAAGTAAAAAATGTATACATAGTATTGCAAAAATGAAAAGGTTTTTGCGAAGTGCACCATATTACGCAATAAAAGTCTTGCAAAATTATGCAGAATTTTTATAAAACCTTTCATCGTGTGAACAAAATCAGAAAGTCTGAATAAGCAAAATAAAGAAGTAACTGCTAAACCTCTACATGAAAGGTAGAAAAGACCGATTGTAGCACGATATTGTTCTAAAGAGTTACCCATTATCTATAATGTAATATTTGGATAGTATATAAGAGTATGAATGGCTACAATCGGAAAATAGCTTAGGATCCAATATCCATGATTTAGCTTTCGCACAACAAAACACATTTTCTGTTATAAGACAACGACATTTTGTCTCGTTTGGTGTCATTACTACAAATAGCACGTGAAAAATAGTAAAAATGATCAAAACAAACAAGTGAAAAAAGGTAAACAAAAATATAAATAAAAGGGAAGTGATAGCAAAAAAGAAAAGGTGTGTGTTGTGAATATATACAAAGTGGTCACTGTACACACAAACATTAAAGTCGAGCGGAGTTTTGTCGGGTGGTTCGTTGATAACCTTCAAAGCATATATCACAAGATATAAATATACGTAGTTCATTGTATGGGTACGTGACTGGCGTGGAAGGATGATGGAATATTCGACAGCATAATAATAGGGACTTAACTGTTTACGCAAATCTTAGTTACATTTAGGTATGGTTCATCACATGTCCGAATGGTACTAAGTCTGCTTCTTCACGAATGTTGTGAGCTCGGTTGTTCAAATCGTACACTCTTATTGAACCATTCGAAGAGGATACAGATTTAAGTTTGCGATCTCTACACAGTTGTCTACCAAGAAACATGATTCGATCGCGATACTTAGTCAAGTCTTCGTTTATTTTGACTTCTCTTGTGTCAGGGTTGTTCCTGAATTTCTTCGAATTTTTAACGAGATGGAATTTGAGATCCACTGACTTTAACCTGGCAATGATTTGCCTGGGCCGAGTTCCATTTCTGTTGGGTTTTCCTACCCGATGTGAGTTGATTATATCATCCCGCTGGAGAGGGATGCCAGCTGCGGAAACAGCATCCATGATTTTGTCTGCTGTATTTTCGTTAGATGTTTCGGGTATACCTGACACACGAACTAGGGGTCTACGGCTATATTGTTCGAGTTCATCAATTTTAAGAGAAAGATCTTTGTTTTGTTTCTCAAGAAATTTGACTTTTTCTTGTAAAGGTTGTGTGGCTTTTTGAACTTCACTTTTAACAATATTTTGAATGTCAGTGCTCATAGATGATAGCTCAGCGCTGAGTAAGGATTTAACCCCTTCTGCTATTCTCTGAATGTCTTCACTACATATATTATTTATTTATTTCCCGATATGCATCCAAAAATGATACCTTACTTCTTATATTTACATTTGTTGCAAATTATGACGATAACATTGCTCCATACTTCCTTTTTTGTGATGACCTAGAAAGCCGCTTCGATAAACATGACGTAATAAAAAATAGTTCAACAATGTTACAAGTATTTGTCTAAAATTGGGTTATCTTAATAAATAAATATGACACTACTTTTGGCAAGACAACACTTTTTTATTATTATAAAGTGAAACAGTAACGAAAATTCATTTGTACAATTGAAAAAACGATTGAAGCTTGGGGGATAAGTGCCATTTCTGTCGAAGTCACAGAGCGGTTGGAAATTTGAAAACAAAGCGATTGAAAGCTGAGTTAGAGTCTACTGAGTCCTTTTCAGATGAAATTCTATCGCAGAATCAGATTCAAGAGCATGATGATTTTCCTCGGACATTTTAGAGACAAGCTATTCTAAATTCTTTTACGGAACAAAACGGGCAGAGAAGCAGAAGGAGTTAAATTTGACCGTGAATGGACTAAACACGAAATGTCTGTGATATTGCGTTTGCGATTTTGACCCCGAGACTTGGTCAGAAATGAACTATAACTTATTTAACTACATGTACTTTGACAAATTGCGATTGTAATTTTCAAGAACGCTTTGTTACGATGTCGATCCATAAACATTATCTTATGTGAATCTTAAGCTATGATCGTTTATCCCCGCAATTAATGTTATATATAGCAAAAAGAAATAATGAATAAAACTTCATATACCAAAAAACATATATATTTTTTTCTTTATGTCTAAATCATGTTTTCATTACGATATTAAGTGTGTTTTAGCGCAAGTCGGTTAGTGAGTACGTAGAAAAAAATAGTGACCTACATGTAGATTATTCATGCGCTACTTTGACCTCTTGATCCAAACTGCTGTTATGCAGGAACAACAGCGGATTGCGCAAACTGTGTTAGGAAAACATTTGCAAGTGTAAATATAATCAATTATCTTATTAAATATTAGCATAATTCAAATAACACATTCCATTATTTGTCATTAACTCATTATCAGCTGTATAAGTTTGGCTTCTTTCATACGGGGTCACATGTCAGAGTCAGAAGTCATTTGACAAAACAGGCAAAATGGCCTTTGAAAATAGGTATGTTGAAAGAACGGGACCTAAAAACACCGGCCGCTGGCAGTGTTAGCCAGGTGGCCGCTTAAATGTAGTGAAAAACTAAACGGGCGGGATTGAGACTGGCCGCTCATGGCGAGTGGCCGCTGATTAAAGGTGGCTACAGCAGGTGCGACTTTATATAATTAAACTACTTTTAAAAATTATTAAAAAAAAATAAATCTTGGCATTAAGTTAATATTCACTTCAGAATCGTGGCCTGACATAGTCTTCATTCACTAGATACAGGTAATGCCTGTCCACTTTTCTAAAGAAAATAAGACATACGTAAATGGTATCAAAATTAATAACAAAAATATGCCGCAAAAATATGTTCTATGATTTTTTGCTTAATTATTAATAATGCACAAGTACCTCAGGGTTCAAACAATATTTATTTACTAGAATGAAAAAAGTACAGGTCTTTGCATTTGAATTGCCCGGCCCTCTTTTTCCAACTTGGTTGGCTAAAGGAGCGACGAGGCAAGCTACTGACAAACAAGTTGATAAAACAGGACTCTCAACAGTCTCGATTGAAGTCATCTTGTCGTTCCCAAGTTCTATGGTCGATACAACGACCTTGTTAGGAAATACAATCTTACACTGGGTCGCATGCTGAATGACGTTGTTCATACTTATTGTTAGACCATAATTAATCACCTAATTGTCTACCGATTTTTCAGTTTTTCCCCGATTACGACAAAGAGCACACGGCGGGCGTGACCGGTCAGCAGAGGATGCCCATGGCACCTGATCTTACCTCCAAATATTTTAGAGGTCCTTTTTTGCTCTGCTCCTGTTTTTGTAATTTTCCTTTGGACTTTTGATTTTGAACACTATTCGTTATCGCCACATGTCATTTCATAAAAATCTATGGGGATAAATGATTTAAAAATAAGGTTCAATGATTATGTGACGGTCAGACCAGTTCGAGTACCGGCTCCAGATAGCTCAATTGGTAGAGCAACCGACTAGAGATTCAAGGGACCAAGGTTCGAATCCTGGTCTGGTCCATCATTATTTCTACCATTATGTTACAATTACATTTGAAAATCGTGTGAGGTGTTTCAAGAGACTTCCAACTGGAAAAACAATATACAAGAAATCTGTTTTTCCTTCCTGTGAAAATTTCTGAGTAAAAAGAAATGAAATATTTCAATTGTACATGTATTTCTTTTAGCAGATATGTGTATTTTTCTATAACAGTGTCCAAATGTGGTGGAAACAGTAACTTGGGACAGACAAATATATAGTCTAGTATATTAAAGCTTGAAAAAAAAGATGATCTCGGGCATTAACATTAGGAATAGTGCTTTTGACATAGCACTTCCCTTTTGACCAATTCTTTTGATACCTAACAGTGTTGCAACAAGAGCAGTGATGCTCCTTCAGTGGTTCTTCGTGGGACGAAATTTCACGAATCTTCGTTTCTGCCTCAGGTTCTTTACCATGTCCCTCTGAAACAACTGGCTCTTCTCCTACATCTTTGTGTTTAACACCTAGAAATCTTGATGTGGTTTTTTTTTCGGTAAGTTCTTGAGTAGCTGTTTTCACTTGCTCGTCACCGTTGACTCTTCTGATGTGTTTTGTTAAAATTGTCTTCTTCCCAAAGGCTTGATTACAAAACTCGCATTCAAACTTTCGTTTGGACATGTCTTCTAAACCACAAGCCAACAAATGGTTACTCCACTCATCTTTTGACGGAAGTCGAACCAAGCATATCTAGGTGTCACTTTCTAGTGGCATCTTATTGCTATCCTATCCTACAAAAAAACAACTAAAATATTAATTTTTTCTTCAAGTTTTTTTTTTCAAATAAATAGTTCTATATACATGTATATATATTTAACAAATGTCTTACAATACAATCAGTTAGGGATTGAAATCAAATTCATAATCACTATGCGATTTTGGCTTTCTCTGCTGTCTGCGATTGGAATACGTCATTTCCAAGCAAATCTGTCTTAATTTCATCACCTTTATGTTCATCACTTAAACTGTCATCTTTTGCACAGTTTTCATTCTCATAAAGAATTTCAGTTTCATTATTTAGAACCCGAGTTCCATAAGGACATTATCTATCAACATGTACTATGAGTGTTTTTTCGGAATCTTTCTTTCGTATTTTGCATGTACATGTGTAGTATCCGTTTGTTTTTCTTCCATAATGAAAACGCCACACCAAAATTCATCACTTAGGAGATTTTCAATTTTTTTCTTTTAGGGAGAATAACTAACACCTCATCACCCTCAGTAAAATGTTTACCAACTACCATTTGATCATGGTATTTCTTTTGTCTCAGCATTGATTGCTTGCTCATCTGGCATGTATACCTATACGCTTCTTCTAGCCATTCACGAAGTTTCCATACCTGATCATGCACATTATTTGATTTCAATTCACTTGGTAATTCATATATTAGATCCAGTGAAGTGGATACTTCACGTCCCAACATTTGCATATTTGGTGTTTAAGCTGTAGTTTCGTGAACTTCAGAGCGATATGCCATGAGGACATATGGCAAATGTTTATCCCTGTCATGCTGATGGTCAGACACATAAGCAGTCAAAATTGCTGCTAATGTTTTGTTGGATCTCTCAACCATTCCATCAGACTTAGGGTGAAAAGCAGTGGTCCGAGTTTTTCTTATACCAATAGGTCACATAGTTCCTTAAACAACCTACTCTAGTACTGCCTGCCCTGATCACTATGAATAATTTCTGGCACACCTCATTTGTATATGAACTGCTCTGCTATGACTTAAGCTATGGTCAGTGCTTCGATGTTTTTAGTGGGTAAGCATCTGTCCATTCGGTGAAGTAAACTGATATCACCAAAATATATTTTGAACAAAATTGAACAAAGATATGAGCCTACAATAATGCTATTAATTTCACTACACTCTCCTTAGTTACAATAATCTGTGTCTCGGGACAGGCCCTTACCACAGTTAGAATGCCTCCCATATAACCGTAATGTAGCAGAAAATTGCAGAATCGCTCCGAAACGATTTTGGAGACATTTAATGAAGTTGCATTGAAAATAACAGCCAAATTAATCATAACAAACCTTTTTGAGACTATAAATACCTTTCATCTAACAATTTAATCCATATAATGGAAGATTCAACACATTTTCACCAATGCTTTTTACTCGCTTCAAATTTACACATCATGTTGACATTCGGAACTCTCGGGATTTTTCATAGTATATGCACTGGATTAGAGTTATCTCCCGTATTTTCTTTGCTACAGAGACAATACATTATATCGTTAAACCGGGTCCGTAGGACATTTATCATATTAACGATAGAACACTCTACCTACACTCTCCTAAGAAACATAAAGTGAATTTTTTGCATGGAAATCAAATATTTCTTTGCCTTTAGTTTATGTTTCCACAATATTACATTTGCATGGATACACTCAGAAACGATAATACAAATACGTGTAAATTTTCATTGGAAATTTGCTATATATTCTTCATATATATTTATGATTTCTTTTGATAGAAAGTTTAAAATATTAAATATATATCATTACTTTTGTCTTCTCTGATTTGAACACCGTGATGAGCCTCCTGTGATTTAGCGTGAATGTAATGCGCACGCGCAAGATTGTAAAATCCAAAAAATCCAGATGATTTCCGGAATTTTTTTAAGGAATTTTCGTTGATTATTAATTATTGAAGCTTAATTGAGAAAAAATAAAAAACAAATTGGTAATATTCAAGTTTCAATGATGTTTAAAATATATAAAACAAAAGACAGTGCTCTTCCGATTTATCGGTATTAAAGGCCAAAAATTCGAGTCTATTATTTTAATATAGTAGTATAGATAAACCTTAGCACACTGTGATCTGTTCGGACAATGGTTTTATGCCCATATAGATAGTGGTGAAAGTGTTGGCATGCATACACCACCTCTAAATTTTCGAGTAATACAATATTTACGTTTAATGTTTGGTAGATCTCTGCTAGCATAGGAGATTAATTCTCATATGACCTTCAATTTCTTAAGAAGGGGGTGCTTCAATCCCTACTTGACTAGCGTCGGTATCGAGAACAAAAGGCAATGAGAAGTCAGAATGATCTAGAATATGTGCACTTATTAAGTTACTTTTTAGTTTTTCAAAAGCTTCGTGACACTAAGTGGTCCATTGAAACACTCTTTCTTTCTCCGTCAACCGAAACAGGGGCTTAGAGAGTAGAAGCTATCTATAAATCTCCTATAATAACTGCATAAAGCCGAGAAAGATCGCACTTCACTAGGATCAATCAGTACTGGCAAATTTGCAATCATTGCTATTTTCTGCTGATCAGTTTGTACTCCCATGCCGGACACTCGGTAACCAAAAATAAGACTTCTTTATTAAACAACGGGCACTTCAAAGGTTTCAACTTCAGCCCTGCTTATTGAAATTTTTGAAACACGTGTTCGAGATTTTGCAAGGTCTCTTCGAACGTTTTGCCAAAGACAATTATGTCATCTATATACAATTATGCATATCTTAAGATTTTCTCCCTCTTTTCTAACCACAATAGAGTTAACTACTTTCACCTGGTCACATTCAGAAACATCCGTTACCTGCGATGATACGCCTACCACCGTGTTCTTATAAATAGTTTGAATCTGACCTGACAAATTCACCAAACGCAATGCAACTCTTTTATCGAAACAAACGAGAGTTCTTGCCAGCATTGCCTTTCCATCTCTATGAAACTTTTCACATGGTTCTACTAACAAAGGACCTTCGACAGTAGTTCCAGGAGATGAAAGTATCTCTCCAGTACAAATCATCTCACTTCTAGGTGGAATTATAATTGTTTCGGTCAGATCACGAAAACATCCG
This sequence comes from Magallana nippona, assembly GCA_033439105.1. Lineage (NCBI taxonomy): Eukaryota > Metazoa > Mollusca > Bivalvia > Ostreida > Ostreidae > Magallana > Magallana nippona. The sequence continues at coordinate 1,433,146 of CM065920.1, read as the reverse complement.
ATGTGGCCTTGTAACTGTAGTTCTTGTTCTACATCCTGTATATTCAGTTTATTTTGAGAAATGTCAACTAAGCAATGACTGGATTTAAGGAAATCAAGACCTAAAATTCCGTGAGCTTTAATGTTGACAACTAAAGCTGTACATTCAAATTTATATTCCCCTAGTTGGATTCTGCAATTCCCTTTTCCTTTTACTTCCAAATGGGTTCCGTCTGCACCCACTATGTTTTGTGCAACTGAATCCAAGCACTAATTCCCAGCTTACTCTATCTTTTCAAATATTCTACCACCAAGAATTGATAATGTTGCATCGGTGTCAACTAGCAAGTTGCATATAACCATGTCTACAAGTGCGTTGATAAACAAACCAGATTCTGTATCGACTGTAGCGTTCTTTATAGTGGCCGCATTAGACTTTGTATCATGGCCTTTGTTCTTGAACTGGGTTTCGCAATGTTCGCCTGCTTAAGATTTAACAGCTTTCTTTTGAGTCTGTTCTTGGTTTGGCCTCAAAAAGCAATCTTTGATTTTATGCACACGCCGTCTGCAGTGTGGAAAATGTGCCCTTGAAAGGGAAGCCACCGACATTCTCTACATCGGTATAATTTGACTGTGAAAAAAATGACAATAACAAACCGTCATCCATCTCAAAAATCCATAAAACGAAATACAAATTCAAAGCAGAGCAACACAGACCTCCAAAAAGATAGAGGTAGGATCAGGCGCCTAGGAGGAGTGAGCATCCTCTGCTGACCGGTCGCACCCGCCGTGTGCTCCTTGTCATAATTGGGTATGTCATAATCGAGGTAAATGTCAAAATCGGAAAAATGTCATAATATGGAAAAAATGAAACGTTGATGATTTGGTTTGTTTGTGATGGTCAAAATACAAACCTTGAGCAAACACGGACCTCCATTACATTGGAGGTAGGATCAGGTGCCTAGGAGGAGTGAGCATCCTCTGCTGATCCCTTACTTTCAGATCATTTTGATATTTTATTCTCCAGATCTCCCATGGACTGTTGAATTTCCTGAAGAAGCTTCATAATTTCTTCATTCACACTGCTTCTCTGTGTAGAAGACGTACTTGTATCTACCACGTCCTTTGTAGCACCTCGAGCAAATCTGACATCATGCCTATGTTGACGCTCCGCTGTGCAGATCTCTTATGTTTCGAGTGCTAATCTTACAGCATCATTCAGAGATTTGAGACGAGACTGTTGAATACGCAGTCGCATGTCAAAATCTGACAGCGCATCAACAAACTGATCTTTGACAATTATTTCAGTTACATCCCAAGGTGCCGTAAGGTATGCAAGATGAGTCAAGCGACGTATGCTTTCCCCTAGCTCTGGTAAAGTCTCTGTCATTTTTTTGGCGTTTTTCCCTCAACATTGCTCGATACAACTTAGTTTGATTAACAGGTGCAAACCTAGCCTCTAATGCTTCACATAATTCCTCATATAAGTAAACTGTACCCATTTTCATGTTTCCGAGGACGGTCTGCGCTTGTCATCTTAAAGATGGTGCCAAGTATTAGCTCCTCTGTCGATGATTCCACAGGTCAATACTACAGGAGGCTTCAAAATGAGCTTTATAGTTAATCCGTGAGGAAGTGCCATCAATCATTGCCGGTTTCATGATAGTTTGACCCATCTTACTCTCCACCAGATTGTGTTCAGTGTTGCATTGTGAACTAACATTTCTATTTAAGCCATGGTTTGAATGTGGTATATCATTCCATTGCACCATGTCTTGATGTCCAAGTAACACTAGTTGTCGTTGATGTGGCACGAAACCATATGTACTATGTGGAAAACTACCTGAGAGTAGCGTTTCTGAGAAATTGGGTTGTTCAATTGATCGAGGAATTAAGTACACGATTTGCCTTTACTAATGTTTCTTGATTTGTTTTCTTCGATAAACAGAGTAATCTGACTTTGGATATTTTGGATGATCAAAACTTTTGGTTGTGTCTGTTTTAATTGTTGTGTTAGCATACCAAGATTATATCTCATCTATACAAAACTATTCTAATTCTTTTGTTCTTATCCTCAGTAATTCAACCTTCAGATACACAGTTGCTTTGAAACTGGTACACAATACCCGGTAACACTTCATTTGGTTCAAAGCACTCGGTAACAATACACCTGGTATCAAGTACTTAATAAACCCGGTATATGTAAATTCAAAAATAACAAAATTAAATTTATTAAATTAATAAAATCACTGATATTTTATCCCTGAACCGGCTGCCACCAAAATGCAACATGTTTTGTCCTGGGTTCTCAAGGATAATATATTAAATCAATTTTCCTCTAACTCTATCTGAGTTAACAATGATTGTTATAATATTTTTCTCTAATTGGGTAATGTTTAAATCACTATCAATAATCAATGAGGGTAATGTATGAGGTGGGCTTTCTGTACGTGTTTCTACACTCGGTTCCTGTTGAGGGAGAGGTACTTGGTGTCTCAATCTTCTTCATATTTACTACACCAAGCACCTCAACTCAATTCCCTGGGCTACTTGCCACTAGTTTCTACTTGACACTACCTCTTAGTTATTCTATCTTCTTTCTTTATATCTCAACTTATCTTCTCTGCTGTTTGCTGGCGACTCTCCCGGATTCCACAGCACAACTGTTTATATACCCTTGGAGTAGTCCACTCCAAGGGTAGTCAGGTCATTCAATTTCCCCACCCTAATCTTATTCATCAAAGGGTTTATTTTGATAGAGCATATTCATAACAGTTGTTTTGTTTCATAAATCACCTTCGAAATGATGTGCAGAAGCTTTTATTTTAGAGTTTGTTCAGTCTTTTAATGAAAAAATTGAAGAAAAATAACGACACATCGCACTTTGGCATATGCCCCGAAAACATAAAGTCGATGACATGGTCATTTTTTTTTTTTTTTTTTTTTTTTTACATGATATTGATTCAAAATCGGCATATAAGTATCATTTCTCTCATAAGAACGTTTTCCCCATTATGCTCAATTGAAAAAGAGAAGTAATACAACAATTTTTGAAATGGTCCCCTCTCGATTTTTGTTATTTTTGGATTGATTTTGATATATCTTTAGTAACTCTAACTCATGTACGATTTTCATTAAAAGCACAATTACATTTTAAACCAAAGATTTTAAACTGGACCTTGTATTCCTTTGTAGAGATCTAGACTGCATTGTAACACCCCAGTAAATGTATTTGATGATACTTTGCTTACTACGACCAAGTTAAAAAAGCTTTGTTCTGAGAATGACACAAGGAAACCCGTTAACCATGATTAACTAAAAAATTAAATATAAACTATACATTTTTATCTCACCTAAACTGAAAGTTCAAGAGAGCTTTTCCGATCACTTTTTGTCCGGCGTCCGTCTGTCTGTTTGTCCGTCTGTAAATTTTTAAATTTTCGACTTCTTCTCCAGTATCCCAATATCAACCAAACTTGGAGCAAAGCATTATTATGTGGAGAGGATTCAATTTTGTTAAAATGTAGGGGCATGCTCCCTTTCAAGGGGAGATATTAAAGATGTGATGCAAATTTGTTGTTATTTTTTTCAAAAATCTTCTCAAAAACTAATCGGCAAAAAAGCCAAAATTTGAATGGAAGTATCCTCAGGTAGTGTATATAGATTCAAGTTTGTTCAAATCATGATCCCCGGGGGGTAAGATGATGGGGCGGAGGGGGTTGAATTTTTACATAGAAATAAATTTTATTATTCTCAAAAACTCAAATGTTAAAATATATGGTTTTACTTATATGCAAACATCTTGACATTTGTTCATTTTCAGTTGTTAAGACTGTGGAGAATTCTTTGGCCACACAAGGGTTCCAAGTTTGATGTAGGTATATCTTTATATGAACAGTTGTTTAAGATCTTCTTGAGAACTGCAATGCTCAATATGTGATATGACTATTAAATCATCTAGTTTCAAAAGTGTCTCAATGTTTAATAAAAGAATATCTGGAGAAAATTGTGAAAATCTTTTTATACAGGATCTATTTTCCTATATTGATCAGTTATTTTGTATTTTGTTGACTCCATAAAGCTGATTATATTATGGCTATTGTTGCTCAGGTGAGCGATGTGACCCATGGCCCTCTTGTTTATATCTATTTTGGATTACTTTTCATTTCCTTTTTTCAATGCAATTTTATTTGAAGTATTCATTTAGTGTTGTGTTAGAGTAAACAATAGTAAATAAACCCCAAGGTCGGCATTATTTCAGCGACATTCCAAAACAATTTGAAATTACGCCTATTTTTGGATACTGTTGGTCCTATAACGCACCAGGCTGTGCAGACAAATTGAGTGTCACAGGTTAGCATAGTTTGGCATTCGCATTTCTAATTTAGCGTTTGAAACTAAAATTTCAAGCAACAATTTATTTAATTTATTGGTAATGATTGTCGAATTTTGTTCTTTTTTAAACAAGCTTTAAGTCAATTATTCAACATTGAATTCAAACAATTTGGTTTCTAAATTATTAAGAATATGATAATTACATGTATTATATACATGTTTTGGACCTTATATAAAATTTACAAAATTTCAGTACACATGTCGTTTACTGAATTTTATCATATCAAATCAAATTATGTACACGATAGTCGAGTTGGTTTAAATAAAATTCAGTAAACGACACACATGCATGTTAGAGGGGGAAACCATTCACATACAGTGTACAGATGTAATTATCTGCTATAAACAGTATATTATTATAAATGCATTTTGGAATAAGATTGACAATTTATTATTGTCTCATTATATGATAACATATTCTTCACAATGTACTTTCACTAGATGTATACAAATGTACCCCGAAATTAATACTATTTCAATCAAAATGTTAATGATAAGTGATTTAGTATTAATAGATATACGTGGTACATGTATATATTACATTCATTTTGAATGATAAATTTTCTTTAGTTTAAAATTCTTTGAAATATCAGTATATTCAAATTCGTCAGAGACTTCTGATTGTATGAAGATATCTTATGTTGACGAAGGATTACTGAAATTTATCTCATACGTGTGGTGTATACTACCCGTGTGATAAACCTTTGCTTTATCAAACGGGTGATGCTTTATCAAATACTTCCGGTCCGAACTATTTTTGACACAGCCCCTCGCTTCAACGCTTCAGTGACGTATTTTCGAAGACTTTCTAGTATTTTCCTTATAGCTATATCTTACCAAAAATTGATTTAAAATGGATTTTGTCGAAGATTTTAATTACATATATAGAGGATATCTATATTGTGTGATTTTATATTTGCTTTATCCAACGAGTTGAAATGGTGTATATATTCGCGAGGCTTGCCGAGCGAATATAACCATTTCAACTCGTTGGATAAAGCAAATATAAAATCACACAATTATAGATGTTCTATTTATCTCATACAATTTAATTTATATTATGAAGCTTTTGAGACAGACCCTAATATGACCCGAATTGATTTTTTTTCAAAGATTAAACGATGATGCAACGTTGTGTTAAGCGGTTATTGTGACCTTGCGCAATACAATTTAGTACGTCATTTCGGAGATAAATATAACTGTTCTAATGTAAAGTTTCACTGAAATAAACCTTGAAATAATTTTTTATCTCTAAATAATTTTTCTTAGAGCTTAATCACTTAATTAAATGGAAATGATCAGAAGACTTGAATAATCAAGTTTGTTGACATACACAAAGTTGCGAATGCTCGTTAGTTTGAATTGACTCGAACGAGGAACAGTTGTTGATGTTTTATAAAACGAACATTAGCCTAATGATTTGAAGTTGAAAATATTGAATAAGGATGCTTACTGCTGGTGAAATAAAAGTCTTGGGAGACATTATTTCGGTAAGTTCTTGTAGAGAAACACAACCAAAGTATTCTGTTTCCATTGCGTCGTCAGAATAAACTCCTTGATAGCTAACGTGATTTGCAGTTTTATAAACTTCACAGTTATGTGTTTTCCTTTATATATGTAATTAAAATCTTCGACAAAATCCATTTTAAATCAATTTTTGGTAAGATATAGCTATAAGGAAAATACTAGAAAGTCTTCGAAAATACGTCACTGGAGCGTTGAAGCGAGGGGCTGTGTCAAAAATAGTTCGGACCGGAAGTATTTGATAAAGCATCACCCGTTTGATAAAGCAAAGGTTTATCACACGGGTAATATACACCACACGTATGAGATAAATAAAGGAAAACACATAACTGTGAAGTTTATAAAACTGCAAATCACGTTAACTATCAAGGAGTTTATTCTGACGACGCAATGGAAACAGAATACTTTGGTTGTGTTTCTCTACAAGAACTTACCGAAATAATGTCTCCCAAGACTTTTATTTCACCAGCAGTAAGCATCCTTATTCAATATTTTCAACTTCAAATCATTAGGCTAATGTTCGTTTTATAAAACATCAACAACTGTTCCTCGTTCGAGTCAATTCAAACTAACGAGCATTCGCAACTTTGTGTATGTCGACAAACTTGATTATTCAAGTCTTCTGATCATTTCCATTTAATTAAGTGATCAAGCTCTAAGAAAAATTATTTAGAGATAAAAAATTATTTCAAGGTTTATTTCAGTGAAACTTTACATTAGAACAGTTATATTTATCTCCGAAATGACGTACTAAATTGTATTGCGCAAGGTCACAATAACCGCTTAACACAACGTTGCATCATCGTTTAATCTTTGAAAAAAAATCAATTCGGGTCATATTAGGGTCTGTCTCAAAAGCTTCATAATATAAATTAAATTGTATGAGATAAATAGAACATCTATAATTGTGTGATTTTATATTTGCTTTATCCAACGAGTTGAAATGGTTATATTCGCTCGGCAAGCCTCGTGAATATATACACCATTTCAACTCGTTGGATAAAGCAAATATAAAATCACACAATATAGATATCCTCTATATATAACACTAACTGAAATGTTCCCAATTCAAACATAACATTTCAGTATCGACCTGACTCAACCTTAAACAAAAACTGCAAATCAAGCATCGCATGAACATCAACAATGAGAGGCAATGGAATCAAGTTCGACAATTCATCATACTGTTATATATATATATATAAAACTAGTGAGTGTCTTGCTATTAATAACCTACACCTATATTGTTCAGCAGAATATTGAAATCGTCACAATAGCAAGCTTTAAGTAAGTAATTTATTTTTTATAGTGACTTGTGTACATAGAAACAGTGGTAATGTGCTAGATTGGTTTGATATATTTATTTATTAATTAAGCAACAGAACACACCAAGTCATTATAAAAGTCGTCTGTCATCTGTAGGACATGTGAAATCTGGAGTACTTTGGGGCTCAGTACTCGGTCCATTGGTATTTTTATTGAATGCAAATGGTGTAGCTGAAAAATATGATATCTGCATATTTGTAGATTATATGCTGATGATAATTCTTTACAACAATCTCAGATAATATCAATGTTATTGAACAAAATCTTAATAATGAACTTTTACATGTAATTCATGATGAATAGTCAAAAATTTAACCCACAGAAAACCAAAGCTGTATTTTTTTAAATTTAAAAAATGTGCAACAATTTCCTGATTTATTCTTCGAGAACTGTCAATTTCAGAATATGTAACAGAACACAAACATCTTGGGATACTGCTGTCTTCAAACTAAAGATGGTCTGATCACATTGATAACCAGGTAAAAAGAACTTACAAAAAATTGGTGTTACTCAAGAAGCTAAAATTTACTTTGTGAAGGGATATTCAATCCCAGATGTATACCTTTTATTAGAACATATCTGGAATATATGCTGTTGAAATTTGTGCTGGAGGCACAAAGGCAGACAATGAAAAGTTTGAAAAAGTTCAATTATTTGCGGCAAGTTACTGAGCTTACAATTGTTCTTCTGAAAATTCATTTTTCCGGTATTTGGGAATCTTTGGAAAACAAAAGGAATACAGCTAAACTAATAACATTGTATAAATTGCACAATGATTTTTAGATCTTAATTCAAAATATAATACCTGATACCAGAGACAATGTTTTAAATATTAGGAATTTCTTGGGCTATTCTTTGCCAAAGTGCAGATTAGAATTTGTGTCATTTATTCCTGATACTGTCTGAAGGTGGAAAGCCCTTAGTCTTAAAACAAGGAAGGCAACCTCTATATATACAAAATATTAAGAATTAATTGCCTGCACAACAATATGAATTATATGATACATGTAGAACCTACAAAATATTTTTCATATGGAAATAGGTTTTTGAATCTATATTAATTCTCTCAAGACTGAGACACAATTGTATTCTAAACTCTCATGTATTCCGTCGTAATTGATAGCCAGTCCGAATTGTTCATGTGGTTTATTAGAATTGTTAAGATGCATACCATCTGGGTTTTTATTTTTGCTTGTAAAAAATATGCAAAAGCCTGAATTTTTTAATGACTAATTATCAAATAATCTGCACATTATAGATGTACATTTAAACCTATCGGGAGATGTTTCTCTCACTTTTGTACAAAATACCGAACTTTTCAAGATTATTCAAACTTTTATGATATTGACAGTAATTTACATTTAAGGCCAGACGACACGTTCCCCGGGCATCTTTTTTGTATCTCTTCGTAATAAAGAGTTTTTAATAAAAATAATCCGGATTTTCACCCATTTCTATGTTCTCCGATGATTGCAGATAAATTTGTAATTTGTTTATGTAAAAAATTGCAGTATTAAAAATGGAAAAAGTTATATAAAATTGAGGAACGTGTCGTCTGACCTTAAAACAAGGTACATCTGGCCCATCGGATCTACATGTCACTATTTTATGAAAAATTATTCCAAAGTCCAGTTGCATCGTGTATATTATTGATAATAATATTTTTTGGTCTTTTTCCCTTTCTCTTTTCTTTTTCCCACATTATCCAATTCCTTTTATGTTCGAACTTGTTTCATATCATATTATGCACTTATCTATTACATACATATTATACTATTATACATACATAACTTAGATGTAATTGAATTATCAGTTTTAACTTTGATCCTTGGGAAGAGGACTTACTTAAACACTGCCTGATGTCCAATCCTTTTATGTATTCATTTGCATATTAAAATGATTGTTAAAATTAAAATATTATTGATAAAGATTGCAATGATGAATTATTAAAAAAAATTATAATCAATTATACATATCCGGTCGTCTTAGTAAGTATGCTTTGTATAAATTATTGGATTTCTGCTGTGGATATTTGATAATATCGTATAATGTGTTGATTTTACCATTATTACTCATTCATTAATCAATACTCTCTCTCTCTCTCTCTCTCTCTCTCTCTCTCTCTCTCTCTCTCTCAATATCAAAGGGAGTGGGGTGTTTTTATGAAAAGAAGAACATGGAATTCGAGAATGTTATGAAATGTGTTCTAATGAGGCTTGCGATAATGGTACGAAGTTCTAAGATTTGCTATAATTATCAGATAAGGTTTCAATACACGGCTAAAAAATGCGATGTCTAATGTTACCGGGATTTTGTATTGAAACAGACCGGATGGTAACGTTGAAAAACTGTGCGAGGTATTCCGAGTGACTTCCGAAAGGAGAAAAGATGTCAACATTCCCCATTATAAAAATCTCCATAAGAAATCTGTTTTCGTTCCTGTTAATTTTTACGAGTGAAAAATGATAATGTGTGAATGAAGTTATCTTTGAAAATTTCTCTTTCATCTATTTCAATTGCTTTTCTTACACAGGTATGTGTATATTCATTAAAAATCGTCCAAATGTGCTGCATAAATATCTTGGGACAGACTATAGACTGATTTGAATAGACATTAGATGTAGTATCTATATACGTCCCTGATCAAAGTTACTTTAAAGAATTGATTTATGTAGTGGCTATAAAGGGAAGTGTTAAGAAGTTTCTGTTATAATATAATTATTATTTTGTTGTTTTGTAATTTCATCTTTCCTGAAATCGTATTATACAGCTGAATATACACGTATAGGTCAGCGTCAGTCTAATTATGAACGATCTTTTGAGAAACTCTGTACAAGCAACTACGGATCTGCGTCTGTGGTTCGTAAAATAGCTCGCACTGGCTGTTCCGGTAATTTCCGTGCAAACATAATTTTTAAAGTAGATTAGATAATATTTTTTCTCAGTCTTTATTATTTCCATAAGATTATTGTTTTGATAAATATTTTTCTATTTCTTATATGTAATCTAGCTTGATTTATGTTTTCAAATATTTTTAGTGCGTATTTTACATTTTTTCCCCGGAGGGGGTTTATTTCTGAATTCTGAAGGCAAAGGTCAAGCTTCAACAGCGTGTCTTCGATGTCGGAATAGTGTGAAAAGTGACAGTAAACTTCGTTATTACATTATTACAAAAGGATATTTTACTGTTTTTAAAAACGGAACACATTATTTATAACTAGAGAATACACACGGTAAGTAAGCGAGATTAATACTTGGAGAGTTTCGGTTTTGCACAATGACGAATTCACACATTGTGCACAGTGTTTTTTTTTTTTTTATTAGATATAGAAAATATATATTTTATTGGTGGGATCAAAACAATTTTGTAAGAAATCGTTTGGTAGGGTTTAGGAGAAGAGATGTTTGAACGTGATTATAGGGGAAAGTTAAGCGAGCAGCGATTTTATGGACCCCGATTATGGATCCGGACTCTATGAATCACACTTGAATGTTATCACCCCTCTGTATATAAACAGGTGCCATGCTATAGTAGATGGGTGGAATGGTTTGGGAGGGACTCAGGTGTGGAATGTTCTTATGGTGTGATAATGTGAAGTGTATCCATATATTACTCAACACATCTTTCTTACACCTCACATACTGTATCACAGTCTTAAAATTCATAATGGTTTTTTGATCCACACATAATATGCAAAAGGATCCATGTGCTGTACTGTTATAGTTTATCATTTCAGGAAACATGTGTTTTCTTTTTAATGGCCCAAGTCAAAATTTGTTTTGTAAACATAGACAGGGAGTTTATAGTTAATCAGATAATTCCCTATTGGGTCAGGTGAGATTGACCTGAAAAGGTTACTGGGTCTTATACACACAGTAACCATCTGTTTATATGTTGATGTGTATTTGCTAACTTCATCAAAAATGCAAAGCAGGGATAGAATTCACCAGCATGGCAATAGTTAGGGCCAGGGAACAAGTGTATAAATGGTTTACCTGCTTTTACCTGGATTTTGTGCATGTTGCATAATCATCAATGTGCATACCTTGTTATCTCATTTGTTTGATGTGTGTTCATTTAAGATCTCCTTTTTGCTGATTTAAGGTACAATTTTAGAATTCGCCAGTAGCCAAATCTGTTAAAAATAAAACATACATGTACCACCAAGCACATATGTCTCAGTCGAAACAAAAATGTCTGCATTTCATGATCTTGGGATTTATCGAAAACTGAGAGATTTTATTATTCACGGACAGTTAAAAGTGGAGATAGTTGGTGACACATAAATACATAATAAGATCTGCTACAAGTAAATCACAAATTTTCTGCTATATCATTTATATTTTAACGATAACCTGATAGATGTGAATGTAAATATAAATATAAAATTTCAATAACAGTGAATTCCAACAGATGTAATTCATGAGATGAAGATTCACATGATTTAGATTTTGTCATGGTCTTCTTGACAGTTCACTAAGTGGTACCCTCTCACTTATTTACTTCTTTGAGGATCTGTAGAAGTGGTGACTCTTGACTCAAGTGGTGCATGTTTTGATGTGGGGAGTTCCACAAGCCATTGTAGAGGGTTGGTGGTTTCCGGTCTTGGTTTCCAACTTAGTCACAGCTACAGTACAGAACTAAGTACTGAAGTAGCAACCAGATTCAGTCCTAACAGAAAAAGGGGCTGTAAAGAAAGGAGTGTGTGTTTGTTTGAGGAAGAGGGGAAGGGGGGGGGGGGGGGTTGGAGTGCCATTATTGAATGTTATACCACTACCAGGTAAAATGTTATAACAGAAAATGGTAGAGATGGGTTCACATTGGTAAAGTTACGTGAGGGTCAAATAGTTAGGGATAGGGTGGGTCAAAATGGTAGGGATAGAGGGGGAGTTATCTTATGGGCCGGTGGGTTGCAACTTTTGGAGTGGGGTTGGGGTCACTATGTTAGGGGTGGGGTTCAAGAGATGGGAGTGGGGGAAGGTGATGAGTTTGCCAGAGTGGAAGTATTATCAGAGATACCACCTGGTGGTTTTGGTGCCAAAGTTTTTTCAGAAGGAAGAAAACTGATGGGTTTAACTTTGTGTGCAACAATTGATCCAAAGAAGAATTACATGTAGCAAATATTTAGATGAATTGTGTAAACAATTAAAGAAATTTGAAAGGGATCTGAGTAAACTGATGTGCATTGAGTTTATGGAGTGAAGGAGATGACATATAATAGGAGTCATGCATCATTTGATTGATGGAATTTGTATCTTTAACACTCAGTTTGGACTCTGTGGTCTAGAAAATCTAGAGCCCTTAATGAAAAAAAAAAACTCTCTTAATAAAAAAAAAAACTCTCTTGTTAACACTCCCATTTAATTGGTTGGGACTGAAAACTGTTATAAGATACTTTTGAAGTGTGTAGACATCGACCGTGTAGATTTAGTATGTTAGTTTTTCTTCTTTGCCAAGGCCACCTTTATAAAATTGTTAATTCCTGGCTCAATGGTGGGTCAATAGGTGTGGGAAAGTGATTTTTGTCCAAAGTTTCTCAAAAACTTTATTTTGAATCCACTTTGACTAAATAGGACGTTTACACACAACTGAATTAAAAATGCTCTAACTCTTAACATCTTCATCAGGTACTTTTTAATGAGTCGTAAGAGAGACAACAATTTGAAACCAACAAATTTTTAGAGTTGGCCTTAATCTTCTTAAATGCATCATATTATCGTATTATGTGGAGCTGCCAATTAAGATATAATGCAGTCGACATGATAGCTTAATTATTCAACAGACTTAATCATTATCATTTAAATATATATATTTTTAAATAGTTTTTGTTGATATGAGTGACAAACATATTAACAAGATTTGTAAACGATAATTAATTAACTGAGTTGATTTCAATTGCACAGTCTATGAGGCTATAGCAGGTCCCTGTGGTATAGAAGCAGGATGAAGCATTCTCAGTGGTTTAGCAGCGATAAAGTTTACAATGTAATATTTATGGCAGCCTAATTATGGTGGATAATGGGACGGTAATTAAAACTCCTGCTCTCCTGTCCCTGGGGGGCTGCAGTGTAAACTTGACTATGGTCTAGGTGGGAGGAAAACTTGGTCCTAGTCCAAAATAGTAGACAGTTTATGGTAAAAAATATATTCCATGTGTATTCTTGAATTAAGTGATGAGAGATTTTCATGTTGTAACTTTGTTCTGTGCAGTGTTGTTTCAGAGCTGATGAAAAAGAATTAAAGATAACATTCTGGGGTTTGGAATGATAAAAGTATTACACAGGATGTCGGAATGGGAATCGATACACTGGTTTTTGGCTGGCCGATATTGTTTCTCACATTGAGCTACACACTGCAGTGACAATATTGATGTTGGCTCTCGGAGTTTTTGTTCCATGAGTAAGCTGGCCCTTACCCCCAATTACAGAGGCCTGTCCCCCCAGGTCACTACATAGTACACACCTCAGATTTCGCTAAATAGTTTCTGTGGTCATTGGGGCGAGAAATTGTTTATGCTCATAGGTAACAGCGAGTCAGTGGACCAAGGATGTCAATATCTCTCAGTCCATTAGCTACTGATATATCTTAAACTGTTTAAACAAGTGTAGATTAAGAATCATTTAGTAAATATATACTGGTATTGCATGTTTGATTTGATGTTAACGAGATAATTGTATTTCATTTTGTTGATTGTAATATCATTTGATAGCCTTATGTGAGATCTCTCTCTCTCTCTCCTCTCTCTCTCTCTCTCTCATATCAGCCACTCATCTTGGGGTATATCTCATAATCTGTGCACTGCATAAATAATCTGGATTTGTGGAAGTTGTTACTGTACCGAGTCCCATGTCACTGATGGCCATTATGATACCTGCCCTCTTCTGAATTATTGATCATTTCTCGGCGTTTAAAGCCTCCACTTGCATGTTGCGTTTTTATGCATAGTTGTTCCGTTATGGTGGAACTATGCAGTATTGGCATGTCTTGCATTGTTGTTCTACAAAAGCCTTCATTAACCCCCAACTGACTGAAACCACCAGTTTCCTAATTTGATAATAACAGGTTTGGTCTCCCAGAAATAGGGCCCTGTAAAACCATACCCACTGGAAATGCTTAATGTAAGGCTGTTAACGAAGATCAGAAAATGGCTATATAATTGGACTTTGTGACGCTTGTTAGTATATTGTGTAAAAGCATTGAAAGCTGGGTCCCAACAGAGAGAGAGAGAGAGAGAGAGAGATGCACAGACCACTGGAACTTTCCCCACACTGGATTGACAGTGTGTATTGGAAGTGTTCAATGACTTGACTCTTTGAAATTAAATGAAGTATTATCTGGTAAATCAATAGAACTCAAGTGTCTTTTGTAATGAAATGTTTGAACCTTGATCAGCCATCTTTACAAGTCAATTGTCTGTAGAGGTTACAAGTGGATGAAACAGAACCCGCCAAGGTAGGATACACTGATATTTACAGAGGATATATATTCTCTTATTGGGAGGGGGTCGTTGGGCTCAACATAACACCCATATATTGGCATTAGAGAAAGAGAGAAAGATGCAACAAAGATAAGGAAAGAGAGAAAGTAAATTTCAGAGTCCAGAAAAAGATGGAGAGAGAAAGAAAGGGGATCGAAGTAAGTGTAAAAGATTAAAAGACTTGAAGAGGGTAGAGAAAGTCAATAGAGAAGACTCGTGCACAGAATAGACAGTGAAAGAGTAGAGAAAGTCGATAGAGAAGACTGGTGCACAGAATAGACATTGAAAGAGTAGAGAAAGTCAATAGAGAAGACTGGTGCACAGAATAGACATTGAAAGAGTAGAGAAAGTCGATAGAGAAGACTCGTGCACAGAATAGACAGTGAAAGAGTAGAGAAAGTCGATAGAGAAGACTCGTGCACAGAATAGACAGTGAAAGAGTAGAGAAAATTGATAGAGAAGACTCGTGCACAGAATAGACAGTGAAAGAGTAGAGAAAATTGATAGAGAAGACTCGTGCACAGAATAGACAGTGAAAGAGAAAATAAAAGAGAAAAAAATGTAAATCTCATTTCAGAATCTTAACTTTCACCCAAGTGATGTGTAAGTTGCAGATTCTATGATGACTGTTTGGTTGTGGTACTAAGTCAGGACTCTCCATGAATAATGTAGTGACTGGATAACAAGGATATTATCACCTCCCTTTGATATTGGTATAAATCAAGTGCCCTAGACATGTACTGTACTGTAGTAAAGTAAGACAAGAGAAGTGACTACAGAACTCACTCAGGTGCTGGCTCCATTAAGGTACCACAACTCTCTGATAGGGGAGATAACTCTTGCTGGGATGAAATACAAATTTTCCTTACTGTATCATCTTAGTGGGAAATAAGTGAGAATGTATTACTAAACCATTGAATTGAAAAATTGTCCTTTAAAATTTGTACACCATATTCTTAAAGGCATAGATGTGCATTAATCATTTTGAATGGATATTTTGTATCATCTAATAATTTTTTTCTTCACTTTGCATGTGTAACATGTGTCAGATAAGGATGTATTTGTTTCAAAACTATTCTGATCAGGATATTCTTAGATCTGGCTGTATTTAAATAACTTCCATGTTTGATGATTGGTAGACAGATTTGACGTAGTTGTATCTTGAGATCAGAACAGGGTAATTATTAGCTATGTGAAATTGCTATATGTATTTTCTCATATTTCTTCTACATATAAACAGGTGTAAGTTTGAGTTTGTATTATTCCTGAATATTCCTACAGCAGTTTGGCTGATTTCTAGAGGAATAATTTTGTTTCAGTAGCATTAGCTGATTCTAGTGGAATAATTTTGTTTCAGTAGCATTAGCTAACTCTGGGTGGTGACGATAAGGTGGTATATTGATGAAGTATCGACGGCTACAGACTCGAGATAGACAAGGATTTCTTTAAGAAATTATTGATCAAAAGTTCTACTTTCTGTTGAGTTGAAGCTGTTTACACCGAGCGTTGTTTTGATTGTGCCTGAGAGAAGTCGTGTAAAACACTATTAGAGAGATGATGTAACTTGATCTATGACCACGGCAGATGAAGCGATATTAATAGTCTCTGTACAGGAATGAAGAGCTGGATGGTCATAAAACCCTGTGTACTGGCTGAGTTTATATGGACTACTCAGTAATAATACGGTACATGTACAAATTAGGCAGGGGCTTGTCCATGTTGTCCTGTATCACTTATTATAGAAGTGGTCACTCTGGGTTTTTATGGGCCGTGGTCAAAAGGTGCACTGTTTGATGGACTAAGCTGTTGCCCTGTATGATATGTGTATTACTCTGTAGGTGCACTGTTTGATGGACTAAGCTGTGGCCCTGTATAATATGTGTACTCTGTGAAGTTTTAGAATTTGTGAATTTGTTGACTGTCATTGGTCGTCTATACAGTACCTCTCTTCAGAAATGCTGACTCAGCAAGGGATATATCGCTGTATATTGCTGCTTTCACTACTTCCAATCGCCTTAAGCTAACCATGTTTCTTGACCGTTAGGTTTCTTGTGTGTATTAATATATTGCAGTGTTTTGGGGGAGAGGGACTGATTATGTTTTCTTACTCTGTACATCCGATCCTCACATCTTTTCCTTGACCTTTCAAGCTCTGCAGTATGCTTGTCTTCATAATTTACAGTGTTTTGAGGAAGAGGAGACAAGATCTTGGAGAAATCTCTCTCAGAGAGAAACTTTTCAGCAAGAGAGAGTGATACTGTTAAAGAAAGGAGAGATAGATATATATTAACTCAATAATCATGCAAGTTTTTCATTTTTTTACTAGTTCTTGGTCAATATAGCAAGTTAAAGTTATATATATGATATATGTAAACACAATTGAATTTTGTTTAACATTTCATTAAATTCAACAAAGATCCCTCTTTCATGAGGTTGTGTTTGTTTAGGGTTCACCAGTTTGCTTAATATGAAAGAAATGAATGGCATATCTCTGACATCCATTGATCTAGCTCTCCGTGATGTTCACTAACAATGGCAGATATATAGGTCAGCGGTCAACCAGACAAAGTCTGTGTTTGTAAAGTATCGCTTAATTCTTACTGGTGCACACATTCATAAAATCAGATATTATTAATTTTTTGAAGCATGCATTTGATCAGATAGTTTGGTATTATCAGATCTCGCCTAGCCTTTGTACCAGCTCTGTGTGTGGATTGTGAGACAGCTGGGGCGAGTGTTTATTTGGGTGACCCGGTGATTGGCATATGTTGGAAGTGCTCGCACAAAGAATGCTGGTAAGACTTGTGAGACTTTGGCAAATGTAACATGATGGGGGGGGGGGGGGGGGGGGGGGGGCTTGACACTATAAGAAGTGAGGTAAAAATGTGAAGTTGGTCGATGTGATTTGATTAGCTGCATTTGGGGAGGGGGAGGGGTGGGTGGGTGGGGTTGAGAGATGGGGAGAAGGGACTTGGCTCCAGGACCATATTAAGCAAGCTGTGTCTTCCTTCAATGATGACATAGGACCAGTGAACAGTTATGTTGCTACTAAGATAAGTTCAGAGAGCACAGCATGTTAGAGAGAAAGAGTGAAGGTAGATGTACAAGAATTATTTATCATAAATTTGTCCTTCCCTGTAATGGAGGATCACTAATGTTGCTGGATATAAAGTTCAGTGAACATAGAAGAGTGCACATAGATGTGTATGACAAAACCATGTATCATTGAGGAGACAGTGGTAGACTAGTGATGTAGAGTAACTCTACATTGGACCTATATATTGGCTCAACCTGTGGAGTAACTCTACACTGGACCTATATATTGGCTCACTCTGTAGGGTAACTCTACACTGGACCTATATATTGGCTCAACCTGTGGAGTAACTCTACACTGGACCTATATATTGGCTCACTCTGTAGGGTAACTCTACACTGGACCTATATATTGGCTCAACCTGTGGAGTAACTCTACACTGGACCTATATATTGGCTCACTCTGTAGGGTAACTCTACACTGGACCTATATATTGGCTCAACCTGTGGAGTAACTCTACACTGGATCTATATATTGGCTCACTCTGTAGGGTAACTCTACACTGGATCTATATATTGGCTCACTCTGTGGAGTAACTCTACACTGGATCTATATATTGGCTCACTCTGTAGGGTAACTCTACACTGGACCTATATATTGGCTCACTCTGTAGGGTAACTCTACATTGGACCTATATATTGGCTCAACCTGTGGAGTAACTCTACACTGGACCTATATATTGGCTCACTCTGTAGGGTAACTCTACACTGGATCTGTATATTGGCTCACTCTGTAGAGTAACTCTACACTGGACCTATATATTGGCTCACTCTGTGGAGTAACTCTACACTGGATCTATATATTGGCTCACTCTGTAGGGTAACTCTACACTGGATCTATATATTGGCTCACTCTGTGGAGTAACTCTTCACTGGACCTATATATTGGCTCACTCTGTGGAGTAACTCTACACTGGACCTATATATTGGCTCACTCTGTAGGGTAACTATATATTGGCTCACTCTGCTGATAATTCAGCAGGCAACCAGAGTTGAAACAAATTGTCACCACTAAAAGCAAAGGAAATTGAGCTGTAAAATTAGTTGTTGGGGGGTCAGGTTTCAATTTCTGTAACGTATTTTAGTATGGGTGTATGCATCGAGGTTCAAGATTGTGTATCCGCTGCTGTTTTAACTGTAGCTTCCATTATTGGTATTTTGTCAATCATTCTCTGTATTTGTCTAACTTAGCTGTATGCTTTGAAGCCTTGGGGCATAGAAAGACAATATTGGCTTTGCTTATTTGCCAAACAACTTCTCAATAGAGCGCTAGCATCTCCTAAATGATAGGGAGATATCAATAGTTTTATTCACACCAGTAAACGCCTATTCATCTTAGGCGAGTGACAGAAATTTCCAATATTTTGACGCCCAAATCTGATTGGTGCATCACTACAGTTAGTGAGTGGACGGCCAGTGACACAAAGAGAGGGATAGGGATCCCCCAGGGATTCCCGAGGGATTGGTGAGTGGACGGCCAGTGACAGAGGGAGAGGGATAGGGATCCCCCAGGGATTGGTTAGTGGACAGCCAGAGGGAGAGGGATAGGGATCCCCCCCCTGGATTCCCCAGGGATCACTCAGTCATCCAGAGCCTCCGGTCTCTGTGTAGATTTGTCAACGTTATTGAAAAATAGTCTCCTTTTTGGATAGCAATCTGTTGAAAACAACTTGATAATGCCTGTTGTGTACATGTATGATATTTACAGTGTTGTTAAGACTTCATTTTGAGAAATCACAAGTAATGGGTGTTTGACATTATAACTTTATGTAACTTCATTATATGTGAGAGAGAGAGAGAGAGAGAGAGAGAGAGAGAGAGAGAGAGAGAGAGAGAGAGAGAGAGAGAGAGAGAGAGAGAGATTGGATTATGCAAGATAAATGGGGGAAAGATAAGAAATGTTTGTTCAAAGTGCACAATATCCTTAATTTTGAAATCTCAGCAGTTTGAGATTGTAGTGGCCCCAGGTAGATTGTTTACTTAGGGCTGAATCACTTCCAGGCTGTCTTGTCAGGCAGCCATTGTTATATAATGCACTAGTTTCCCTGAGTGGTCTGTCCCCAGAGTGTGGTCAAGGTTTGTCTGCTGAGTGTTTGCTCCATAGGAGGAAAAATTATTCTTTAATCAATAAATTTGTAGCTTCATGGCTTATTACTGGGACAGATTGTGTCATTATTACTTGAAGTAAGGATGAATTATAAATGTAACATAAAGATTTTGCTCATTGAGCCCCCTAGAGAGGCCTATTATTGCAGCTTCTACCAAACTCTTGGGTACTTGTATGAAGAAACAACTTGTTTGTTATAACTGAAGGAATTGTTGTGTACATTGAGTGCATTTCAATTGTGATTTGATTGTCTTGGAGCAAAATTAATTGCTGCTGTTTGCTTTCAACCCACATCCCTTAGTTTCACAAACAGTCAGTGAAGTCAGTTCATCAAAGAAGCAACATCAGAACAATACAGAAATCATGTTATGAAAGAAATGCTGTAATCACTCTGTTCATATAAATCTATCTGTGGTATGTACTTGTACTTCAAAATTGTTTTAATGTGGTATAAATGTAAATTGTTACTTTTAGAATGTATTCTAAAAGTGATATTGTTTGTCATATCATATCACCAATCTTTCCTGATTGATAACGGTCAGCTGAAGATGTATTATATAACGGTCAGCTGAAAATTTATTATTTAACGGCCAGCTGAAGATGTATTATATAACAGTCAGCTGAAGATGTATTATATAACGGCCAGCTGAAGATGTATTTTGTTCAGCTGTTTTCTATCCCTGATTCATAACAAGAGGATTAAACATAAAATCTTTATTGCCTAATATTTATTGCTTCATCATTGTAAATTTATAACATTGGTGATATCCACAGTACATTACAGGGAGATGTGATGTAATTCATAGATGACGTGTGTCTTATATGATGTATGATGTACTGGAAAGCAACTTTTATTCGGGTGAAAGAAAATCTCATATGATTTGCAAGAATGTCTCAGTTGCAAATGTTTCTCACTGCAAATGTGTGCTTGAATTTTTCTAATATTTGTTAGAGTCTATCTGCATATGACTGAAACAAAAAATATAGTAGCTGTGAAGCAGTTAATCCATGGTATTAGATTGTGAATTAAAGACACCAGTTTTATAAGTTAGTTTACAGAATAATATAATATGAATGTATTGACTATTCATTACATCACCATTGTTATAACATGTAATTTATTCTGAGATATGCTGTGTTTTGTAGATGACTGGTCACTGACATGTGGTATGAGGTAGATTGACCTCTGACCCCGGGGGATGAGTGACCCCCTGTCCCCGCGCGCCCCGAGGAAGGGCAAGATAGTCAACATCAGAATCAAGTTCCTCGACGACACTGTCCATGTCTTTCAAGTTTCAGTAAGTTGCCTGAATTTTACATCATTCAGGATTTTAAAAGAAATAAAAATTGCTCTTCTTGTGTATTAAAATGCATACAATTTCCATTGACCTTGTTGTGAAAAATTTGACTTACACACTCTCTTACTTGATCATTTTGCAAATGAATATCATTGTGAGAGTTCTCTATCTTGTCAGCCAAAGGTTGTACCTTAATTGCTAATATTTCTGGACTTAAGGAAGACATTGTTTTCCAGCTCTCTGTATATCATGGTCATAGCATCCTGTGTATCCAAGGGGCTTCCCCCACCCCCAGCAATATCCCCACTCCTAGTATTATCTTCACTCACAGGATCACCCCCACCCCAAGGAATACTGTACTGGAACCAGTGAGCCACTCTCTGTGCTTCTCTTTGTAAATTCTCCACATGTTGGACTGAGAGTTTAGCAAGATATTGATACACACTGTTGTTTTTAGAGTGTATATATTTATAAGGAATGGTGACAGTAAACTCTGTGAAGTTGAGCTGATCCTGGAATGCCCACACTGGTTGCTGACCAGAGTAAGGAAACAAGACAGGGACACATCCACTCAGCAGGGCATCGTATAAGGATTTCCTGGTGGGGGAATCGCCGGGGGGCTGTAGGCAGAACACGGACTGTAACATCCAATGCACCGTGCTATATTTAGCATTCTGGTCACACTCCCCAGTGATATACATCACCATGGGGAACTCTGACCTCCACTGTTTAGTTGCAGTGTATTCTGGGTAAGATAGATGGGTCTTCTCCCTGAACTGGTCCATGATGAGGTTGCGGTATTGGTTGGATCTTCTGGAACCGGCTGCCAGAAGAATGAACACACTCCGTGACGAGGAATCGAGGTAGTGATTGAGGGTGGTAACACTCCCATCCAGATGGATGTAGCTGGGGTAGGGAACCGTCATGACCCTCTGGTTTAAGGCACTCTGGTATCGGGTTTCTTTCTCTATGGACAGGAACGTAATGTCGGCACTCTGTGGGTGGAGGAGGTAGGGACAACTGCCCTTGCTTCGCATCTCAATTTCAATTTTGGCAAGGGATGAAAAATGGGGCTTACCTCTAGCAAAATATGGTTGAGATTGTAAATAGGCAAAGAGCTCATTGATCAGTTTGTTTGTAGCATTAACATTTCCAAAGGAGGCATAGAGACACTGCAGGCCAATGTAGGCGGGTATGTAGAACAAGTCGGCTTGTTCAGGGTCCAGTGTTCGATACGGACTCAGCTGTAACAAATGGTGAATCAGAACCTCAAGGGAGAACTGATGGCTGTCATGAACATGAACCCCAAGCCCTGGGTTGAACAGCCTCGCGCCGAATCCACAGAATTCGAACGAATAACACTTGGCATGCCAGACCTCATAGATCTTCAAGATTTCCTGGTTGAACTTTTTGGGAAGGTCGTAGATGTAAATTTTGAAAGGCGTCTTAATGTCTTTGGTGGACCAGCCAGTAGATGGCAGCACTGTGCAGGTCTTTGGATCAAACCTCAAATTTCCTCTGTAAAATGAACATTTAAAGATTAGAATGCAATAGAAAAAGTAAAAGACTAGCAATAGTGCCTTTTCCCATAAAAGAAATTTATTTTTCAATTGGAAGATTCAGGGAATTGTCTTTCATGAATTTAAAACCTGTAATTTTTCTACATGATGTTAATTATTATTATTTAATAATTTCCATGATGTATTAGTAAAAAATAAAAATTTTGAAAATTTATTGACAGACATTTTCTACTGGTATTGAGAATAGTTTCTATGGCATGATAATTTCCTCAATTACAGTATTTATAAGTCTAATTGTACATGGATTTTCAAGTGACACCACTTAGAACCTAGGTTACACCTTGTTTAAAACTATTGCAGCTTCCAAGTTCAGTTGATATAGTGATGAATTTGCATGAATTCCCTGGCTTGTCTATGTCATTGAGATGTCTTACCTGTGATGTTGAGGTTCTCCTGTTTCCTTATCCCACGGGGATATCAATGGGGTTCCACTTTCCAAGCTTGCTGTCCCAGACATCTTTGGTTCCCTGATATTTGCAGAGACGGGGGCATTTTTCTCCTCCATGTATTCCTGCCCTGCATGTCTATGGAAGACTAGGACCTCACAGACAGCAACAAGGATGACAGAGATACAGCAGGCAATGACTCGGCCACACAACCTCATAAGGAGGTCTGTTCTTGCCTTGTTGTCTGTTGTCTTGGCTGTTAGCAGATGGATATAGGAGTAAGAATACAAGCAATGACTCGGCTACACAACCTCATGGGGAGGTCCCCGGCTTTTTGGCTGTTTCTTCTCTGTTAGTAAAAACAAAGTAATAAGACAGGCTTTGTGAGTTGGCTGAAGAGTCTCATTGGGAGGTTCCCATATTTTCTTAGTTGCCTCGTCTATTAGTGGAAAGGGAATAACAAAGACAGGCCTGTAAGGACTTGACTACACAAGCTCATAGGAAGATGTTCGTTGTTTCCCTGCAGTCCATTATTTGTGAACACTTAGTAGGTAGTCCTGGAAAACAACACATGAACACTCGATAGGAAGGCAGGCTTTGAAATTCATGAACACTTTGGGTACAGACTCAGCTACATGTCTCATTGGGGAGGTCACCTTCATATCCCTGTATATGCTGGTTGGGGCAGTAGTTATTAGACAGGCCTGGATGCAGCTTCAGAGCCTAGTACACAGCTGCATGAAGCTGCATGCATCCAGTTAATCCTTTCTTGTCCCATATGTTCATGTACAAGGCAATGACTTTGAACTCTATAGCTTCTTTTGGTCACACCTGCTATGTACAAAGGAAGACTGGAAGGATTTTCTTTTATGACTAAGATGGATATAAAACAGATGGCTGTATGAAAGGAGCCTGGGCTAGCCACACAATGGATTTAGGAGAGTAACGATAGCCCCCCTGTGACATAGCATGCTCTTGTGCAATCAAGTCTCCATAGATCCTGCTCCCTATATATATATATAGATTGTGATACAATATTGATGTATGTTATCCATGCTTATGATTTGTTAACAATTCATATCATACATTCACTGAACCTAAATTCTACATCCTCTTTATTTTTTTCATGGATCAGTTTCTTAAAAGTGTTTTAAATATACTTTTTATGAGGTTAAACCTTCGAACAAATGAAAATCTATTTTAAAGTTGCTATCAAATGCATCTAGGAATACATATAACTGATTTCTTTCAATATCATTCCTAGTGAGTGTAATAGAGAGAGTGATTTTAAGGTTCATTATACCATAGAGTTTGGGTTGATGTGACATTTTTTTGTGTACAGGTGAAGGCGGCTGGTCGAAGTCTGTGGGAGGCTGCGGTGTACCATCTACAGCTGGTGGAGTGTGACTACTTCGGTCTCCAGTATGAGGACTCACATGGACTCAAGGTAGAGCTCGCTTAAATCAGATATCATATACATGTTGGATATCACTCAAGGTAGAACTAAACATTTTAGATATCACAAACATGTAAGATATTGAAAACATGTCAAATATCATAAACATGTTAAGATATAATCATAAACATATGCTGGTGGAGTGTGACTATATATACTTTGGTCTCCAGTATGAGGACTCGCACGGACTCAAGGTAGAACTCATTTAAATCAGATTTAATAAACATGTCAGATATTACAATCATGTCAGATATCATAAACATATGGTGGTGTTGTATGACAACTTCAGTCTCCAAAATGATGACTCACACGGACTCAATGTAGAAATCACTCACTTATATCATAAATACATCAGATATTATACACATGTCAAATATCATAAACATGTCAGATATCATTATCATGTCAAATATTATTATGATTCAGATATCACAATTATGTCGGAGATCATAAACATGTTAGATATATTCATATGCTGGTGGAGTGTGACTTCTTCGGTCTCTAATATGATCACATGGATTGAAGGTAGAAATCACTCACTTACATCATACATATTTCAGTTAATATAGATGTTAATTAACGTGTCAGATAACACAAACATATCATCATAAACATGTCAGATATCATAAACATATACTGGTGGAGTGTGATTACTTCGGTCTCCAGTATGAGGACTCGCATGGACTTGAGGTAGAACTCGCTTAAATCTGATATCAAATACATGTTGGATATCAAAAACATGTCAGATATCACAAACATGTCAGATATCACAACATGTCAGATATCATAAACATGTCAGATATCATATACATGTCAGATATCAAAACATGTCAGATATCACAAACATGCCAGATATCACAAACATGCCAGATATTTAAACATATGCTAGTGATGTGTGATTATTTCCAATTCCAGTATGAGGACTTGCACGGACTCAAGGTAGAACTCACTTTAATCAGATGTCATTTAGATATCTTAAACATGTCAAATATTATATATGTACACATTTCAGATACAAACTTGCACAAACTGTTATGATGCCAGTGCTACTTGGACAATGTTCATGATGTTTGATATGTTTGTGATATCAGATTTGATTGATATCTGACATCTTTTTGATATCAGACAGTTTATTTACATCAGACATGTTGTTATGATTTCAATGCTGGTTTGACAATGATGTTAAATATGTTAATGATATCTAACTTGTTTTGTTGTGATTCCATTGCTTATAGGATATTGTAAATGATATCTGACATGTTTGATATCTGATGTTTTGTTGTGATTTCAGTGCTAGCTGTACAATGTTTTTGATATCTGAACTGTGTTGTGAATTCAGTGTTTGCCTGACAACTTAAATGATATCTAACATGTGTTGTAATGATTTTAGTGCTGG
The DNA here is from genome assembly GCA_033439105.1 of Magallana nippona. Classification (NCBI taxonomy): domain Eukaryota; kingdom Metazoa; phylum Mollusca; class Bivalvia; order Ostreida; family Ostreidae; genus Magallana; species Magallana nippona. The sequence goes on along the minus strand of CM065920.1, from coordinate 1,407,129 downwards.
CTGGATCATAAAAAGCCCATTCTGAATATAAATGATATTTTTATGATATCTGACACACATGATGATGTAATTTCAGTGCTGGCTGGACTATGAGAAGCCCATTCTGAAGCAGCTGCCCTCCCCGGACTCTCCCCTAGAGTTCCTGGTCAAGTTCTACACACCGGACCCAGGCATGCTGGATGAGTTCTCAAGGTCAGGTCACCCAACTACCCAAAGGACAGATTGAACATTCAATCATTGAATTTAATGAAAAAATACAATATTTAAATCTACTGATGAGATAAACGTTCATTCATAATATCATGAGAAAACAATTTTTACTACAGAATTTTAAGTGGTCCCTGATAAACATAAATAAGGTCGCTAAGAAAACATTGGAACTATTGGGTACTTTGATACGAGGAAAGCTTTAATTGAACACTTTCTGATGTTGTTGCAAGGAACACTATGAATGGCTTCCTCATAAACTAGCTTTACTGAATGTATAGATATTCTACATTGATCACCCTAATTTTGAGATGACTTTTGGATTATTGCAGGTACCTGTACAGTCTCCAGATAAAGAAGGACCTGGCCAATGGCTCCATGGTGTGTAGTGAGAACACGGCCGCTCTGATCGCCTCCTATATAGCGCAAGGTCAGTCAAACCCCCACCCCAACATCCTAACCCAACCCCCCAACCCCCCTATAGTGAACAATTATTACATATATGTACATAGCACAAGGTCAGTTAAACCCCACCCTAAACTCCATGGTTATGTTATTTCTCTTAAAAGAATGTTTTCTTTTTTAATGTTTTGAACACATTGTGTAGGCTAGCAGCTAAATTTTGGGGGGTAATCGTATTGTCTCTTAAAATACATGTAGGATGGAATTTATATTTGCCTTGATGACTTATATCTAACAAATTTATGTAGTATAACATGTCTAAAATGAAATGTGGGCAATTTGTGTCTATCAGTACCATTCTTCACAAAAACTCGGTGGTCCGAAGACCGCGGCCAGTGAATTTTGATGTCGGGTCAGTGAAAATCAAAAAGTCAAGAAGTCCGATGGGCTTGTTGATTTTCATAGTCACACACAACCAAAAATATATTTAAACTGTCTTACTTGCGTTAATGTTATAAATAAACTAAATAAAAAAGCAAAACGTGTGTTTGTGTGTCGTATCAGGGACGTATCTAGGTCCATGGTCATATTATTTAGACGTAACTATTAACTAGTATGTAATATGTGCGAATATCTTACGAACAACTGACCGAAACACAACAAAGGGCGAGAAATGGCGGCCTTCGAGAAATTGAAGTACAGAGAGGATGCGGTGCCTGGAAAAGCCACTAAAAAAATCTCCAGAACTGCTAATGTATCTAATTTTTGAATGAAGGGGGCCAGTAAAATTTTTGGTGGGCCAGTAAAATTAGAAAGTTCACTGGTCCTACTGGCCAGTAAGTTTGAAGTTTTCGTGAAGACTGCAGTACAGTGGGTACTTTGGTTCTATAACATCTTGTCAGCCCCTGTATTTGGCTTTTTATATGATCTTGTGTATTTTTGTGTTGACAGCTGAGATAGGCGACTTCATCATTGAGGAGTATCACGACCACTCCTATCTGTCCATGCTGGGGCCATTTGTTCCGAACCAGACAGAGGAAATGCTGAAGAAAGTGGCGGAGTACCACAAACAACACATGTATAAAGCTTTGTCTTACTCATCTCAGTATTAAACTCTGTACCTAAAGTCGGGAAACATTTGCATAGATTTTACTATTCAAATTTTAACAAATTTGTTGTTGTTTAAAAACATGCCTTGGAAAATTCATAATAGGAGAGCAAAATTAAAGAATTCAATTGTTATTTTTAATGTATTATGTATTGTTTAGAAAACCATGCTCAAATCCAATATCATGTGTTAAGAAAGTTGAATTAAATGATTTCTTGTGTTGTAGAGGGGAAAGTCCGGCCGAGGCAGAAGCTGGGCTATTGGACACAGCCAGGAAAGTGGAAACTTATGGAATGAAGCTTTGTCCGGCCAGGGTAAGCATCCCTTATTACACCAGGGTATGTTAATGCCTAAGTCACCCTGCCTAATCACTTTATGGAAGAAATTGGCTAAAGATCAGGCTACCTGGACAATTTTTAGACAATAGCTGAACATGCTTTAAAGCATTGAAACAAACAGCTTGATTTCGATTGCTATACAGTAATTTAAAAAGCAAAACTTTCTAAATTAATTCTTCATATTGATGTCAAATTCTACAAAGATTACAAATTGAAACCACTATTTTTTTCAATATTGTGTTAATTTTCTAATCCCTTCTAATCTAATTGTAATGATTTTTAGCCATGGCTATATATTATTATTGAAATACTGAGTTCTTTCTTTTCTGGACAGGATCACGAGGGAGTGATTTTAAGCCTGGCGGTGGCTCACCTGGGCATCTTAGTCTTTCAACAGTACACTCGAATCAACACATTCTCATGGGCAAAGATCCGCAAACTTAGTTTTAAGCGGAAACGTTTCCTCATCAAACTTCATCCAGAAACATACGTCAGTGGACAGAAGGTGAACCAGTTTTTCTCCACGGGTCTGGGTATTACTGATGTCATAATGATAAAAATTCAATTAAACATCCACTGACAAGAGCTAGATGCTGTATTTTCATCAATATTTATTGAACTTCAGTTTTGAAGAATTTTGTTGTGCTGCCATTAGAGTTAAGCAAATAGTGCAACAAATCCTCAAAACTGTTAAGTTTACGGAATCTTTAAAAATGGATGTCCATGAATATTAATTAAACCACAGTAATTGTATGAATGCATCGCTGCAATGCTCAAACTACTTTCTTATTCATCAAATATACACAGTGTCACAGTCTGTATAAGCTGTTCCATTTGCAACTGTTCTATTATTGATTTCCTTTGCAAATATTAAGTGTTTGCAAATTAATTAATTGTAAAAATGACAAAGGTAATTATATAATCATATAAGAAAAAAAAATTGCAATTTTAAGAAAAACGAATTTTAATTCTTCACATTTGCTCTTTGTTAGAATGAAAAAAATCTGACTTAGTAATAAAAGTTCTATTATATGAAATTAACTTCTGTTTGTAAAGAGCATATTGATTGGTTGAAAAATTTGTTCAGATATGCATTATGGGTTAACCAGGAGGTCCTTTTTGACTCTGGTCAAATATGTGTCAATCTGCTGAAGATAATATTTTGATTTTATCGGATTTATTGAAAATACAACATAAATATTTGATGTCCAGTTATAGAAAATTTAATGATAACAAATTGATTAGATGGATATGTGTTTTATTTGAGTCTAATCTGAGTTATGAAGGTTTAATGTATTATTTTATAAACTTCCATGTCAGTTAGTACAGTTCTTCTTTGAGAGCCGGGACTGCTGGAAGAACTCTATTGTATTTACAGTATTATTTGGTTTGCTATATTCTTTACTTATTTCTGTGACAGGGTTATTACAAGGACACGGTGGAGTTCTTCTTTGACAGCCGTGACTGCTGTAAGAACTTCTGGAAGAAGTGTCTGGAACACCACGCATTCTTTCGCTGCCATAGAATCAAACCAGTGCCAAGAAACAAAACCCGATTGGTCAGTCATGGGTCCTCATTCAGGTATAACCACTGGTCACACTTCAATGTACACTGATCAACTTTACACTTCACTGCACACACTTGATCAACTTCACTTCTACAGTGTCTTTTAAAAATTAAACATCAGAAATTCAATTCACCAATTTTTCATTCTTTCTTAAGAAATGAATTCAATGTGCAAAATATATGATAGAAAACGCATCGGTAAAAGAAAATAGTCATAGCTTAAATTCTTTTTTTTAAGTCAATTTCTCATTTCTAGTCAAATAGTGGTGAACATACTTAGAACGCAGAAAATACTAAAAATGCATATCCGATGGCAAATTATTGGGAATAAATTTGCTCTAGCCATTAAGCTGTTTTGTGACACAGAATCAGTACAAAATGGATATTGGCTTGTTCTGTGAGAACTGAGCTCGTAAAACGTCCATTAGGGGCGAGATATTAAATTGTGGAATGATTGTTTAATGAGAAAGAAGGATGTGTAAATCATGAGATAATGGAGCCTTGGGGGAAGGACTTTCTTCTCATTTCTGTATCCTGTCCATTTTATCTCCAACCTTTGTGTTTCTTGGGTGTATTTTGTTTCTTTTTCTATGCATAGTTAATAGCCTGTTTAAGTGTTAAAATGTGCTCATGAACCTGCAAAAACATATATTCCATATATATATATATATATATATATATATATATATATATATATATATATACACAAAAATATGGTATGCAGGTTGAAAAACTTTTTTGTGCGTATTACACTGCCTGATATCTGAATTGTTGCTGACAAATTAAATTTTTTTCAGCTCAGCTGATCATCAACATCAATATTCATAGCCTCCCCCTACTTTTAAATGTGGTTATATAATTCATCAAGATAATAAATAAATAAATAAGATAATTTACTGTGAATTTTGGTCTATGGGATATCTTGTTACTAAAGCCACCATCAGCTGTGAGTTCAAGCAGTTTACAATTGTATGAACAGAGTTCCTTGTCTTTGTGCTAGGGGGCCACTGGAAAATTTACTCTGGGAGATATTGGAGACTGATATTACCAAGCATTGTTAAAATGTCAATGGTTGTACTTCAGAATTCATCCAGGAAATCTAATTTTTACTGAGCATGCAAATGCCCTCCATAGAGTTTGATTAACACACAGATAATTTGACTCTTTGATGGCTCTTTTATGCTCGTCGTCATGAAGCCTGATTTGATTATGAGGAGTTCGTGGGCTGTGATCCTCTTGTATTGATCTTAGGGTGATGCCTGGTGCATGGGCATGCAGAGAGGAGAAATGATGAAGTGCATAGGCATATAGAAGGGCTTGGGAAAACAAGTATTGAAAAAAGATTTGCACTCCAATCTGCTTGACAATTGTCTTTTTAAAATTAAATTCTTATGAGAATAAGTAGAAAAAATAAGAGACAAGTTATTACTTTTCTCTTGCTTGAAAATTGTCAGTTGTTTGCAAAAAATGGTGACCAATTGGGTTTAATATGAAATCATTGTCAGTGGTAAAATTTTAGATTTGGGATTTGGTAATGATTTTTTAGCAGTTTGACATTTTCACATCAGTTTATTTGGCATTAAAATACTTTGATATGTATTGAAAAAAATAAAATCTTGTCAGAAGTATTACTTCAGTATAACAATTATTTGCATCCACAGATTTAAGGCAGCTGGATGGTCAACAAATTAACCATCAGATCTACCCAAAATTTTAACATATGATTTTTTTTTAGCAATAAACTATTATTTAGTATTGAAAAAATCCATATGTTTTAACTTTAAATTTTAGGCATATTCCTATATTTTCAATATAGAGCTCTTCTTCTAAAGGAGATCAATACAATCTAAAGATGACCACAACCATTGAGCCCTCCTAAGGCCATACCATTGTTAGTAATATATAAAAAAGTACAAGACGTTTTAATACAAACGTCCATTGGAGCTTTAATGATGTGATGGTATTAAATTTTTCATAACTACAAATTATGAGTTTTCCATTCCCAAGCCTTGGTGACACAAAATATCCTAATATCAATTTAATAGCAATGCATAAAAATCCATCAGGATAAAATTTCAACAAATTTATTAAACAGGTGATATCCTCTGCATTCTGGTGCAAACATGAATGCTTATTATGTACCATATTTTTGGGAATATAGGTCGATACTTTTCCCCCTGATGCCTGGCCCTCGACAAATATTGTGCTTTGACCTATATAAGTTTTTTGGGTTGGGGGGAGGGGGGATAAAAAAGATTTCATATAAAATGCTCAAAAATTCTCAATTAGCAGCATACTTCACGATATTTCCGACCTTTATACCAAATTCGACATATACAAACTTTTTTATATGTTCACCAAAATCGGCTAGTTCGACCTATATACAACATCAACCTATATTCCCGAAAATACGGTAACTTGATTTGCTTCTATGATATATTTACAGGTACAGCGGGCGGACACAGAAACAGCTGATGAGTTACGTCCGAGAAAACCCCGTGGTCACCCCACAATTCCAAAGGTAACTATAGCGGACTTCACGGCTTCAGCCATTTATATCTATAGTCTTAGCTTTTGAATCTACACATCTATATCAGGAGTTTTTTTTTTGTTTTAATCTAATTCCTACTCACATGCATTTTGATTTGTTTGCTCAGTTAGGATAACTATGTGGCCGCACTGCTTTTCACACTGTAGACCTTTGCGTGCCCCTTTGATATCTGATATTTACCCCTAGATATGGGTAGTGTAGTCCTAACATTAGTGGACCTTTGTGTGCCCCATTGATATCTGATATGTACCCCTAGATATGGGTAGTCTAATCCTAACATTAGTTACAAGTCGAAAGGTCAATGTCATAAAGTTAAGAATATTTCTAGTTGATATAGGAATATTTCATTCCCATTGCACCTGAGAACACATTTTGTCATAATTGGCACATATATCATGTTATGTCGAACATAAAGATCTGACACCAGTACCAGCACTCACCTGGGGGGGGGTTGTTGTTGACCCTGGTTGAGTTATAGTCTAGATACAAGCCAGTGTTAAAGACATGTGTTGGCGAGTGTTTATCAAAATATTATTTTAAAGTATTATACTGTTTACAGGGTTATTTTCGCCCCGTGTAATTATCGCCCTTCTACACTTGCAAACAATTTCGCCCCGTCTTGAATTTGCCCAGACAGAGTTGTGTTTGAAGAGAGATAGTTTGAAGCATTGGAATTCTCCCAGTATTAAATTCGCCCATTGACAACGAGAGTGAAAGGGGCGAAAATAAAACGGGGGCAAATATTTCCTTGTATAATCATTATTGATGATATGACTTTTTATTGATAAAAGTGATTTCACCCTGTTACTGTTCTTAAGGTCAGAGTTTAGGTTATATGATAAAGTAGTCTAGATACTTGCGAAAGATAAGGGCAAAGGTGTGCAATTTCAGAAATGATTGTTGAAGGTAGTTTGGAATCAGTATCTTTTCTGAGGAACTGAATTAGATTGATTGAATGTTTGTATAATTATTGGTTTGTTAATGATGAAGCGGTATTAGGTGGTTATCTTTTTTTTCATTAAATGTCAGAAAGTTAAACAGAAAGTAAGTCAGTATTGTTGTAAACTTTTGTAAAATATCAGTGATATATATTGATATCTCTAGATATCGGTTTGATATCCTGTCAATTTGTTTTCTGTTGAATTAATTTAAGATATGTACAGATTGGTGTCTTGTGTCCCAATCATTTTAATTGACTTCCTCTTTGCTTTTGTTCCTTATTGGAATGCCTTTGAATCATTTTATTTTCATTTTATTTATTTGATGTTTTCTTTTGCATGGCTACAGAACAGTTAATATTTTCTAAGAAATCTCCGTGGAGGTTCTCCATCTTAACCAACTTTTTAGATTTAAAATAGGTTAGAATAGAAAATTGTTTGATGGGGGTATACATACTAGTGTATTTATCCAAACTGAATTTTAAATTTTGAGTAGTCTGTTACATTCTACGATTCAAGTGTACAGGACTTTCTTGTGGCTGTATTACTTCTGTTTTGCACAGAGATAATCCAAACAAATTCCCCAAAAGTGTTCACTTAGATATTGAATGGTATACTGACTAACATTATAGCATTGTAACATTTCTTTGGAAAATTATACTGGGGAAGTATAAATTGTACTGTGGAATCATTAGAACTCATGTGGGCCAATTTTCGTGGATTGCTTAAATTGAACAGGTTTGTGGGTACGTAATTTCATGTTTCTTATACCTAAGAAGGAAATATGACTAAATAACCCTAATTTATTTATTTGTTGAGGATGTTAATTAGTGGATGAGAGGTACCCATGAATTCCAAGAAAATTGAGCCACCATGAAATCTAATGATTCCACAGCATGTGATTTTTGTTTGTATCAGGAGTTTGAATAATTACTGATATAGAAGGAGGAAATATCCCATCCCTGCTGCTGAGAGAACTTGATTCTGCTGTTATTTTCTGCTGATAATTGTTGTGCATTGATTTACTGTTTGTAAAGCTTGTTGTTAAAGTTGGCCAACTGCTTTGAGATTGTGTTAAAAGTAGTCTAGCTGTTTTAAAACTCTTTTGGCCATGAGACCTTTTGACAAGTTTTACCCAATGTTGTAACAGTTATTTTATACAAATTGAATTCTAATGCAGATCTTATATTGATATGTTTATCATAGAAGTCATTATTATGTCTTTGCTATATAACACATTGTAAAAGTTTCATCTAAAGATGTCTTTGTTATGAAACAAATTGCAAAGTTTTCTCCATAGACTTCCTGTTCTTGTTATAGAACACATTGTTAAGTTTCATCCACAGATTTTCCTGTCTTTGTTATAGAACACATTGTAAAGTTTCCTCCATAGATTTCCCTGTCTCTGTTGTAGATTTTAATCTAGCAGTATCCATCTAATGAATTAACTGTTTTGTGTTGTAGATCTGTGAGTGGTAGGATCTCGTCGAGCCGCAGCACCAGTGTCACCCCAAAGATCACCGCTAAAGCCGTCGTCCACACCACGCCGGACACCACCAATAGCCTGGGGTCGCGTGGCTCTCACACGGTGGGATCAGAGAGGGTGGTATCACCCACCAAGAGCGACCACAACGACACCCAGAGTCTGGACAGCTCACTGTCAGGAAGTAGGTCACTCCACTCACCCAGGCTGGATGGGGGACACCGCGAGGGAACGTCTGGGGCGGACGATTACCAGGAGCACGAAGACGAGGCTCTCAGAGGTGCCCGTTTACTTGTTACTAATGCTGAATGTATAGGTACTAATTCTCTTGTATCATCAGCCAATCAAAATGTACATGACAATGGTAACTTGGCATCCGTTGATGCTGATATTTCAGGTGGTGGCGGTGTTAGTGATGTCGGTAGTGGTGGGTCTGATGTTGTACGTACTAACAGTGGGGCCGTTACTGTTAACTCAGATAAGTCTGTTGGGGGGAATTTGGGGGATACTTCTCCTTCTCATAATAACACGGGGGTCGTTACTCACTTAAAGGACGGCAGGAGAGTCATGTTTGCAGAGGACACAAAGTCATCATCATCATCGTCACCGGATTCTCCCACGGAACAAAAACAGATAACAAGTCAAGCTGGGAAATTTATGATCACGTTAAAGGAGGAGATCCCGGCGGGGACGTGTATTACGGTCAGCGTGGAGATGTCGCCCGTGAAGGAAGTACCAGATTCCATGGAGGAAAGTGAAAACAGTGTGAACAGTGATAGGACGGATCATTGTGTTGTTCGTGCAAATTCACAAGTGCAGGATTCGGCTGATTTATATGAACCATCAGCAGCGTCAGGAAGTGTTGAAGCAGGGTCTACGATGGAGACTTCGCCTCATGGAGCGTCCCCTGAAGCAGAGAAGAGTGAGATTAGCAGTCCCGACGATCTCATCGAAGACATTCCTTACTACCTGGAGCGACGACTGTACGATAACGGCATGGCTGACAAACAGGCAGTCAAGAGTCCGCCGTTTATAAGGAGAGGGAGAAGCTCCACAAAGAGAAGGCCCACCAACATGCAGATAGAACATGTCAAGGTGTACGAAGGTGGAAGTCAGTCAAGGAACGAGTCTCCGGCCTCAGCAAGGTCCCTATCTAGGGACAAGGAAACCAGTAAGAGCATGTCCCCTGTAGGTCGGCTGGTGATGAGTAGGTCCCCCTCTGCAGGACACAGATACACCAGTAAATCGTCCCTGGAGAGATCCCCATCTTGTAACAGGAAGGTGGAGATTGTCAATGTCCACAAACTTCCCCCGAGGGACAGCTATTCCTCTGTGGACGATACGACTAGTCCCACTATGGAGAAGGATGTGATTAGACATATACAGAGCAGAGGGATACTAGGGAAGAGTCTGTCCTTCAGAGGGGAGAGGGAGGTCAGGGCTAGAAATCCAAACCTCAACAAAAGCTCCTCATTCCACGGAGAAAAAGACCTCAAGATGAAAATCCCTAACGGAGGGGCAACCTTTATGGATGAACTTCATCGGAAAATGAGTGAGATTGGAGACCAGAAAGCAGGTAAAAGTAAGCTTGAAACGAAAAATGGTAAAAGTGAAAAGATGAAGACAGAGAAAGATGAAGGATCATCATCAGTAGGCAATGATAAGGGAGAAGAGGTGTCCGACCCAGGTACCGCGGAGAAGCGGACTGTTGGTGATTTCTGTGTGGAGAGTTCTGTGGGTCTGAGGCTGACTGACAGTGTGAGTCTGTGTGGGTCAGACAGTGTGGGTCAGGGGATGGACCTACCCTCACAGGCAGCAGCTTACCTGATTCTGAACAAGGACCCTCCGGCCAGAAAACCAAAACTCAAGAACATAACTTTTTCCACATTTAAACCATTGGACAACACTGCAGCACCTGGCTGTCGACCCAGCAGTGTTGTTGATTCAGAAACCGATGCCAAAAGTGACTATGGTTCACTTCCCTCAGCAAAACATGCAGACAGCAAGAAGCCCCTACAGATCCCTGTGCAGCCAGAAGCAATGTTATTTAATCCTACAAACACTAAAATTGTGCCTTCTGAAGCAGATGGCAAAAAGATAGACAGGTTTTACGGTCCTCAGAGACCCAGGAAAGTGAGTTTCCACAGAGAGAGGGGCTACAAATACAGCTTTGAGAGTGTGAACGACCCCCCGGCCTTCGCTCTGGCTGAGCCCATTGACGATATCTGTCTGATTGACACCACTGACCGAGGTCCCTTCAAGTCGCCATCCACTGACGTCCTGGACATCCTGGAAGGACTGGAGGATGAGGAGTTAGTGGAGTCGGACACTTCCGAGTCGGGTACATCCTCCATGGATTCAGAGGGTCCCAGCGATCACACCAGCAGTGACGAGGAGAGTCACAAACATGACGAGTTCCTCATATTTGCCAAGAGTTTGGCCGACTCAGGGAAAGAGACCACCAAAGACTCCGGGGTAGGGGTGGATGAGGGGCCAGTCAGATCTCTGTCCCAAGATGACCCGGCCTCGGACAGCAAGAGGGGGACCAAGAAACCGTCGCAGGAGAAGGCGGATCAGGGGGAGCCACCAAACAGGAGAAGCCTGGTGCGTAAGTCCCCCACGGACTCCAGCCTTAGCTCCATTGAGTCGGACGGTGACCCTGACCTCAGCTGTAAGAGACACAGCCTTGACCCCTTGGATGACCTTGAGAATCCTAGTATTGCAGAGGTCAACACCTCATTCAGTGATTCCTCATCTGATGGGGAGGGGGAGGAGGGACAGAAGCCTGGGGGAACCTTCGTTATCCCAACCTTGACCTTCAGCCTCCCTTCAAGCCCTGATGCTTCATCCATAAGTCCCAAAGAAAACCAAGACAACGAATTTGGGTCGACCTTTTGTTGATGCTACCAGTAAATAGCTCCTTCAAATGATGTACAGTGCTATATAGAGTCGGTTAGTTGTTGATAGAGGAGTTTAAAACTTTGATTCATATGTCTCAGTATTTCATGCTTGGTATATATTTAGAATTATTTTTTTGAAAGATGAATCTGATACTCGCTCCCATTTAATGATATAAGATGGTAGTTTGAGCATTGATCATATCCTAAGATCTGGACATTAATCCGGCATTGATATAGAGCAGTCTTTAAGACGTATAACTCCAAATTCATTATACATTTTTTTGCATTCAAAATGCACCAATCCTGTGATGCAGCCGATGTTGAAGAAGTCAGGCTTTGAAAATCTATGTAGACAAGGTAAACAAAGTGCAATGTAAATAACGATTTAGATATTTCAGTTTACATTTGATTCAAGAAAATACATGACATTTACAAACCATTCAAAAAAGTATTATCTAATACTTGGTCTTTTATCTTAAGTTAAAAGAAAACTAAAATAGATAGGGAAAAGATTTGTTAAATTGATAATTTACAAGAGTATAAAGACAGGTACTTAATAAGTTATATAAGAAAAACATTGACAGCAAATAGGGCTTGGGTAATTGATATGCATTCAAAATGGGTTTTCAAATACATGATAATAACCCAGAACCACAGTTTTCTTGACATGCTTCCTTTGTTTGTTGAATTTAAACCAGACTGGGGCTAAAACTCCTCACTCAGACCTCCCTTCTTTAAAGGTGTTTTATGAGCTCTGGAAGCAGATGCGCGATGTGACAAATGAAACCGTTTCTTGAAATTGTTAAACCATCCTTTGCTACATTTAAAGTTGCTGCCTTTTGCGATTTCGGCTGCACGAGATTTAAACCAGCATGACTTGGCTTCCAGACCCTGCTTACGTATTTCTGTAAACTCCTCGTGAATTTGTTTTTCCATCTCTGGGAAAAAGGATTTTCGGCCAGAGCCATGTGACTTAGCACCCTTTGGAGTTTCTTGAAGTTTAAATTCGGATTTTAACCAGCGGCGAACATTGCTGTCATCGACCTTAAAGTGTCTGGCCGTATCGGAAATCTTGCTCTTAGTAATACCTTCACAAGCTTCTCGGTAGTGCTCAACAACTCTGAGCTTAAACTCCCGTGTGTAACTTTTCCGAGGAATTTTGGAATGGGTGCAGGTATCCATTTTGTTCACTGTTTAACAACTGACTGTAAATTCTACCGTAGTGTGAATGATTTCTGTAGACTTTCTGAGTCATGTGTACTAGTATCTGTCTTTATACTCGGGTAATCTGTTCTACAGAAGCTAGGCTGGGTTTCTAATTATGAATTCTTCTAATAATTCCGACAGATTTTTTAAAAAACTTTATTACAAAAGAATCAGACTTGAGAGTAAGCCGGTCTTAAAAATAAGCCCACATAATCCGCTGCAGCTTATTTTCAGGACTTTATTTAGGGTAGTTGCTACTTAGTACACTGTTTTACATTCATTCATTTCCTTTTTTATTGTCAAGTATTGTAATGCTTTCAAATTAATTTCCTTCCCCACGAGTTGATCAGAGACAAAAACTAGGATATATTCATCGATTCATTTGTAAGGTCTTCCATTAGATTCCTTCAGAGATTTGAAAGGGATGTAAGGAGAGTGCTAAAACTTAGTCATATTTAGGTGTAGGCGTAGCTGTTATAGCTATGTAATATAGTATGTATTACAAATGTAATTCAATGTCATAGGGCCTAATTATAATTTTAAAATTAATGGGTCACATAGACTATGCTCAGCAAAATCATGTACACTATTTATATCATAGTCTGTGCTCAGCATCTACATATACACTACTCAGTATTGGGAGGATAGAAATCTCAAAGCACGTGCTCACTACATTAAAGAGATTCGTTTACAATGGTATTATTTATTTATTTATGTTTCGCTATATCAGTGATAGATTTATCACCGTATTTTTGTGTGACGTTTTACAGAGTTTTAATTTTAGTTCCTAGCTGTGATATGTTTATGAGCCAGTTTTACTACGTGGTTCATGATTGGTTGATTTTGGTTTCTATCGGTGATAATTGTTGTTGTTGTCATTGCTATTGCATCAGTTTAAAACTCAATCATTGATTTATACCAATTTTTATCAGCATTATTTATCAGCAATTGCTCAGCCTTTAGAAACCTAAAGATGTTAGCAAGTATTATCATCTTTATTTTTTTATTTTTTTTTTTCGCTACAGAATATTTTTATTAGCAATGGCCACAGAATTCATAGTTATGATATCAACAAGTGATCAAACCATATGTTCTAAATCCCTTATCCTTGAAAACCTTCATGCTAATTGTAAGAAGAAAACATAACCTGCCTCAGATCTATTCCTAGGAAGTGTTTATTGTAAGAAAAATAGATGGTGATGAACTTCTTTAATTGAGTTGTAATTGCCTGGAGATTTCCCAGTGTAAGCTGATGAGTTGAGGGCCCAATCTCTTCCCCATGCACTTGGTTTATTGAATCAGTTTTTAAAACTTGAATTAGCATGCATGTAACTATGGATTTGTCCTTACAATTCAGTAGGGTGGTTTAATTACTGTGGAATCATTTAATTTCTTGGGGGCCAATTTTCGTGGATTGTGGGTTTTTTGCTTATTCGTGGGGATGTAATTTCGTGGATGCGTCGGTTTTCAGTTTCAGTAATAAAGCACAAAAATTGAGCCACCACAAATTCTAATGATTCCACAGCAAACAGACTTGTTGTTATGCATGATGGTGTGATCTGAAAGAGACAGTTGACAAGATGACGTACTAGAAGCAAGTGTTTGTTGTTTAGTGTTAGTACAATAACAGGTAGTACTGCCTTGAGTTGATGTATTTTGAAGTGAGTTCTATTCAGCATTCTATACAGCATGGCATGATAGTGCACAGTCTGCCAAACTGTTAAGACACAGATAACCGAGATTATGAGATTAGTAAGTGATAGAGGAATGCTTTTTGTTTATCAAATATACATTATCTAAAGAGCAACCTCATTCTAGATTTACACATTTAATGGAGAGGGAAAAAAACCCCTGCAGAAAGTCATAGACTTTTAGTCACAATTTATCAACAACAGGTGAAGAAAAAACACCCCTAACCACCAACTAAAATAAATTGCATTCCCCCCTCCCCATCTGATAGATGATTTAAAAACTTATGTAGGTATTTGATACCTGCAGTATAGCTTGCAAAGTGGTCAACTTTTTAGACGGCATTGCTTATGTTAGAACATTCTTGCTTGTTTTACAAGAAGAATTCTATTGCTTTCAGTAGATTTACATTTGTTTTGCTTGTATCAAGTAGATTGAAATGATTTGAAATGAACTGTTACCGATGAATAATTTTTTTCTTCTGTAGAGTTTAGTTCATCTCAGTTTTGCTTATTTTTTTTATTTGATAACTCAAACTCGACTATGAGGGAACTTTATCTATAATATCTGAGGCAAAAGAGAAAAAAAATTTGTTTTTAGAATGGATGACATTTTGATTAGGGACTTCAAAGAGACTTGTTACATAAAATATTTATCTAGGTATGATGTATGACAGTATAACCTTGGCGTCCTCACATTATGGCATCAACTATTGATTTAGTGATACAACAGTAACAGATAGATTAGTCCTGTAGGAAACAGATCTGTTCTTATTTTATCTCTTCAGTTTTTAGCTGCGTGAAGATCACAAGTGATTCTGTTTATCAGCAGATAGCAATGGCTGTAGACAGAACAAAAAAATAATGAAAAAGGGAAAAAAACATCTGATGTAAAAAGGGTGAATTTGGTGGAAAATGGATTATGGATTTTTTTTGTAGATTAAAGGGAAAAAGTGTATCGTTTAGAAAGACCAAATTTTTCATTTTAAATTTTGTTGAATTTGAAATTATATATTGTAAATTGAATTTTAAAAAGTAAATACAGTAAAACTTATTTAGTACGAACACGGATATAGCGAAATTTCAGATAGAGCGAAGATTTTTTTGAGTCCCCGGTAAAATTTTTAACAAATCTTTGCAAAATTTTACGGTTATAATGAATTTGGCTATAGCGAATTTACGGATATAGCAAACTGATTTTGAATCAAAGAGGTGAATAATAACGAAATTTAACACTTTTATAACAATTTTTTTTACAGTTTAAAAAGTTTGCACTACTATTTAACATAATAGTTTGAATGAATTTATTTTCACATAATTTCTTCAATTCTCAATCCGATTATTAAAGGTATCAAAAGGATGTATTTTCATTCTAGGCCTCAATTAGCAAAAATTGTAGTCTGGTGAAAGAAAATATGTATATAGTGAATTCGTTATAGATATTATTACAAATTCGTTATACGGATATAACGAATTACAGATATAGTGAAGTAAATCCATTGGTCCCTAGTACTTCGCTATAACCAAGTTTTACTGTATAACCTAAAACTGAAAATAATTTAATTGTGTGACATGAAATGGGTGAATTTGATGCAAAATGGAGTTTGGTTTTGTTAGCAAAATAAAGGGGAAACATTGTATTGTATATAGAATGACCAAGGTTTCCATTTGAAATATTTTGTATATGGCTTTTAAAAAGTGAATATATAGGTAGGCCAAATAATTGAATAAAATAATTTTGCCAGCATTTTTTAGTAACTTCAGGCATGAAGATGACAAAGTAACCCAATATAAGGTTAGATGTACTACCATTCCCTTTAAACAACTCTATCAAAGATGATAAAAAGCAGTTAAGTCTACAGGGTGTTGACTGAGAGACCTAACTATCAGCAAAGGGACACTACTCTGATACTTTTTCACGTCTTTTTTTTTTTTTAGAGATATATCCAGCAATCAGAGTTTTATTTATTTCTTAATTTTTAAGTTCAGTAGAATATATATACTTGAGGTTACGAAATTTTAAAAATCTATTTAAAAGAGATTCAAGGAGATTCTTCGTTTGTGTAAGGCAGGGAGGCTTTGATAGCAGCGAGATGGTTGGCATTGTCATTGCATTTTGCTCTGGTTTCTGGCTTTGTAGTCTAACATTGTGTGAAACAAATTCTTTATTGTGTGTTGTTATAGATCAGTTTGTGTTTTGAGTTAGTTTGTAGCTTTATAGAATGAACCAATGTCTATAATGATTTTGTCAGGCTAGGGTGTCTAAATATCCCTGTTTATAAATGCTGTCCAATAATTTTATGTAAAGTTTTTATTTTATATTTTCTTGATTATATTGCAAAATAGATTTTTCTTTAGTTGTAAATTAATGAACTGTATGAATTAACAAGACACAACAAGGAGATTAAATGTTCAAGAAAAACAATTATACCAATACATGTTTTCAATTTCACATTAAGACTTCCATCGGCATTTGGTGTTTGGTAAAAGTGCTTAGTATGCAAAGAAAGAACCTTTATACATTTTTCTATAACATTAAGGTACATTATCCATTTGTTAAGAGAGATAACTCCAATGAAATTAATTACTTGTGTACTATACCTTAAAAACATCAATGAAAGAGTGATTTCTATCAAATAGTCTCTGCAAGGTATTTACAAACAGATATTGTGCATTTCGATTGCAATAAAGATTCCAATGGGATATTTATTATCACAAACTGCAAATAACTGGAATTGTTTTAATTTTATTTTTTTATAAGATGTATCTGTTGGTTTTAAATATTTTTAAAGTTGTTTGTTCATTATCATTTCATCAGACTGGTGTAATAATTTACATTTAATCAATGACACTCATGGGCTAGGTTATAAATGGGTAGCTGCTATGTTGGAACTTTTGAACTAAGTGCAATGTGAACTACCCATCTTCAATGATATATTTTTTAGTTTTATCAAGTTTATTTTTTAAATTAGATTTTATAATATGGTTTTTTTTTAAATAAAAGAATTTGAAACATTAACAATTATTTTTTAGCTGAGTTCCTTTAACAGGGTGCTTTGATAAGAGAAACTTTGTGAAAATGAAAAAAAAAAAATTAAAAGTATGTAATATATTGATACAAATGTATAGAGTTTATTTCCCAGAAATATAATGGCTGACAGTTGAGTATGTTGAGTGTATTGATGTATTGATTGATGCAGTGCTGCTCTCTGCTGATAGTGTCTGCCATTGATGTAACAGTTTTCTCCCTAGTACAATATCAAGATGTCTGTGAGTGATGCTCTATGAAGCAAGCACCTGTTACTTCAGACATCACCACTGTCAACAAGTGGTTACAGCTCTTGTGCTTCTATGACTGGGTCAAATTTTATTACACAAATCTTTATTTTTATTCTTAAAATAATTAACAATAGAGAAAAAACAAAAATCCCCTTGATGACTGCTGATGCACATCTGATCTTTCTCTCCCTTTGAGTGACCAGTTTTTAAAAAAAAGTAAACCAGAAATTGATTTTGACAAACTTAAAGCCACCACACAGAAAAAAATAACAAAATACAGAACAATAATTGATTTTTTTTCTCCAGTTTTCATTTTGACTGATATAGTTCATCTTCATTGATTTTTCATAGTTAGGGAAAAAAAACAATTGGCAAACATCAAGAGAGTGAGATTTGCACATAAATTTTTTGCATGTAGCAGTTTTATTAATTGCATGTAATATATATGAAGAGACCATGTGACAGATGATGTTTTAATTCTGTGAAGAAGAAATTGTGACAGATTTTGTGATGATGTTTTTTTTTTTAAGCAATTTAGTTTTGCGATGGATTTTGTAGATAAGCATGATGGGATGTGACTGTTGCATAGTTACAGTCAGCATCCATAGATTTGTCTGTTATCTCAGCTATAGCCCCCGGCTGGTAAACTGGGGATAGTGTCATTTGAAATAAACAAGCAATTCTCTTATCACAGTTAACCTATGCTGCAGTCATAACAAAGTGAAATGATTGGTAATACCCTGTGTTTCTGATTTGTTAGTCTCTAAGGCTGTGTGTGGAAATCCACTTCATATTGATCTTTGTAATAAATTCTGTCAGTATCTACTGTAGCTGTATGGGAACTGATGCAATATTGTATCATTGTAAATATTTGCAATGATGTTTTTGGGGGGGAAAATGATTTATTTTCAATCTAGATCATGTAGACGACAATCAGAGAAAAACGTGACCTGTTATAGTCAGATCTGATTTCTTTTTAATAAAGAAGAGATTTCTTTTTTATGTATTTATGAATATATATATATATATAATAAATATATATAATTATTCGTGTACTTTTATCACAAAGTTATATTTTTTTAAAACTAGTTATTAATTATTAATTATTAATGAGCTACTTGAATTTTGTTTCTGTTGTCACAGTTTTTGATTTTGTCCAGAATAAGTGATTGAACATCATTGTTAATTTGAATTTGTATTTTATCATGACATCATTTGAATAAAATGAGAAAGAGACTGTATTTCTGTCGTATGATTACATTTACTGACATATGCTTACAGATGAGCTACGCGAGCCCTTGGTAATTGCCTATTTTATGTAGTGTCTCGATTAATTGGGCAATTTTCAAATGAAAAAAAGATCTGATTCCCATGTTTATTGATTGCATGTCGCGGCTCTGTACTGTTGTAAGTTTAATAAGCAGTGTGTGACGGTTGACACAGGGTGTCGGGCGACGATCGGCGGAAAATCTCACCTTCCTCCGACACCCACTGCTGGTGCGGTAGATACATGTAACTGTATCCTAACACTGACTCAGCCTGAGAGAAAAAACAACATTATAACTGTGATATTTCACAAGATTTCTCTGTTCTGAACAGTTGCAAGCTCTGTTTCCCTGTAAAGCAGATGGAGAGAGGGGAGTATAGAGTTAGAGAGAGTGAAAGGGAATGTTGTAATGAATCGTGCATACGAATTGGAATCGCATCTGGACATAGAGTTGACTTATGTTACAATATTTATGGATTGATATTGTAATGTCGTATTTGCCATGGATTTATGCATTTACCAAATATAGCTACTGGCCACAAAGAATTGACAATGAGCAATCAGCAAGAGGGATATCCCCTAAGATGCTCTCAGATATATCTGTCTAGTGCTTGGTGATACGGCCAATGTCCTTGCAATGAAACTAGATTCCTGATGAATACCTAATCTCAGAGACAGTTCTAAATGAAAACATTTACTGTCAAGAGGGGCGGGATTTTCATGGATGTTAAAAAATTACCCAGAATGCTCTTGCTGGGATTTGATTGGTTAGGGAGCTTGGCAAGGTAGGTAGCATTTTGTTTGTTTGATTGGCTGGCGGTATATGATGTCATGTATAGACGAGCAGTGTCCTGTAATAATGTCTTATTGCTATCAATATTTAATCTTGTAATGAGCTGTAGTATTGAACATATAACAATGCATCAGAAGAAATCCAACTTCTTTCTCTTTTCTTTTTTTTTTAATCTGAGAAGTGGGAAGTGACTGTCAACCGATTGCCTAGCAGGCTGACAAATAAACAGATTTCCAATATTCTTTTTGTGCGGCCATTTCCGCTCAGCTTGAGTCTTATTACCAGAGACATCCATTAACCAGCCTGTTTAATAATAGATAAAAGTAACATTGTGTCGTAGATCAGGATTGGTAGTATCGGGAGCTGTATATATATATTATACAGACTCCGGTTCTGTCTCCTCTCAGTTCTAAATCATTAAAGCAGTGTATATCTATTACATCAACTCACATAACAAGCATGGAAGTGTGTTAATATGATAAAAATATTAAAAAAATGAACTGCAGGAGGGAGATATTATAGCACGTTTATTAGAGGGGTTATATCAGAGGACTTATTATAGAGATAATGGCTGGCTATACCTGGGGGGGGGGGGGGGGGATTAATTGGGCAGTTTCTCGTTAGTTGGGGGGGGGGGGGGTCTCCTCCAGTCGATGACCACTTAGTGGTTTAGTGAGCTAGAAGAGAGACCTCAATGCCGGCAGAGAAATCCATTACGCTGTTTATGGACAGCGTCACTAATAAGGTGGGAATAAATTGGCAGGGAGTGATTGGCTGTGAAATCAGAAAATAGACAAGATAGTGACAGGGAGAGAGAAAAAAAAAGGGGGGGGGGGTCTTAGAAAATTGGCTGGGGGAATTAAAATGTGAACAGTTATAGCAGGAGATCTCTGAAATTCTGTGATGTTCTGAAAAGTGATGTAAAAATAGGGTGGGGTGTTATCAGGATCTATCTAATTTCAGAATTGAGAAATAGAATAGGGGCATTAAATGGAGGTAAATGGAGATAAAAAATCAGGAATGTGAGAATTAAAATAGAACAGTTTAATCAACATTTCCTGAAACTCATTAGTAATCACTCTGAATAGTTTGAAAGAGAAAACAGCAGTTAGGGTAGTGATTTTGAATGAAGAGGGTAAATAAAGTAGATGCTGTTATAGAGTATTGATTTTAAGGAAATCATTGGATTCTGGCACAATGAGGTTGAGTCATTTTTATCACCGTGAAACTTAATATACACGATTTGTTTTGTTTCTTAGTGATGATTAATTTCCCGTTTCTCTCAGAGATTCCTTGTGCGGGATGATGGGAAGAGAATGAGATTAATCAAGCAAACACAGCAGCTATATGTTGATGTGGCTTGAACAGAATTAGTTTTGTCTTCAAAAGAAAAAATATCGGTTGGGGCAGAACTTCTGTTATTACACCAGAGAATAGGGCTTGTATTTGATACAAAGTTGTTCGAGGATACAGAGTATCTAAGATGATCCGAATCAATACAAAGCTTGAGGTATTGGTTAGAGGGACTTGTTCACTAGCAGGGTCGGCGATACACCGTGGGGTTCTAGCTCAGTTTGCCTGTCCTCAGTTCCCTCTCTAGCACTGAAGCATTGATTGTATTATCCCCATCTCTCATCATTGATCAGGAAAAAGATTTCAACATGATTTATTTTCTTTCAAAAATTGTTTTTCAAATGAATGAAGAATGTCTTGACTTTTATGTGCTCATAAATAACCCATCACTGTAGAGAAGTTCAAGTCCTTAATGAGTTTTTTACTTTACTCTGTTCAGAAATGAAAAAAAATAATGTTATAAATCATTGTAAATGTTAAATCATTATCAAGGAAAAATTTTAATTTATTGTTACTATAGTAACCAAAATATCAATGAAATTTGTGGGGGACAGTTTTTGTGGATTGTTATGTGTTTAAAAGTTTTAATGGAATGTAATTTATAGACAACCTTGTACATAATGCAATGAACAAAAATTGTAAAAATGAATCATAATTCATTGGGATGTTAATTTATTTGTGAGGGGTACCAATGAAATCCACGAAAATTAAGCCTCACAAATTCTAATGATTCCACAATACATGTATTTATAGACCAAGTTGTTTAATGGACCTATTTTTTCTCCCCCACAGATTTACCACCTCCGTACCCCGCCTACCCTCACATCCAGACATCGCCCGCGCCACTCCATAGCTATGGCTTTGGAGACAGGAAGTTCTCGGCCCCGGTCCTCGGGTCGAACGATATGAAGGGACTGGACCGACAGGAGGACCATCACATTGTCCGAAGTAATGAAGTCGAAAACATTCCAGAAACCGTTCAGGAAGAGCCCACACTTGAGGACTTCCCCCCTCCCCTTGTCAGGTGAGTCTTTATGGTCCCATGAGATGTCAGGGGGTCTAGAGGACTTCACCCATCCATATGCCCTGGTGAAATTAATAATTGTCTCAAGGATCAGCTAATCGAGTGTGTATAGGACTTTATCCATCCCTAAGTTGGATGAATTTGCCACCTGAGGGTATGTAGGACTCACCCCCACCCCCAACCGTAGTAGTTGGATAAGTCATTGTCCCCAGGATGATGTTTAGGGGGTTTGTTTTAGGGGACTTTTTCCTCCCATGGTCAGGTGTCAGGTAAGTTATTGCAGCTAGGCTTATGTAAAGAGGGTCTGTTCTAGAGGACCCCCAAACAATTTATCCCAGTAGTTATGTAGTAATTACAGGTAACTGATTTTAAAGGTCTGATTAACAGATGTACATATGTCTCCTAAGTGAAACTTTTTTTTGACAAAAAAGTACTAAAAATTTCAAATGCATACAACTTACAATAATACAAGTCATCTCATAAATATGATGTAAAGCCAATTTGTCACTTAACATGTACTGCACTTGTGATTCAGTTACACATATACTTGTACACAAAGCTAGTGAGAAAGAAATTCTTGTAGAAAAACAGTTTTATACCAAAGAGAATCTTGATGTTGCAGATGTTTTTCATAGATTTTCCTCTGCTTGAGACTTTATCATTGTAAATCTTGGCACAATGTTCTGTTGATCATTACCTATGACCTGTTTACAGAAGTGAGGACGACCTCAACAGGATGACCCCTCCCCCCGTGGAGACCCCTATTGAGTTCCAGGAGGAGGAGGAGGAGGACTACCCTCCCCCACCCCCACCTCCACTCAATGACAGCGACGTCCACATGACCCCAATGTACCACAGGTCAGCTCCAGCGGACTCTGTGATTGGTCACACAGTGATGGAGGAACATGGAATACATGGAGATGTCAGCATTCTGAGCTCGTCAAGGACGGAAGACTCGGAAGAAGATCCCAAGAAGAAAAACAAGGTACTTGAAGGGAGTGGAGGGTCATATCAAAGTAAGCCATTGACATTGTTAATATGTTGTATGTGTTTTATGACTGTCATGTCAAATGTCATCACGTCTGGGTTTATTTGTGAGAACTTTGGATTATATTCCTTAGTGAGACTTGTATAAACTTAAAGTACTGGCACTCGGTGCAGCTTCATATCAAACCAATCTGTAGATATGTGTTATCTGTTTTATTTAATTTATGACTAACTTTTTGTTCCTTAGTGAGACTGGTATAAAGCCCAAATTTATTTTGTGTAATAAATTCAGTTAAGAGTTTGGAATTGGTAATAAAATGGAATGAGAAGTAGGAATGATTACTCATGTAATCACTTAGTCATAAAATCTGAGTGACTTAAATGTTGAATTTGTCGTTTTCAGAGACACCTGGTGGACCGAGCGTACTACATCGCCAAGGAACTACTGATGACGGAGAGAACCTACAAGAAAGACCTGGAGGTCATCACTATGGTAATATCAATGAGGTCATCATTATCGTAATGTCAATGAGGTCATCACTATAATAATGTCAATGAGGTCATTACTATGGTAATGTCAATGATGTCATCACTATGGTAATGTCAATGAGGTCATCACTATGGTAATGTCAATGAGGTCATTACTATGGTAATGTCAATGATGTCATCACTATGGTTATGTAAATGAGGTCATCCCCATTGTAATGTCAATGAGGTCATCACTATAATAATGTCAATGTGATCATTACTATGGTAATGTCAATGAGATCATCACTATGGTAATGTCAATGAGGTCATCACTATTATAATATCAATGAGGTCATCACTATGGTTATGTCAATGAGGTCACCATTTTGGTGAACTATGGACAGGTTGTCAGTAGTTGATACGTCTTGGACACTGAATTTCTTCATAGAGAAATGAGAATGATATAAAAAACATTGATCTTCATATACTCATTGCATTTAACTCATATTGAAAGCTTTGCTGCTACATACTATGTAGAAACACCCTTTTGACTTTTTGAGTTTACCCTGGTTTTTGTGTTTCTGCTGACAGTGGTTCCAGAATGCAGTTCACTTTGAGGATGGACTGCCGGACTACCTGACCAACCTGTTCTCCCACTACTGTCCTCTGTACGACCTTCACTGCCAGTTCCTGAAAGAGATTGACCAGAGACTGTCTATGTGGTGAGTGTATAGCTCTGTGTGTGTGTGGGGTGGGGGGGGGGTGTTAAACTATCTGTTCCTGAAGGGAGTGGACCAGAGATTAATATCTATTTAATATTTATTTGGTAGATACAGTTCTATAGCTCTCTTTTGTGGGGAATCCAGCTGTTTAATGCACTCTAATAAATATGTATAAAGTTGACTCAAGAAGTTAATAACCATGAATGAAGCTTTAATGTTTTGGGTCATGTAGCATTGCCATTCTCACTTTTGATATTAATCTCACTTTACAAATGGAATTTATAGTTATATAGTTAAGAAGTGAGACTGAGATCAAAAGTGAGCTTGTCTATGTTTTATGGCCCACTGACCTGATGCCTGACGGCAGAACTCCGCCACAGTCGTCTCTACCATGTGATCGTTCTCGCAGTGTTCTAGTATTCTCCTTTTTTGTGATTTTTCTTGCTATAAGTTGTAACTGCTCACCATTTAACACATATTGATCACTGGTTGTCAGTCATTTTATGATACAGACATCGGCTGACTGAACGGGCCTGTTGAGGCCTCATTAAGAGGCTGTCAACATCTCTCTCTCCTCTGGTGAATGAGGGGGGACCTAACCATTTAAAACTACCCCCTAGGGGACAGGCTGTCCAAATAATGCACTGGCGGTGAATACCAAAGAACTGATGATGGTTTATTGATTAAGAACCTTACTGAATTGAAGTCAAACTGGATATTTTGCATACTTAGATCTTTGTGTACAGTTTTATAGGAAATGGAGAAATTTTTAGCAATATACATGTATCTGTTTTGATCATTTATTTAAGGAGGCTGGGTGGTGAATAAATTTAACATTAGATCTTCCTTAAACTTTGACATATGCTATTTTTTGCCATAAACTAATATTAAATGAATAAAATATCTAGCCATTTAACCTTGAACAATTTGAATATTTTTCTACATCTTTAAACAATGCTCTTCATCTTAAGGAGGTAAATATAGCCTAAAGATGACTGTGACCATCCAGCCCTTTTAATAGGTACCAGATAATCTGGTTTCCCAGTGTCTGTAAATTCCTACAAGTTCTTACTGATTTTTCATTCCTATCAATATTGAAATAAAAACAATACAACCAAAAATGCTATGACTATTTCCTTATCTGTTGTAAGAATCTGTTTGGCTCCTTCAATGTATGGCGTCATTAGTAGAGACCAACAGAGGGGCCATCACACACTTGTGTCTGCTCCATTAGCTCTATATCAGCCGATTTATCGGGCTCCATTAACTCTATATCGGCCGATTTATCGGGCTCCATTAGGTCTGTATCAGCCGATTTATCGGGCTCCATTAGGTCTGTATCAGTCGATTTATCGGGCTCCATTAGGTCTGTATCGGCCGATTTATCTGGCTCCATTAGGTCTGTATCAGCCGATTTATCTGTCTCCATTAACTCTGTATCGGCCGATTTATCGGGCTCCATTAGCTCTGTATCGGCCGATTTATCTGTCTCCAGTAGCTCTGTATCGGCCGATTTATCGGGCTCCATTAGCTCTGTATCGGCCGATTCATCGGGCTCCATTAGTTCTGTAACGGCCGATTCATTGGGCTCCATTAGCTCTGTATCGGCCGATTTATAGGGCTCCATTAGCTCTGTATCGGCCGATTCATCGGGCTCCATTAGCTCTGTATCGACCGATTTATCGGGCTCCATTAGCTCTGTATCGGCCGATTTATTGGGCTCCTTTAGCTCTGTATCGGCCGATTTATCGGTCTCCAGTAGCTCTGTATCTGCCGATTCATCGGGCTCCATTAGCTCTGTATTGATATTGGTTTATTTATTGGCCTACTTTATACAGCTTATGCACACTTGGATGGTGATGGAGTGCCAATCAACTGTACGAGTTACATGACAAATCTGGTGTATAGCCCCTTAAGGGAGCTGAAACTGCTGGATTCATGGCCATTAAAGGGAGACAAGGCCAGAATCTTACAAGTGAATGGTGGGGGGGGGGGGGGGGGGGGGGGGGTGGGTGGGTGCAGGGGCGGGGTCCGGGTCAGTATTCTTATACTGTACATGTGATTGTAAGTTTGTAACCTTTACAATCTAGACAATCCTGATGTACTGACTTTTACCTAATTAGAGTGAAATAATATGTTAATATGTCACTAAACAGAATCAAAGTCCTGAGAGTACATGTAATGGGGAGACTTTTTAATAATTACTATTTAAAAAAAAAACCTGCAGTCATGCAAGCTAATATTGACAGCCAATGAATTCCCTGTTTATGAAGATGGCGGTGGTCATACAGAAAATCTGTCAGATCAGAGAGTGCTTAAAATGAGGAGTGTAGTTTAACACTTGTTTAAGGGTAACCTTTGATTTTCAGGGAAGGCAAGTCCAATGCCCATCTAAACGGAGACTACCAAAGAATTGGAGACATTATGGTTGCTACATTTCCCAAAGTTTTACCGGTGAGTGATCGGCAATCATTTACTGAAGGTGCTTTTAAGTATTTTGAGATGAAATAAACCCTAATATACTCAGCATATTGTACTAGAGATATTCCTGAGAAATAAGTTGGATTAAGAGGAATTTGTAAGTCTAAACTAGATTTTTTTAAATTAAATAATGCTACAAATAGAATCATCAATTGACTCCAGCATGTCAGTGGAAATATTATCACAGATTTATACTTTATGGATGTAGAGACTTTCTTATACAGAGTTTCCTTTTCTTTTCATGCATTACTGGTTTCCTTTGTCAATAGCTTTACAGAAATTACCTACAACGACAAGAGGAGATATTGTTGGACCTGGAGCTAGCCTTAAAGTCACATAAACCCTTTGAAGCCATGTACCGGGACTTTGAAAAACAGAAAGTGTGTTATCTGCCCCTGAATGCCTTCCTCCTCAAACCAGCACAGCGAGTGCTGCACTACAGACTTATCATGGAGCGTAAGTGTAACTATGTCACTTCCTGACCTCTAGTCAGTGTAACTAGGTCACTGCCTGACCTCTTAACAGTGTAACTAGGTTACTGTCGTCTGACCTCTACTCAGTGTAACTAGGTCACTGACTGCCCTCTATCCAACATATCTAGGTTACTGACAGACCCTACAGTTATCATAAATCTGAATTTTTAGACTTCTTAAATTGGTATTGTAGCAAATGCAGCAATTTAGCTTTTTATTCAATAGTTATGTATATCATATGCAGTCTCAAATTTTTATTGTAGGAAACAAGATAATGTGAATTGTTAGTGAACCTTGTTTCCCTTATCATATTGTAATATTACTGTGAATTGAAAGTAAATATTCACTATATGCATAATTAAATATTTGGTTAAGGCAAAGATATACCTCATCCCAAAGATGTACCTCATCCCAAAGATATACCTCATCCCAAAGATGTACCTCATCCCAAAGACCTTGTTTTTAAATGTACACTGTACTTCACTCTGATCTAATAATGAGCACAAATTATTAATTTTGAAAAATAATCAAATAGTGATTATGCCCCTTTCAACAGTTAATATACATGCCATTGGGTACTCTAGAAAAAAGTTAATAGTCTTTTGTAAGGAAATCCCTTTTAGAATAGATATAATAGCAAACTTCCCTTAAAATTTCCTAGTGACAGAGATTGTTCTCTTTTTAAACAGAATTTGCAAAGTATTCCTGATGGTAAAATAAACTGGTATATAACATAATATAACTCAGCTCAATTGTTGATTTCTTTTTCTATCTTCAGGTTTAATCAAACACTACACACTGGATCATCCAGACTTCACTGACTGTAAAAGTAAGTGTACACAGTACGCAATGTTTAGGTTTCATATTCATATCCTATATTATAAAACTCAACAAATTTCATTCATTCTGTGATGGCGTTTTAATTTAACCATTACAAATATTTGTATTTTTTTTACCTTGTAAATGAATATTTTGATACTTGAAAACATTTTAAAATTGTGAAAAATTCGCCCATAGAATTCCCTTTTTTGTACAATGGATACCTTATTCAAACTATGATGCTTGAATCCCCAAGCATTGATAAAGATTGTAACTTTTCTGTATTCAGTGTAACAGTTATGTAGTGTCAAGTGTTGTAACATCATCACGTCTTGTTTTACAGGTGCCCTCAGTCAGATAACGGCCCTTGTGACGGAGTTCAACGACTCCATTAGATCTCAGGTAAAATTCCTTGCTTAGAATGGATATATGATTTCATCAGTCTCGTAAGTGCACCTTATCCTGAAATTTACACACTATTTATACTGAAAATATATTGAATAAAAAAAATTAAAAAAAATTGTCAATCCACTTGGAAAAGAGAATTGAAAAACTGACTCGCACAAAGTTTAATCGATGACACTGTGATATATAAAGTCTGAAAATATACTTTAATTAGGAATTCTTTCAGCTACACCTACTTAGGCTTGCGTCTAAATGTATGCATGTTTTATCTGGTTCCAGGAGAATCTCCACAAACTGATAGAGCTGCAGAGGGACTTGGTGGGCATCGATACACTGGTCCACACAGATAGGGTAAGTATAATATAAATACTGGGTTTGAGCAGTTTATATTTTGAAAAATAAATGTGCATGTGGTTTACAAGAAGCATAATCCATTCAAGCTGTGTTCGTATAAGGATGAAATAATTCACTATTAGATTATTTTTCATAAAATCTATATAATTGCAAAAATGTTGAAAGTTAGATTATTTTAGCTTACTGATATTTGGTACTGTATTTAATTATTAGAAAAATGTTGTAGATTTAATGTATGTATTTCCCCTTCAGATATTTATCAGAGAAGGCTGTCTTCAGAAATTTTCCCGCAAGGGTTATCAGCAAAGAATGTTTTTCTTGGTAAGTTTAAACCAAATGTTGTAAAATGTTCATAAAATTCTTTCAATTGAGCAAATATTCATTAGTGATATAAGGATTTTATGTAGGAATTTAATATATATTGGACAGCCTTATGCTTGCTGTTGTTCATTTTCTTGAATAAATTACTGTATACAGGGTTATTTTTGCCCCGTGTAATTTTCGCCCTTCTACACTTGCAAACAGTTTCGCCTCGTCTTGAATTCGCCCAGACACAGTTATGTTTAAAGAGAGATAATCTGAGACATTGGAATTCGCCCAATCATAAATTTGCCTGCTGACAAAGAGGACAAAAGGGTTGAAAATAAAACGGGGGGCGATTATTTCCCTGTGTACAATACTTTTATAACCCATGATGTGTTTAATTTTACGTTTTCTTGAATAAACTGTGGAAATTTTTGTTGGACATTTTGAGAATTAAACCAGTAACATTATTATTTGGACAGTTTTCATGAATATTGTTTAACTTTTATTTGACCAGTAATGTTATTATTTGACAGTTCTCAGACTTCCTGGTGTACACTAGTCGCGTGGCCTCCTCGGTCCTACAGTTCAAAGTTCACGGCCAGCTCCCACTGCGAGGAATGATCGTAAGATCTGGTTTATATCTGTCAATCACTTTAAATTTGTGTTAGCTCAAAATATTTAAAACAATATCAGGCCAGAAAGTGTTCTACTTTAATGTTGTGCATTACTGTATTTATCTTGCATCTGGTAATTCTGACTATTGAATTATGATTTAGGATTGAAATAGCCAATAGATTCAAACTGCCATGATAACTTGCTAATGACATTGCAAGATAGAAAATATTGTCTATTTGTCATACCAATGTTACTAGGTCAGTGACTGACCTCTTAACAGTGTAACTATAAGTCACTGACCCACTTCTTAACAGTGTAACTAGATCACTGACCAACTTAACAGTGTAACTAGATCACTGACCAACTTAACAGTGTAAGTAGATCACTGACCAACTTCACAGTGTAACTAGATCACTGACCAACTTAACAGTGTAACTAGGTCACTGACCAACTTCTTAAGAGTTACTAGGTCACGGACTACCTTCTTAACAGTGTAACTAGGTCACTGACCCACTTTATAACAGTGCGACTAGGTCACTAACTGACGTCTTAGCAGTGTAATTATCTTATTTTTATGACAGTACATGTATATCCTGTTCTCTGTGTGTATTGTTACAGGTGGAGGAGTCTGACCATGCCAAGATGGCTGTGGCCAACAGCTTTGCGATCTACGGAGGAAACAAGTGTATCTTAGTGGCAGCAGGGTAAGAATTAAACCAATACACTCACTCAGTGCAGTTCTTAAGTTTGTAATGATAGAGACAGATCTAGAATAAAAAGAGGGCATCTTCAGAAAAAAATTATCACTGCTAATTAATGAAACGGCCCAGAGACAGAAGACCGGATGTATGAGTAAGACCGCCACCATATTCCTCTCTTCTATTTTACACATTTTGTCTCTTTCTTTGTAAAATTGATTGCCTTAATGCGGGAAATTTCTTTATTGATTTGTAATGATAAGTAATGTTTGAATTTCATGTAACATGTAGTTCTCAAGAGGAGAAAGACAAGTGGATAGAAGATCTGAACGAAGCCATAATACGAGCCAAGAGTCGGGGCGACGAGAAGTTCCGGTATCCTAGTCTCAAATCCTCTACAAGTGAGTATAGATAAATAAAGGGAGAAAACAAACCCAGGCTGGTTTAGACCAGGTGAACTGAGCCTTCACACTATACAAATATTTGAAAATCTGTTTAAAAAGAAGGAATAATATAGTGAGGAAGATCTTCGCTTTAACAAGATTTTTTTTTTGAACAGGGAAATGTTTGCAACTTCACTATATGATCTGTATGTCACGTGGTTAACAGGTGTGCGACTGTCAGTCAATATATTGGGTCTCAATGGCTCAGTGGTTAGAGTGCTGGCACAGTACGCCAGAGGCCCTGGGTTCGAGTTCCAGTTGAGACTTGACTTTTCACCACCTGTTACATTAAATCTATGTAAAGGAAGTGATTTTTTAGTTCCCCAGAACCTCTATCAACTGATTTTCTTTAAAAAGAGGAATTTAACAACTGTTTCTGTCTCTAATGGGTTATTTAATCCCCCATTGTTGTTGCAACAGGTTGATTTAACAATTATGTTTTTGTCTGTCACAGGTTCGTCAGACAACGTAGGTGTTGATGGAGAGGTGAACGGCGTGTCTCAGGACAAGAACGTCCAGCATCGCGCCAACACCACCATGCATGTCTGCTGGCACCGCAGCACCAGTGTCAGCATGAGAGACCACGAACGAGCAATCAAGGTAACCACAAAAACCACACAAACCACATCATAAAAGTAATCAATGCACCACAAGTACCACACCATCAATGTAACTAGGGTTGTTCCAATCATCAAATATCCTCTCAACTCAGTTGATGGTTTGCACAGACCAAGCGCTCAATTAGAAAGATTTCATTCCAGTTTAGGTAGAAAAAATTCAATATGTGAAGATCATTATTCCAATCAGTTGGTACCTAAGTTTAAGGATGATTTATTGGGTTGTACAAAAATGTTTTAAAGTTTTGAAATAACATGATGACCTTGAGCTGATGAGTGTCCTTGACCTTTCAGAACCAGCTGAGTGGGTACCTCCTGAGGAAGTTCAAGAACAGCAATGGCTGGCAGAAGCTGTGGGTTGTCTTCACCAACTTCTGCCTCTTCTTCTTCAAAACATATCAGGTACAATTCTTTGTGATATTTACTGATATAATTAAGGTAGGATTCTTCCTATCATTTAATGATATTAAGTACAATTCCTCATGGTATCGCTGGAGCCAGGATCAAGAAAGATCCTAGATTTTAGTTAAAATTCAATCATTCATTTAATAAGCTTACTTATGGATCATAGATAGATATTGGATATGAGTAGATAGCAACAACATAAATTAATAATCTTAAATTATATTTCTATTTTGTATTTTTGAAAAATAAAAAAATATGATACTTGGTCTGATCTTACTGGAGTCTGAGACTTCTTCACAATCCTTGGACCAGATTTTGATATTTCATGTACATTGTTATATTCAGTAGTATATTCTCACTATATAACTCTATATAGACGAATAGTCAATAATTGTAATATTAGCTCGTCCGAAAAATATTGACCGGTCAATATTTTTTTAATATTAAACGGCTAGGAATAATATCTAGAGAATATTCCCTCTGTTTCAATTAATTACGTCTGATTTGTAAATGGTGACGTAGATAAGTCCTTGCGACTCCAAAACAAGGTGACGTCATAATAAGAAATCAGTCAAGGCAAGTAAACAACGGACGCGCAATGCGACAGTTTGCTATCATAACGGATATAAGAATTTGCAAATTTTGAAGTAAGATCAGGGAGAACATCAGTAACTTAATTCCTTAGGGCGCCGGAATATCACCATTGACAGTTTGATGCCGACGATATTTTGGAAATAAACTTTGCGCAAAATTTAATTTGTGAATTCTATGTTGAGCTGAGAAAATAACGGTGATCTGTTTTCAAATCCTTTCTTGAATTTTGGTTTGTTTCTTCATATAACAAAACAAATGTTGACTGTTTTCGGGCAACATTGATTATATTAGCACTCGAGGGACGAATATATTGCCCTCGGGGGCTAATATAATCAATGTTGCCCTCAACCCCAGTCAATATTTGTATAATATATTATGGATTCAATCAAGATAGAATTTAACACCAGACTCCATACTAAACCCTCTGTCGCTAATTTCTTTAATTACAGGATGACTTCCCTTTAGCCAGCCTTCCATTGCTAGGTTATGCTGTAAACACACCGGAGGAAGAAGATGGCATTCACAAAGACCATGTGTTCAAGCTACAGTTCAAGAATCATGTCTACTTCTTCCGAGCGGAATCCGAGTACACATTCGAAAGGTTGGTCAATATCAACTTCCTATTATAGGGGGAGACAACATCAGTAAAAGAAAATACATGATGAAATAGATGGGGAAATATCCTCTTTCACAGTTTTCCATACTAAAGCTTTTTTTTAGCTGGGGTCAGGGGGGGTGTCAAAAATACTAAATTTTTAAAAATTTAACTATCATAGCCGCAAAATTTGGTAATCTTCTTGGCTTGTGGAATTAAACATAATCAAAATAAGATAACATGGAATGTTAGAATTGAAAGTATAGATTGTTAACTTGTGACACACACAGCACCTTCAAACATCTAAAGGATATAGCAGTTCAATTTTTATTTTAACGGTAAAAATACATGTAATACATGTACCCTGGTACACACAATCCATTCCCACAACTTTGACTGTTCCTGGCCCATTTTATTTTGAGGCTTTGGGGAACCATCTAACGATGATGTGTTTGTTTTATAGATGGATGGAGGTGATCAACAGTGCAACCAACAGTGCCAGGAGAATACGACTCTTCAGTCGATTGGACAGTAATCAGCCAATCAGCTCTTAGCGTGGAGATCTCTTCTTGGCCCTGCCACAGACTTGAGTTTCTACAGCTGAACACTGTAACAGGCCACACAATGTGTGGAGTTGAAAAACGCCATGTTTCTCTAGATAGCTACAAAACTGCATCAGTGGGAAAGAAATTCAACTAAACTTGTCCACATGGACTTAAAATAGTTGATCAAGTTTTACCTGAAATAAATATAAAGTGTGAAATACTGGTAGTTTTACCTGCACTGATAAGATTTTCCCCTGAAATTTTTTTTTTACCAGGAACACTTCCCTAGTCAAGCTTTACATTCTCACATTTTCAATTTAAATATTTGTTTTTATGACAATACTGAGCGGTGTCTATGAACTGATTAGTTTCCCCTGCCAGCAGCTGTATTATAGAATCTATGCAATAGTTATTCACTCCTATCATCGAGTACATGAACAAAAATGTTGTCGGTGGGAGAGGCTTGTTTGGGCACATTTTCCATACTTCCACAGTTAATGACTAGAACTTTTTTATGTATTACACGAAACAGTTATCATCTTAACTTGTCTATATGATTATGTAATCAACATCAGTATATTGCTTATCAATTTTTCTGTATTATTTGTTCCGATTACTATCGTGTCAAGTAAAACATAATTATCTCCCCCTATCACACTTATGTTACTGTTATACTAGATATTTTTACACTCGTGTTAGCTGTGAAATCAAACTTTACAAACCAGTATTTACTTATTTTAACATTAGGATTTGACAAATAACATTTTCATAATGTACGAACTACCATGTGTAGTGGTATTAATTATACAGTATATCTGGATTAAGGGAGTCTGATTTTGTAGATAATACCATTGTATGGCAGCATTGATTCACCCTGTGTTGTGAACTCTCCACACCTGCCTGTGAATCTGTATATCACTGAGTTATCACACACAAGAAATGGCCTTAAACAGGGGGGTGGGGTCACAGAAGAATAAAAAATTGACCTTACATGGTTATAGCGGGGTGGGGGGTCATTTGTTGTGTGTGAAGGGGGAACACCAAGTATTCATGTATCATTGTTATAATAATGTATTTTAATGAGTTATTTCTACAAAGAAATTCTGAAATATAGACAGTATATGTATACATTTATTGCATGCTTCGTCAGTAGATAGCCAGTTTATTTTATTTTTGGCTGACATATTTTTGTACCGTGTATTGGGTTGTGTATGAAAATTCAGAAGTCCTGTAAACCACAATGAGGGAGTGATTGGTTGTCGGAGATATTATCGGGTAGATTTCTTTTTTCGTTTCTCTCCTTTAATGTAAAACCAGCAGGGACCTTATTCACAAGTCTTCATTAAACTAGTTGATCCTATACAGGCTGTACTGTAGATTCCTATTTCTACTCATGATATTAATATCATGGTTTTTAAAATCTCACTTTAATTTTCTGAAAGCTGTAAACTATGTAAAATGATAACAAAACTTAGGTGCTCACGATTTTATATTCTTGCGATATGATACATGTATGATGATAACTCTTGTGTTGACTATGGAATCTACAGTACTAGCTCACTAGCCTTTAAAGTTAGATGTAATAAAGACCATGCATACCATCCATATGCACACTACCCTGTGAATTTTCTCTCATCAGACCCTATAGATTGTAGAAGGTTTGTGATTATACAACCCCAGACTTGTGCATCAACACTGGATATGTTTGTTTGCTGCTTTTCCCCGGGTTTTTCTGTGAAAGTTTGAGCTTGTATATTTTAGTTGTTGCAATTCTTATATATTTATTTTAATTTTTTTTTATATTAATTTTCAGATTTTCATGCAATTTTATTTAAGTTTTATGGTTGTTAAAACAGATGACATTATATTTATCTTATTTTTTTTTATTGCAAATTTATGATTCTTTTAAAAGATTGATGTGAACATTTTCATTGTAGTTGTATATATTTCAAAAACCATTTTTAAGCAGCTTGAGTTGCCAAGCAACCTATTTTTCCCTGATTCAGAGTAAAAATGGTTATACAATGACCGTTAGTACACAGTTCACAATAGTATTTTAATATTTCTCGGTATAAATTAGGTTACCACCTTACAGGTTGATTCTTCTTGTATTTACATGTACTGGGAAATCATCAGCATTTGTTGGGATTAATTTTTCACATTTTGATAATGTGAAAATTTTCTCTCACCAGTAATCTTTCTCCACTCTCAAACCATTAAATGCAAATGATACGAAATGTAAAGTAATGGAAATTGCTTGTATTCTGTTCATAACTTAATGTCTAGGTGAACCAAACCAAAAAAAACCCCAGCAAACCAATTTTTTCTTCAAAAAACTATACAAAGTATGACCCTTTGAGGGCAGTAGCTATGAGAACTTGTTGAGACTCATATACCATATATAGGATATAAAAGGGGGGGGGGGCTTTGTCAACATAAATGGATGGAATGGCATTGTTTAACATCCCCATGTGTATATGGTGGTTTGTCCTCTGTAACTCTGTACATGCTTTTAATCAGTATCTTATATCACATATAAACAGATGGAGAGTTTATTGGTTTATTTCCTGAGAACAAATGTCTTATAAATACATCACTTCATTTGATTCATGCATTGTATTGCAAGTTAACCATATATTTATGGAAAAAAAACTCCCCACCAAAATCTGCCTAAAGAGTCAAAAGAAAAATCCGAAAAAATAGCACTTTTCAGATGAGTGTTGACTTAAATGACACAAGGTGAAATAAATAATGGTGACAATTGCTATTCTGTGAACCTGGAATAGTTATTCTGTAGAGATGTCCTGGTGCTTCTAATTTAGAGAACTCTATGTAGAAAGAATGTCACTACAATATGTGTTATTATATGAATACTGTATGAAATAAATTCTTTAAAAAATAATAAAATTCAGTAAAATTTCTGCCTGATTCTTTTCTCTACGTGATGGCTTAACTGACTGCAAACTAGATTGTTTGGTGTTGTTCGCAGGATGTGGACCCTGGTATTGAGAATATAATTTGTGTAAAGAGAGAGAATACGGAAAAAAGCCTTAATTATTTGGCTCTTAAAAACTACTTATTAAATGTGTTCCAACTCTTTTTTAAAAGTACACGGATCGCATACGCCACATATACATATTTTATGACAATATTATGGTGGTTTCCATTGTTGGCGCATGCGTGGACTTGACAGCCATATATCATGCAGGCGACTTTGCTTTGTATGTGTGTACAGGTCCTGGTAAAACACTTGAAATTATCATGATAATGTATACATGTGATTTAATTCAGAGAGGAAGAAAGAGGTAGGGTGTCAAACGTGAGTGGGACAAAGACTATAGCTGTATCTTTTGCTCTGTTCCCTTGCCTTGGAAAAAAAAACTCCCTGTGTTGCAAATCTCAGATGAACAAGTGTTGTCGATGAATAAAACACTTCAGACTTGGTGGAGTTAAGAAGTATAATCTTAAAATCGTGAAACTACCGGTATATTCATCGGGGAAACTCTGTTTTACATTCGTTAATTATAGATATCGGTCGTAATTTTTACTAGCTTACTGTCATTCATATTCATAAAAAAATTATTATAGTATTTAAAGAATGTAATCTATATAATAATGATCTATAACTTATAACAGAGACATAAATAATATATGTCTCTGCTTATAAACTCTATTTCGTATTTTTGAATTGTCAATTGTCAATTGTCAAAATGATTGTCAATCATTTGTCAAAATGAACTAAACATACTAGATTAGTCATAGACTGTGAACTATAGTTTTCGAACCGAAGTATGCATGGTTAACGATTCGTTAACCAGTTTTCATCTGTAAAACCATATTTAACGGTTGTAAACTATAGTTTACGAATGCTCATGTAAGTTTATCTGTCAGAAAATAAACGTTAACAATAGACTTTGCTGATAAATATAGATTGACATCTGTAAACTATAGTTCACATCCGTTAACTATAGTTAAGAGCTATTAATCATAGTTTCAAAAATCGCGAATCTACCGTATCAGGGGGGGGGGGGGCACTTTGACGAATTTTGGCCTACAATGTATACCATTAATTTTGGCGGATGTAATTTTGGTGAATCTTTTTCCATTCATTAAAAATCTATTGTCACTCTATTTCTAACAGCTGAGAAGTGAACTTGGGCAAAATTCCTAAGTCACGATTACAAGGCGGTACAATTTACTGTCTGATACTGGCTGTACACACGTTAACATTTTTAACAAAATGAAATAAATACACAGGCAAAAGTGGCTCGCATGAATCTCGCATGAAATTCGCATGAATTTCATGCGAATTCTTCGCATGAGAAACAGACGAAAGGTATCAATTTTATCATGCTCATGAAATTTAAAAATATATGAAAAAATAAGCCCAAAAACTACATGTTTGTTAGCAAAATCTACATATAGAAGTACTTAAATTTGGTGAATATAATTTTAAATTTTAATTTTAAATCTGTCCGAGGGATTTCCCAACTTTTAAAAAAAACCACAGGCAAAGATTTTCGCGTCTTTTTTCAAGGGATTCTAAATATAGGTCTTTGATGGCTTCTTCGTATGGACGAAACGGTTTTATAATCTTCTTGCCCACTTTTGGATATATTCAATATTGTCGATTAGATATTTTGGCAGGTGAGTTGACCACACCGGGCATGCATACTCACAGACTTGTCTCACTAGAGCCTTATAAACTCAAACTAGTTCTTTTTCACTTAGACCTGCATGTTTTAATTGACGAAGTTAAAAGAGTATTCAGTATTCAGTATTAACTATAGTTTACACTTCTGAAACATAGATTATTGCGTTGACTATTGTTTACAGATGTGAAATACAGATTAATGTTGTTAACTATAGTTTCCAGCCGATCTATATTATATCAGGAATATCTTCTGTTAACGTTTATTCACAGACGGATAAACTTTGATTAGGTGAAAAGCAGTACTAGTTCCGAGTCATAAGTAGTGTCGTATTTTTTTTTTACGATTTTCTCTGCACGTTTTCTTTGGAATAACATCAATGCAGAATATTTGTTTTGATTGGAGTACCTGCCTCCTCCCTACTTATTTGGAACAATAGACCAATCCACACCTTAGTTATGTCCCTTGACCGCCATCTTTGGGGGAAAACCCATAGATTTCTCACAGTAGCCTTTGTAGTTTGTGTAGAGTTTTGTAACTTTGTCATTTGACATTAAAAATCCGTTTCTGTTGCGTACATGTTTTTTTGATTGCCACAGGATGGGGCAACCCACACATCGAAGGAATAAATTAAGTTCAAAGAGATTTCATCACAGGACGCCCAAATATTTGGTTGCACAGGGAAGTGGAAAATTGGGTTTTCCCCTTAGACCTTTGGGAAGACCTCGCAAAGGGAAACAATTTTTGCAAGGAGTTGATTGAACTATATTAAATATTGTGTGTGTGTGTGTGTGTGTGTGTGTGTGTGTGTGTGTGTGTGTGTGTATATATATATATATATATATATATATATATATATATATATATATGGGAAGCTCAATATAGCCATGTCAATTAATTTTTGGGTTTTTGTGAAGTTAGTATTTCCTTTGTCCCCCTTTACTTATGCAGGTACAAGGGTAGGTCAAGCCCCCTACATTAAAAACAATGCTACGTATCTGCAATGGAAACTTAAGCATATAAATCAACAATTATCGTTTACATTCCTAATGTTTTGATGTTAACTAATGTTTCTTCATTTGTTACAGATGTCTCAGTGATAAAGCAAATCTTTGATTATCCAACGTGTTTAAAATGCAGATAACTGGTCCAGAATTGGTATAGTGACTCCAGTTAAACAACAGACTTACCATTTACATATAAATGTATATTATGATTAACTTTGATAACTTTGATATCGCATCTCTGCACCGTCTATCAGTACTTTTAGTACTTTGATTTTACAATGTAACTTCGCATAAATATGATAGTTGCTAAAATACGACTAACCAATAGTCAGGGTTGTGTTTTCTAATAGAAGTCATTTGATTTTTACGGTAAATGAATAACTGTGAATTATTGATGATTATTTATATTCCGGATCTTATTTCCTTCAATGTCGGCATCTATTCTTCTATCGCGCCGTCGCGGTATCCAGTGTACACAAACAAGAACTGGTGGTGGACACCATCACACGGGACGCTGTAATCGTGGTTTTCAGCTGTAAACAACAAATATTTGAGAAAAAAATTCAATTTTTCATGAATATTTTTCATATTTTAATTGTTTCTTGAATCTTACCAAGCGTGTTGCAAGCTATTTTCGCTAAACTATACCAGAAGCCAAAGATCCTCTCCTTTAGCCTCTCCAAGAGGATTGAGAGGAGTGGAGCGGAGCGAAGATGGTTTCCAACAGATGTGATTCACTTCTTGGGTAAAAATCATACTGTAACTTCGTGTGTAAGTGTTACTGAAATGAACTCGATGTCTATTTCAATACATGTTCATGAATATTTACAGAGCATGGATGGAGACCCAACAGATTTAGGAGTGGATAGGGGCGTCAGTGAGCATGATGACAAAGGAAATGTAAATGAGAATGATAAACATTTAGAGGAAAGAGAGACAGAGTTAACACAAGGCAGGGGCATATATATATATAGTGTATACATCCCTGCTCAAGAGGATGAAAAACCTGACACAGTGAGGCCTTACAAATGTGTGGACTGTGGAAAAGCTTTCAGACAGAAAAGGCATTTAAGCAGTCATAAAATGATCCACACTGACCAGAGACCATATAAATGTAACTTCTGTGGGCAGGGGTTCCGACAGTCCAACGCTTTAAAGAAGCACTGCACCATTCACACCAAAGAAAGACCCTACACATGCGGCGTTTGTTACAAGAGCTACTCCCTCAAAAAGGTATTACTTGTAAACACACATGAAGATACACATCGGGGAGAGAGACCAAATATGCAAGGTTTGTGGACAATCTTTCATTCAGTATTCGAGCATAAAGAGACACATGACATTGCATATGTGAGATATGTGATAAATCCTTCACTAGGCATAATAGCCTTGTAAATCAATTACTCATCCATTCCAGAGAGAGACCACATTGCTGCGATCTGTGTGACAAATAGTTTAAAACCTCTGCACATCTGTCCAAGCATCGTAGGATCCACATGGGGGAGCAGCCTTACAGCTGTGCCGTGTGTCAGTGGGCGTTCAGCAACCATTACAACATGACCAGGCACCTCAGAATGGTGCACAAGTACAGGAGACTACACAGTGTTAAGAAAACCTGGGAGTGCGAGAAATGTGGGAAGGAGCCAAGTTGCCAGTCTCATCTTCTAAGGCATCTGACCTCCCACACAAAGGTGAGGAAGTTTGTGTGCGAGCTGTGTGGAAATATGTACTGTCAGTCCAGCACACTGCACAAACACAGAAAAAAGGTGCACACCAAATAGAAGAAGAAGAAAAGTTGAAGACAAATAGTTCATGGAAATATGTGCATGTTGACAATAAACAAAAGTACAGTGTAGTACATGTAATAGGTACTCGGACTGTCATTCTAGAATGTTGTAAAAAACAACAGGAAAAAGATGCACACCAAAAAGCAATGTTGAGTCTGTTTTCGGAAATAATTTTTTTGACTTGTTTTATAGATTTAAAATCAATTAAACAACTGCTAAACACAAGATATATACATATGTATCTAATTTTGATGTTTTTTGTAAGACTTTATTAAGTAATCATTACCAAGTAGTTTGAAGTCAAAGAAATACCAGTAAATTTGTAAATTCCAGTAAATTTGACCCTCTTCCATGAATACATGTATTATTAAGGTCTTCCGTTTCCAACGGAAGACCTTATAGTGATTGTAATGTTTCTTATTATTAAGGTCTTCCGTTTCCAACGGAAGACCTTATAGTGATTGTAATGTTTCTTATTATTAAGGTCTTCCGTTTCCAACGGAAGACCTTATTGTTTTCGTACTGTTTATTATTATTATTATTATTATTTTTTTCCAAATTTTGTGCACGCGATTTCTCGAAAACTATTCGACCGATCTGAACCATTTTTTCACAGATGTTTGGATGTGATCTGAATTTTATATGTTTTTGAAATTTTTGACGTCGTCACTTCCGGTACCGATTTATCGGTGATTTTGTCGTTTTTGACGACCATTTTTGTGCACGCATAAACTCAGAGACTATCAAAGATATGATCATGAAATTTTCAGGGTAGGTAGTCTATAGTTCGGAGTTGTGTCTATTGTTTTTGTTTTACGTCACCGGCGCCTTATTTTGAAGCTCGCCTAGGCTCGAAAATTGGGTACGAATTTTCATTCAAAATTTTCAGACGTTTTGATCTGTATTTTTTTATATGTTAATATTTTGTTAAAACATATATAACAAAAGTGGTAGAGAATTATTAGTTCTTTCTCATAAAATCAGGAAAAAGGGGCTAGCCCCTATATTTAGGGGCCAAGACACTCGTAAACTCTATTACAAATAACTTTAAAATGATAAAGATTTTGTAATGCATTATAGAAGCAAAGTTGTTGATCGTAACAATATATATCAGGAAAAATTATTGCCACGCCCATTTATTACGTAATTAGGGATTTTTAGGGGCCAAAGTTCTCAAACTTTGATACAATTTATCTAAAGAACAAAACATATTTTGTTAAGCATTGTAGAAGAGAAAATATTTGTATTGATGATTTAAATCGATTCCACTAATCAAAACACCAGTGTCTGTCCCCATTAAGGATCTACAGGGCTGACCCCTAAAAGATTCAATCATTTATATCTCAAATCTGAACAACACTTTTAGATAGGTGTAAGAACAAAAATTGTTAGTATTCTTAAGACCTTTCCAAACAAATCAAGAAAAAGGGGCTGGCCCCTTTAATTAGGGGCCAAGACACTCGTAAACTCTATCACAAATAACATTAAAACGATCAAGATTTTGTAATGCATTATAGAAGCAAAGTTGTTGATCATTACAATATCTATCTGAAAAAATCATTGCCACGCCCATTTATTACATAATTAGGGATTTTTAGGGGACAAAATCCTTAAATTTTGACGCAATATATCTAGAGAAGGTGACATATTTTGTTAAGCATTGTAGAAGAGAAAATGTCTGCATTGATGAATTTAATCGATTGCACTTATCAAAACACCAATATCTGTCCCCATTAAGGATTTACAGGGCTGACCCCTAAAAGATTCAATCATTTATATCTCAAATGTGAACCACAATTTTAGATAAGTGTAAGAACAAAAATTGTTAGTATTCTTAAGACCTTTCCAACAAAATCAAGAAAAAGGGGCTGGCCCATTTAATGAGGGGCCAAGAGACTCGTAAACTCTATTAACTCTCTTAGACTCTAGAAGAGAAAATGTCTGCATTGATGGTTCTAATCGATTCCACTTATCAAAACACCAATGTGTGTCCCCATTTAGGATCTACAGGGCGTGCCCCTAAAATACTTAATCGTTTGTATCTCAAAAATGAACAACAATTTAAGATAAGTTTAAGAAACAAAATAATAGTATTCTTAAGACCTTTTCAATGAAATCTAGAAAAAGGGTTTGGCCCTTTAAATTAGGGGCCAAAATACTCCTAAACTCAATGACAAATAACTTAAAAACGATCAAGATTTTGTAATG
This sequence comes from Magallana nippona, assembly GCA_033439105.1. Lineage (NCBI taxonomy): Eukaryota > Metazoa > Mollusca > Bivalvia > Ostreida > Ostreidae > Magallana > Magallana nippona. The sequence goes on along the minus strand of CM065920.1, from coordinate 1,363,845 downwards.
CATTATAGAAGCAAAGTTGTTGATCGTAACAATTAATGTCTGCTTGAAAAACTTTTTGGCACACACATTTATTACTTAATTAATGATTTATAGTAGCCAAAGTCATTGAACTTTTCAAAACATTGAACGGAAGACCTACTCGTTACTCGTAACGAGATCTAGTTATTATTATTATTATTCTTTTTTTTTTTCCTTTTTTTGTCCACAAGATTTCTCAGAGATGGCTAGATAGATTGTCTTGAAATTTTCAGTGATGATAGAGAATGATAATATCTCTAGGCGTTTTTTTCATTTTTTCAAAATTCATTTCCTGTCGTCCGTTTCCTGTCCCGCGACAAAAAGCTAGTGACATCGAGATCTCAAAAACGAAAAAGACTTGAGCATCCAAACTTTATGGGATGATAGTCCTATAGTTGTAGATGTGTTTAAACTATTTTGTTTTGATCGTCATAGGTTCCGGTCGTCACCGGAAGTACTTTAAAAAATATTTTTTTTACGCATTTAATTTATTTCATACAGAATTGAAATATAAGTATAAATTCTTACATAAGTCATCTATCCGATGTTAAATGAAGAAAAATAATCTACTTCCGGTGAGATATCTCAAGTATCTCAGGTTGTTTTTTTTAAACAGATGTTGTATCAGCGAGATCTCAAAAACTATAAGTGACCAAGGCACGAAACTAACATGGGTGATAGAAATTTGATAGAAGATGTGTTTAACCGCTTTCATTTTGTCAACCGTCACTTCCGGTCCACACTGGAAGAGTTCAAACAAATCAAGTTGTTTAAAAGTTTATCTGTTTTTCTTTGACAATTTGAGATAAATTGATAGGCAATAAAAATCCTGTTGTCTAGTGTTTAAGAAAAATTATCAATCCTTTTCATTGATTACTTCCGTTTGTCCGTTTCCTGTCCCGAGACAAAAAACCTTGACATCTCGAGATCTTAAAAATGGTAATGACTTGAACAACCAAACTTTGTGGCATTATAGACCTATATATTTAGATGTGTTTACACTATTTTGTTTTGTTCGGCGTAACTTCCGGTCGTCACCGGAAGCACTTCAAAAATTATTTTTTTTACCTATTTTAGTTATTTTACATAGAATTGAAATATTAGTTTACATCATGTCATATGTCATGTATGCGATGTAAAATAAACACAAAATTTCTTCTTCCGGTGAGTTATCTCAAATATCTCAGAAAACCTTTTTTTAAACAAATGTTTTAGCTGTCAGATCTTACAAACTTTAAGTGATTAAGACGCAAAACTTACATGGACAAAAGACATTTGACAGAAAATGTGTTTAACCGCTTTCATTTTGTCAACTGTCACTTCCGGTCTTCACCGGAAGTTTTCAAACAAATCATGTTTTAACAAGTTTACCTGACTTTCTTGGGTGTTTCATCTAGCCTGATAAAAAGTGATATACAATAGGAAAATGTGCATCAAATACCAGCTTTTATTTTGAATAATCACTTCCGTTCGTCAGTTTCCGGTCCCAAGACAAAAAACCTTGTTTCGATGAAATCTCAGATTAGGCAGAGAGGTGAAAAACCAAACTTTGAGGAAAGATTGACTTATGACTGTAGAAATGTTAAACGTGTATTTTTGGGTTCGGCTTTACTTCCGGTCGACACAAAAGGTACTTTAAAAATTGATTATGTTTTTCATTCTCGTTCTTGTTTTACATAGAAGTACATTTTTCATTCAAAGTAATTATCATATCCATTATTTTTTCTACTTGAGAGAAGCAATGTCTTATAGTTAAATTCATACATGTATATCAGAACGGAAGACCTTTTTGTTGCTAATGCAACAAGAGTCTAGTTATTATTAAGGTCTTCCGTTTCCAACGGAAGACCTTATAGTGATTGTAATGTTTCTTATTATTATTATTATTATTATTCTTTTTTTTTTTCCTTTTTTTGTCCACAAGATTTCTCAGAGATGGCTAGATAGATTGTCTTGAAATTTTCAGTGGTGATAGAGAATGATGATATCTCTAGGCGTTTTTTTCATTTTTTAAAAATTCATTTCCTGTCGTCCGTTTCCTGTCCCGCGACAAAAAGCTAGTGACATCGAGATCTCAAAAACGAAAAAGACTTGAGGATCCAAACTTTATGGGATGATAGTCCTATAGTTGTAGATGTGTTTAAACTATTTTGTTTTGTTCGTCATAGGTTCCGGTCGTCACCGGAAGTAGTTTAAAAAATATTTGTTTTACGCATTTAATTTACTTCATACAGAATTGAAATATAAGTATAAATTCTTACATAAGTCATCTATCCGATGTTAAATAAAGAAAAATAATCTACTTCCGGTGAGATATCTCAAATATCTCAGGTTGTTTTTTTTAAACAGATGTTGTAACAGCGAGATCTCAAAAACTGTCAGTGACCAAGGCACGAAACTAACATGGTTGATAGACATTTGATAAAAGATTTGTTTAACCGCTTTCATTTTGTCAACCGTCACTTCCGGTCCACACTGGAAGAGTTCAAACAAATCAAGTTGTTTAAAAGTTTAACTGTTTTTCTTTGACAATTTTAAATAAATTGATAGGCAATAAAATCCTCTTGCCTAGTGTTTAAGAAAATTTATCAGTCCTTTTCAATGAGCACTTCCGTTTGTCCGTTTCCTGTCCCGAGACCAAAAACTTGACTTCTCGAGATCTTAAAAACGGTAATGACTTGAACAACCAAACTTTGTGGGATTATAGACCTATATATGTAGATGTGTTTACACTATTTTGTTTTGTTCGGCGTAACTTCCGTTCGTCACCGGAAGCACTTCAAAATTTTTTTTTTTTACCTATTTTAGTTATTTTACATAGAATTGAAATATTAGTTTACATCATGTCATATGTCATGTATGTGATGTTTAATAAACACAAAATTTCTTTTTCCGGTGAGTTATCTCAAATATCTCAGATAACCTTTTTTTAAACAAATGTTTTAGCTGTCAGATCTTACAAACTTTAAGTGATTAAGACGCAAAACTTACAAGGACAATAGACATTTGACAGAAGATGTGTTGAACCGCTTTCATTTTGTCAACTGTCACTTCCGGTCTTTACCGGAAGTTTTCAAACTAATCATATTTTTAAAAAGTTTACCTGACTTTCTTGGGTGTTTCATCTAGCCTGATAAATAGTGATCTACAATAGGAAAATGTGGATTAAATACCAGCTTTTATTTTCAATAATCACTTCCGTTCGTCAGTTTCCGGTCCCAAGACAAAAAACCTTGTTTCGATGAGATCTCAGATTAGGCAAAGAGGTGAAAAACCAAACTTTGAGGAAAGATTGACTTATGACTGTAGAAATGTTAAACGTGTATTTTTGGGTTCGGCGTTACTTCCGGTCGACACAAAAGGTACTTTAAAAATTGATGATGTTTTTCATTCTCGTTGTTGTTTTAAATAGATGTAACGTATATATATATTTTTCATTCAAAGTAATTATCATATCCATGACTTTTTCTACTTGAGAGAAGCAATGTCTCATAGTTAAATTCATACATGTATATCAGAACGGAAGACCTTTTTGTTGCTATAGCAACAAGAGTCTAGTTATTATTATTATTATTATTCTTTTTTTTTTTCCTTTTTTTGTCCACAAGATTTCTCAGAGATGGCTGGATAGATTGTCTTGAAATTTTCAGGAATGATAGAGAATGTTAATATCTCTAGGCGTTTTTTTCATTTTTCAAAAATTCATTTCCTGTCGTCCGTTTCCTGTCCCGCGACAAAAAGCTAGTGACATCGAGATCTCAGAAACGAAAAAGACTTGAGCATCCAAACTTTATGGGATGATAGTCCTATAGTTGTAGATGTGTTTAAACTATTTTGTTTTGTTCGTCACAGGTTCCGGTCGTCACCGGAAGTACTTTAAAAAATATTTTTTTTACGCATTTAATTTATTTCATACAGAATTGAAATATAAGTATAAATTCTTACATAAGTCATCTATCCGATGTTAAATAAAGAAAACTAATCTACTTCCGGTGAGATATCTCAAATATCTCAGATTGTTTTTTTTAAACAAATGTTGTAACAGCGAGATCTCAGAAACTGTGATTGACCAAGGCACGAAACTTACATGGATGATAGACATTTGATAGAAAATGTGTTTAATCGCTTTTATTTTGTCAACCGTCACTTCCGGTCCACACCGGAAGAGTCCAAACAAATCAGGTTGTTTAAAAGTTTAACTGTTTTTCTTTGACAATTTTAGATAAATTGATAGGCAATAAAATCCTCTTGTCTAGTGTTTAAGAAAACCTATCTTTCCTTTTCATCGTCCACTTCCGTTTGTACGTTTCCTGTCCCGAGACAAATAACCTTGACTTCTCGAGATCTTAAAAACGGTAATGACTTGAACAATGAAACTTTGTAGGATTATAACCCTATGTTAGTAGATATGTTTACACTATTTTGTTTTGTTCGTCTTAACTTCCGGTCATCACAGGAAGAACTTCCAAATATTGTTTTTACGAATTAAATTTATTTCATACAGAATTGAAATATAATTGTTTTCACATAGAATTGATATAAAAGTTAAAATCTTTACATATGTCATCTATCCGATGGTGAATAAAGAAAAAGATCTACTTCCGGTGAGATATCTCAAATATCTCAGATTGTTTTTTTTTAAACAAATGTAACAGCGAGATCTGAGAAACTGTAAGTGACCAAGGCTCAAAGCTTACATGGATGATAGACATTTGATAGTAGATGTGTTTAACCGCTTTCATTTTGTCAACCGTCACTTCCGGTCCACACCGGAAGAGTTCAAACAATTCAAGTTGTTTAAAAGTTTAACTGTTTTTCTTTGACAACTTAAAATAAATTGATAGGCAATAAAGTCCCGTTGTCTAGTGTTTGAGAAAAACTACCTAATCTTTTCCTTGATTTCTTCCGTTTGTCCGTTTCCTGTCCCGAGACAAAAAACCTTGACTTCTCGAGATGTCAAAAACGGTAATGACTTGAACAATCAAACTTTGTGGGATTATAGACCTATGTATGTAAATCTGTTTACACTAATTTGTTTTGTTCGGCGTAACTTCCGGTCGTCACCGGAAGCACTTCAATACTTTTTATTTTACCTATTTTAGTGTGTATACATAGAATTGAAATATTAGAATAAATCATTTCATATGTCATGTATGCGATGTTAAATAAACACAAAAATTCTTCTTCCGGTGAGTTATCTCATATATCTCAGATAGCATTTTTTAAACAAATGTTATACGTGTCGGATCTTACAAACTTTAAGAGATTAAGACACAAAACCTACATGGACGATAGACATTTGATAGAAGATGTGTTTAATCGCTTTTATTTTGTCAACCGTCACTTCCGGTCCTCACCGGAAAGGTTCAAACAATTATGTTTTTAACAAGTTTACCTGACTTGAATGGGTGTTTCATCTTGCCTGATAAATAGTGATGTACACTAGGCAATTGTACAAGAAATATCAGCTTCAATTTTCATTAATCACTTCCGTTCGTCAGTTTCCGGCCCCGAAACAAGAAAACCTTGTTTGAATGAGATCTCAGATTAGGCAGAGACGTGAAAAACTAAACTTTGAGGAAAGATTGACTTATGACTGTAGAAATGTTAAATATGTTTTGTTTGGTTCGGTGTTACTTCCGGTCGACACAAAAGGTACTTTGAAAATTGATTATTTTTTTCATTCTCGTTGTTGTTTAACATAGAAGTAACGTATACACATTTCATTAACAGTAAATATAATATCCATTATTTTTTTTTACTTGAGAGAAGCAATATCTTATAGTTAAATTCATACATGTATATCAGAACGGAAGACCTTTTTGTTGCTTTTGCAACAAGAGTCTAGTTATTATTATTATTATTATTATTATTTTTCCTTTTTTTGTCCACAAGATTTCTCAGAGATGACTGGATAGATGTTCGTGAAATTTTCAGTAATGATAGAGAATGTTAATATCTCTAGGCGTTTTTTTCATTTTTTTAAAATTCATTTCCTGTCGTCCGTTTCCTGTCCCGCGACAAAAAGCTAGTGACATCGAGATCTCGAAAACTGAAAACATTTGAGCATCCAAACTTTGTAGGGTGATAGACCTATAGTTGTAGATGTGTTTAAACTATTTTATTTTGTTCGTCGTAACTTCTGGTCGTCACCGGAAGCACTTCAAAAAATATTTTTTTTACGCATATAATTGTTTTCACATAGAATTGATATATAAGTTAAAATATTTACATATGTCATCTATCCGATGGTGAATAAAGAAAAAGATCTATTTCCGGTGAGATATCTCAAATATCTCAGCTTGTTTTTTTTAAACAAATGTTGTAACAGCGAGATCTAAGAAACTGTAAGTGACCAAGGCTCAAAGCTTACAAGGATGATAGACATTTGATAGTAGATGTGTTTAACCACTTTCATTTTGTCAACCGTCACTTCCGGTCCACACCGTAAGAGTTCAAACAATTCAATTTGTTTAAAAGTTTAACTGTTTTTCTTTGACAACTTAAGATAAATTGATAGGCAATAAAGTCCCGTTGTCTAGTGTTTGAGAAAAATTACCTATCCTTTTCATTGATTACTTCCGTTTGTCCGTTTCCTGTCCCGAGACAAAAAACATTGACTTCTCGAGATCTCAAAAACGGTAATGACTTGAACAATCAAACTTTGTGGGATTATAGACCTATGTATGTAAATCTGTTAACACTATTTTGTTTTGTTCGGCGTAACTTCCGGTCGTCACCGGAAGCACTTCAAAACCTTTTATTTTACCTATTTTAGTGTGTATACATAAAATTGAAATATTAGTATAAATCATTTCATATGTCATGTATGCGATGTTAAATAAACACAAAAATTCTTCTTCCGGTGAGTTATCTCAAATATCTCAGATAGCATTTTTTAAACAAATGTTATACGTGTCGGATCTTACAAACTTTAAGAGATTGAGACACAAAACCTACATGGACGATAGACATTTGATAGAAGATGTGTTTAAACGGTTTCATTTTGTCGACCGTCACTTCCGGTCCACACTGAAAGAGTTCAAACAAATCAAGGGGTTTATCAGTTGAACTTTTTTCCTTTGATAGTTTTAGTTAGATTGATAGGAAATAATGTACGATAGGCAAGTATACAAGAAATGTAAAATCTAATTTTCATTGAGCACTTCCGTTTGTCCGTTTACTGTCCCGTAACAAAAAACCTTATTTCGACGAGATCTTAAAAACGGTAAAGATTTGAACAACCAAACTTTGTGGGATGAAAGACCTATGTTTGTACATTTGTTTACAATATTTTGTTTTATCCGGCGTAACTTCCGGTCGTCACAGGAAGTACACCAAAGTTTGCTTTTTTAAAAATCTGTTTGTTATTTAGCATGGAAATAACATTTAAACAATAGAAATAGAAAAGGTCATCTACACATAGTTAATTGAACGAAAAAATTCTACTTCCGTTGAGACATCTCAAATATCTCAGATAACTTTGTTTTATAAAAATGTGTACCCACGAGATCTCAGAAACTCTAAGAGATCAAAATACAAAACTTAAATGGGTGATAGACATTTGATTGAACATGTGTTTAACGGGTTTCATTTGGTCGTCCGTCACTTCCGGTTCTCATTCGAAGCGTTAAAGCAAAAGTGGTTTTTGTAAAAGTTTGGATTTTTTTAACAATTTACTCAGTGCGATGAACAGTAACGTACCGTAGGTAAATAAACTAAAAATATCTACTTTTAGTTTCTGTAATCACTTCTGTTTGTCCGTTTCCGGTCCTGAAACAAAAACCTTTTCTCAGCGAGATCTCATAACTAACAAAAACTTGAACATCCAAACTTTGAGGAAAGACAAGACAATGTATAAAGATATGTTTACTATGTTCTGTCTGATAAGGCGTAACTTCCGGTCGTCACAGAAATTACTAAAATATTGTCTTTTTGTTTTGTTTTACATGAAAATAATTACAGGGAAACTCCTTTACAGTATATCATATCCATTTCCTTTTTACAAGAGAAATGCATTTTTTACAGATTAATACACGAGGAACGGAAGACCTTTTTGTTGCTATAGCAACAAGAGTCTAGTTATTATCTATTGTTTCTTTTTCACTTTTCCTCTTATTATTAGGGTCTTCCGTCTTCAGCGTAAGACCCTACTATTATTCTATTGTTTCTTTTTCACTTTCCTTCTTAGTATTAGGGTCTTCCGACTTCAGCTATTATTCTATTGTTTCTTTTTCATTTTTCTTATCATTCATAATCATCTGAAATTTATACTGCCGCAACAGTTTTTCAGAATTTTCTTCCGGTAGAAAGTTCTCGTCGTAAAACAATTTTTAAAGTCAATTTTGTCTGCGACATTTCTCAAAAACCAGTAAAGATAGAGAGCTGAAATTTTCAGAGATGATAGATCTACCGTTTTTCTGGTGTACGTCGGTCAAAGGAATGTCAGCCATTTCTTCCGTTCTTCACCGGAAGCAAATTAGAAACAATGAATTTTTCAACTTTTTTGATTGAAAATATTTTTCTGTAGGGTTGATAGTGACCCTTTAACTGATTCAGAATATGTAATTTGCTTAAAAATCGATCAACGCATTCTCGAGATATTAAGCATCAAATTCCTGAAGCGAGAGTTTGAGTAGCTCAGTCGTTAGAGTCGTGGGCATAGGCCCAGGCGACCTGGGTTCAAGCCTCGAGCACCGTAACTTTTTTTCACTCATATATTGCTTTGATTTACAATGTTATCTTTAAAATGACGGGTTTCATCTATCTACTCAAAAATCGAACATCTATCTTGAATTCATTGAATGAAAGTTAATTTTTTTTTTGATTTTTAAATCTATTTAAATCGTGGTAAAATGACCCCAGACTAATTCTTAATTATGATATCTAAGTTGCGCTTGCAATTCTGTGTCTGATGACATCTTTTCCAGATTGATTAGATGAAATTTAAATTTTTCAAAAATTTTAAACTCATTTATATCGTTTTAAAATGACCTCAGACTAATTTTAAAACATGATATTTCAGTTGCGCTTGCAATTTTGCGTCTGATGACATCTTTTTCGAATTGATTGAATGAAATTTCCATTTCTTAAAATTTTAAAACTCATTTAAATCGTGTTAAAATGACCTCAGACTACTTTTAAACCAGCATATCTAAGTTGTGCTTGCAATTCTGCGTCTGATGAAATCTTTCTCGAATTGATTCGATGAAATTTAAATTTTTCAAAAATTTTTAACTTATTTAAATCGTGTTAAAATGACCTCCGACTAATTTTATAACATGATATCTAAGTTGCGCGTGCAATTCTGCGTCTAATGACATCTTTGTCGAATTGATTGCATGAAATTTACGTTTTAGATTTTTTTTTTAAATTTAAAATTTATTTAAATCGTGTTAAAATGACCTCAGACTAATTTTAAAACATGATATTTGTAATGCTTTTGCATTTCTGCGACTGATGACATCTTTTTCAAAATCATTGGATGAATGATAGGATTCTCGATATTTTTAAAATCATTTAAGTCGACTCAACATGACACCAGACAGATTTAAATCTCAGTCAAAATCTCATCTCATAGCATCTTATGAGAAATCGGACGGAAGACCCACTTGTTGCTCGCAACGAGATCTCATCTAGTTATTTTTATTTTTTTTCTTACAAATTTTGTGCACGCAAGTTCTCGAAAATGGCTGGGCCGATTTTCGTAAAACTTTCAGATCTGATCGATGAGGATCTGAACCTTATTGGAAATTTTTTACATTGATGACGTCATTTCCGTTTTTGAGAAATTGACGTTTTAAGAATTTTAGAGGGGTGGCTTGTTCATAGAACTTCTCCTTAACTAGAAAAGATATTGAGTTCAAACTTTCAGGGATGGTAGACAACAGATTTTTGATTTGTAATTTTATATTCATTTTGATCTGGCTTGAAAGACGCCGAAGCTCGCCTGGACCCGAAAATTGAGATTAAAAAAACGTCGTAATTTTCGAGGTTTTCTTTGTTTATCTTTTTTCTGAAAAATATTTTGTTAAGACATGTATAGTAAAAAACCTTTATGTTAACAAGACCATTCGTCTGATAACAGGAAAAAGGGGCTGGTCCTTTAAAATAGGGGACCAGAGGGCTCTAAAGTTTTTAATCTATAGTCCTTTACTGAGAGATATTTTGTGAAAGGTTATAGAAGCGAATATGTTTATCTTACAATTATGTTTCCAAGCAATGTAATGATTTTCTCCTGTGTTTCGTAATTAGGGGTTTTAAGGGGTCAGAAATCCAAAATTTTGATGACCCATATTTCAGAAAGGAAAAATATTTTTTAATGCAGTATAGAAGAAAAGATGCCCAAAATGATGTACTAAACAATATACAACCTTCAAACTTTCGTTAAACGGCCCCTATAAGGAGATAAGGGATCGGCCCTTAAAACGTTCTTTCCCATATATCTCAAGAACGGTAACGTATTTCTAAGCATTTGTTGAATAAAATGTGTTTGAAATCAAATGACCTTTCATTCAATATCAATAAAAAGGTGCTGGCCCCTCAAATTAGGGATCCAGATGGGTCTAAAGTCGTTTATCTATAGCCGTTTACTGAGTGATATTTTGTAATAGGTTTTGAAAGCAAAGTTAGTTATAATACGTTTATATATCCTAGCATTATAAATATTTTCTCATGCGTTACGTAATTAGGGCTTTTTAGGGGCCAGAGGTAAAAATCTTTAGTCTCTTTTATCTGAATTAGAAGAAATGCAAGTATTTGAAAAAGCTATGTAAGAGAACTTATAAAAAGCGATACAGGAAAGCATTAGTTCTCCACCCATTCTTCCAGATCATGTTTTGTTGTCGAAAATCAAAGTCAATGATGTCATATATCCTTCTAAAAATCGGACGGAAGACCTCCTCGTTGCTCGCAACGAGATCGTATCTAGTTATTTTTATTTTTTGTCTTACAAATTTTGTGCACGCAAGTTCTCGAAAATGGCTGGTCCGATTTTCGTAAAACTTTCAGATCTGATCGATAAGGATCTGAACCTTATTGGAAATTTTTTATACTAATGACGTCATTTCCGTTTTGAGAAATTGACGTTTTAGCGATTTTTCAAGGTGTGGCTTGTCCATAAAACTTTTCCTAAACGAGAAAAGATATTGAGTTTAAACTTTCAGGGATGGTAGACAACAGATCGTAGATTTGTAATTTTATTTTCATTTTGATCTGGCTTGAAAGGCGCCGAAGCTCGCCTGGACCCGAAAATTGAGATTAAAAAAACGTCGTAATTTTTCGAAGTTTTCTTTGTTTATCTTTTTTCTGAAAAATATTTTGTAAAGACTTGTAACGTAAAAAACCTTTATATTAACAAGACCTTTCGATTGATATCAGAAAAAAAGGGGCTAGTCCTTTAAATTAGGGGACCAGAGGGCTCTAAATTGTTGATCTATAGCCCTTTACTGAGAGATATTTTGTGAAAGGTTATAGAAGCAATATGTTTATCTTACAATTATGTATCCAAGCAATATAATGATTTTCTCCTGTGTTTCGTAGTTAGGGGTTTTTAGGTGTTAGAAATCCAAAATTTGATCACCCATATCTCAGAAAGGAAAAATATTTTGTAATGCAGTATAGAAGAAAAGATCCTCAAAATGATGTACTTAACAATATACAACCTTCAAACTTTCGTTAAACGGCCCCTATAAGGAGATAAGGGATCGGCCCTTAAAACGTTCTTTCCCATATATTTCAAGAACGGTAACGTATTTCTAAACACTTGTTGAATAAAATGTGTTTGAAATCAAATGACCTTTAATTCAATATCAATGAAAAGGTGCTGGCCCCTCAAATTAGGGATCCAGATGGGTCTAAAGTCGTTTATCTATAGCCGTTTACTGAGTGATATTTTGTAATAGGTTTTGAAAGCAAAGTTAGTTATAATACGTTTATATATCCTAGCATTATAAATATTTTCTCATGCGTTACGTAATTAGGGTTTTTTAGGGGCCAGAGGTAAAAATCTTTAGTCTCTTTTATCTGAATTAGAAGAAATGCAAGTATTTGAAAAAGCTATGTAAGAGAACTTATAAAAAGCGATACAGGAAAGCATTAGTTCTCCATCCATTCTTCCAGATCATGTTTTGTTGTCAAAAATCAAAGTCAATGATGTCATATATCCTTCTAAAAATCGGACGGAAGACCTCCTCGTTGCTCGCAACGAGATCGTATCTAGTTATTTTTATTTTTTGTCTTACAAATTTTGTGCACGCAAGTTCTCGAAAATGACTGGTCCGATTTTCGTAAAACTTTCAGATCTGATCGATAAGGATCTGAACCTTATTGGAAATTTTTTATACTAATGACGTCATTTCCGTTTTGAGAAATTGACGTTTTAGCGATTTTTCAAGGGGTGGCTTGTCCATAAAACTTCTCCTAAACGAGAAAAGATATTGAGTTTAAACTTTCAGGGATGGTAGACAACAGATCGTAGATTTGTAATTTTATTTTCATTTTGATCTGGCTTGAAAGGCGCCGAAGCTCGCCTGGACCCGAAAATTGAGATTAAAAAAACGTCGTAATTTTTCGAAGTTTTCTTTGTTTATCTTTTTTCTGAAAAATATTTTGTAAAGTCTTGTAACGTAAAAAACCTTTATATTAACAAGACCTTTCGATTGATATCAGAAAAAAGGGGCTAGTCCTTTAAATTAGGGGACCAGAGGGCTCTAAATTGTTGATCTATAGCCCTTTACTGAGAGATATTTTGTGAAAGGTTATAGAAACAAATATGTTTATCTTACAATTATGTACCTAAACAATGTAATGATTTTCTCATTTGTTACGTAATTAGGGGTTTTAGGGGTCAAAAGTCCAACATTTTGATCACCCATAATTCAGAAAGGAAAAATATTTTGAAATGCAGTATAGAAGAAAAGATCCTCAAAATGATGTACTAAACAATATACAACCTTCAAACTTTCGTTTAAAGGCCCCTATAAGGAGATAAGGGATCGGCCCCTAAAACGTTCTTTCCCATATATCTCAAGAACGATAACGATTTTCTAAACACTTATTGAACAAAATGTGTTTGAAATCAAATGACCTTTCATTAGATATCAATAAAAAGGGGCTGGCCCCTCAAATTAAGGATCCAGATGGGTCTGAAGTCTTTTATCTATAACCGTTTACTGAGAAATATTTTGTGAAAGGTTATAGAAACAAATATGTTCATCTTACAGTTATGTACCTAAACAACATAATGATTTTCTCATTTGTTATGTAATTAGGGGTTTTGGGGGTCATCTATATCTAGTGAAGGAAAACTATTTTGATAAGCAGTATAGAAGAGGAGATGCTCAAAATGACGTACTAAACAACATTCAATCTTTCAAATTTCGTTAAACGGCCCCGATAAGGAGATAAGGGGGTTGGCCCCTAAAACGTTCTTCATTAAATATCTCAAGAACGATAACGATTTTTAAACACTTATTGAACAAAATGTAAGTGGTTTTAAGTGATTTTTCATTTAGTACCAAAAAAGGGACTGACCCCTAAAATGAGGGACCCAGAGGGGTCTAAAGTTGTTTATTTATAGCTCTATACTGTGGGGTATTTTGTAAGAAGTTATAAAAGCAAAATTGTTTATCTTACGGTAATGTACCGATACAAGATAATGACTTTCGCATGTGTTACGTAATTAGTGATTTAAAGGGGTCAGAAGTTCAAAACTTTGATTACCTATATCTGATAAAGAAAAAAATATTTTGAGAGGCAGTATAGAAGAAAATATGCTAAAAATAAGGTTCTCAACAATATTCAACTCTCAAAATTTTTTTAAACGGTCCCTACAAAGAGATAAAGGGGCCAGGCCCTTAAACTTTCTTTCTCAAATATCTCAAGAACAATAACGAATTTTTAAACAAAATATGTGTAGTTTTAAGTGATCATTTATTGAATACCAAGGAAAAGGGGCTGGCCCAGAAAATTAGGGACTAAGAAGGGTCTAGAGTCTTTAAGTTATAGGTCTATACTGAAAGTTATTTTGTAATAGATTATAGAAGCAAAAATGTTTATTGTACTGTTATGTACCCATACAATGTAATGATTTTCTCATGTATTACATAATTATTTTAGATTTTAATCACTTATATTTTCACCTATATCTGGTAAAGGAAAAATATTTTTAAAAGCAGTATAGAGGTAGGAATGCTCAAAATAATGTACTAAACAATATTCAACCGTTCAAATTTCGTTAAACGGCCCCGATAAAGAGATAAGGGGTCAGTCCCTAAAACGTTCTTTCTTAAATATCTCAAGAACATTAACGGTTTTTTCAATCAAAGCTCTTACACATGAAACAAAATACTCTCTAATATTTAAAATGAATAAACTCTTTTCCTCTATTTTCAAGTTATGTTTAGATGGGTTTACTTTAGCAATATCAAGATCATACGTGTATCTCAACTTCTAAAATCGGACGGAAGACCTCCTCGTTGCTCGAAACGAGATCGTGTCTTGTTATTTTTATTTTTTTTCTTACAAATTTTGTGCACGCAAGTTCTCGAAAATGGCTGGTCCGATTTTCGTACAACTTTCAGATCTGATCGATGAGGATCTGAACCTTATTGAAAATTTTTTATATTGATGACGTCATTTCCGTTTTTGAGAAATTGACGTTTTAGTGATTTTTAGAGGGGTGGCTTGTCCATAAAACTTCTCCTTAACTAGGAAAGATATTGAGTTTAAACTTTCAGGGATGGTAGACATCAGATCGTAAATTTGTAATTTTATATTCATTTTGATCTGGCTTGAAAGGCGCCGAAGCTCGCCTGGACCCGAAAATTGAGATTAAAAAAACGCCGTAATTTTTTGAGGTTTTCTTTGTTTATCTTTTTTCTGAAAAATATTTTGTTAAGACATGTATAGTAAAAAACCTTTATATTAACAAGACCTTTCGTTTGATATCAGAAAAAAGGGGCTGGTCCTTTAAATTAAGGGACCAGAGGGCTCTAAAAAATTTTATCTATAGCCCTTTACTGAGAGATATTTTGTGAAAGGTTATAGAAGCAAATATGTTTATCTTACAAATATGTACCCAAGCAATGTAATGATTTTCTCTTGTGTTTCGTAAATAGGGATTTTAGGGGTCAGAAATGAAAAATTTTGATCACCCATATCTCAGAAAGGAAAAATATTTTGTAATGCAGTATAGAAGAAATACCACCCAAAATGATGTACTAAACAATATATAACCTTCAAACTTTCGTTAAACGGCCCCTATAAGGAGATAAGGGATCGGCCCCTAAAACATTTTTTCCCATATATCTCAAGAACGGTAATGAATTTCTAAACACTTGTTAACAAAATGTGTTTAAAATCAAATGGCCTTTCATTTGATATCAATAAAAAGGGGCTGGCCCCTCAAATTTGGGATCCAGATGGGTCTGACGTCTTTTATCTTTAGCCGGTTATTGAGAGATATTTTGTGAAAGGTTATAGAAACAAATATGTTCATCTTACAGTTATGTAACCAAACAATGTAATGATTTTCTCATTTGTGACGTAATTAGGGGTTTTAGGGGTCAAATGTCCAAAATTTTGATCACCCATATCTCAGAAAGGAAAAATATTTTGAAATGCAGTATTGCAGAAAAGATTCTCAAAATGATGTACTAAACAATATACAACCTTCAAACTTTCATTAAACAGCCCCCATAAGGAGATAAGGGATCGGCCCCTAAAACGTTCTTTCCCATATATCTCAAGAACGGTAATGAATTTCTAAATAATTATTGAACAAAATGTGTTTGAAATCAAATGACCTTTCATTTGATATCAATAAACAGGGGCTGGTCCCTCAAACTAGGGATCCAGATGGGTCTAAAGTCGTTTATCTATAGCTGTTAATGAGTGATATTTTGTAATAGGTTTTAAAAGCAAAGTTAGTTATCATATGTTTATATATCCTAACATAATAAATATTTTCTCATGCGTTACGTAATTAGGGTTTTTAAGGGGCCAGAAGTAAAAATCTTTAGTCTCATTTATCTGAATTAGAAGAAATGCAAGTATTTGAAAAAGCTATGTAAGAGAACTTATAAAAAGCGATACAGGAAAGCATTAGTTCTCCGCCCATTCTTCCAGATCATGTTTTGTTGTCAAAGTCAATGATGTCATATATCCTTCTAAAACTCGGACGGAAGACCTCCTCGTTGCTCGCAACGAGATCGTATCTAGTTATAATTCTTCTTGGTAGACACCTTTAATTTTTCAGCCATTTCTCCATCGATTTTAATCATTTTTACAGGGATGATGTCTTAGGTGAATGTCTCTTTGCGTACAACTTCCTGTTTGAAAATTCATCTCCGCTTCTGAATTATCTCCCTTTTTCATGTATTTTGGGACATGATTTTGTCCACGCATCTCCTCAAAAACCATTATAGTTAAAGACTTGAAATTTATATGCAAGATAGAGTGGTTATGGTAGATTTGCATGCTTGTTTTAGATTTGACTAGAAGTCATTGTCCTGGAAGCTCGCCTGAACCTGAAAATGTTGATGTTAACTTTTTTGACAGTTTTTTGGGAAATTTGAGATTTGATCACGAATATCTTTCTTGTCATAAATATTTTGTTAACATATGTAGAACATTAAAAGTTTATATAAACAAGACCTTTCAACTGACACCAAGCAAAAGGGGCTGACTCCTCATATTAGGGGCCCAGAAGGGTTTAAAGTCTTTTATCTATATCTCTTTAATAAGAAACATTTTGTGATGTGTTATAGAAGCAAAAATGTTAATCTTCTAGCTCTTTATCTACGCATGTTAAAAGTTTTCGGATATGTTACATAATAAGGGGTTTTAAGGGGCTAGAAGTCCAATATTTTGATAATTTATATCTTAAAAAGGAGAAATATTTTGAAAAGCATTATATAAGAGAAGATGCTTAGAATAGTGTTGGTAATAAAATTCAACCATCAAAGTTTCGTCAAATGGACCCTACAGGGAGATAAAGGGTCGGCCCCTAAAGCAATCTTTCCCAAATATCTCAAGAACGGTAACAAATTTCTGAACACTTAATGAACAAAATGTGTTTAAAATAATAAGATCTTTCAGTTGATATCAAGAAAAAGGGGCTGAAAAAAAAAATGAAAAAAGATAAAGAAATAGAAAAAAATAGTCTGTTCAGAATCAAGAGATCTTTATTTTTTCTTTTTACAAATCATTTAGCTGGTAAATAGCAAGAAAAAGGTCATACACGTATCTCAACTTCTAAAATTGGAAGGAAGACCTCCTCGTTGCTCGCAACGAGATCGTGTCTAGTTATTTAAGGTCTTCCGTTTCCAACGGAAGACCTTATTGTTTTCGTTCGGTTTCTTTTTCCCTATTATTATTAAGGTCTTCCGTTTCCAACGGAAGACCTTATTGTTATTGCTTTGTTTCTTTTTCCCTATTATTATTCTTGTTTTTTTTTCTTACGCATTTTTGTGCAGTCGATTTCTCAGAGATGGCTAAATCAATTTTCACGAAACTTTCAGATCTGATAGGTGTTCATTCAAACTTCATAAATATTTTTTAATTTTGATGACGTCACTTCCGTTTTAAAGTTTTTGACGTTTAAGCGATTTTTAAAGGGTCAGATTGTCCTGGAAACTCCTTCTAAACCATAAAAGATAGCAAGTTCAAACTTTCAAGGATTATAGACAAGGGATTGTAGATGTGTCATTAGGCATTCATAGTTGTCTGAATCAAAAGGTTTTAAAGCTCGCCTGGACCTGAAAATTCAGAATAAAAAAAAGTCTCAATTTTTCGTGGTTTTCTTTGTTTATCTCTTTTCTTAAAAATATTTTGTTAAGACATGTAATGCAAATAAAGTTTATATTTACAAAAGCGTTTGTTTGGTATCAAGATAAAAGGGCTGGCCCCCCAAATTAGGGGCTGAGGGGGATCTAAAATCTTTCATCCATAGCACTCTACTGAGGAATATTTTGTAATACATTATAGAAGTAAAAATGTTTATCTTGCTGTAGTGTACCTAATCAACATAATGATTTTGTCATGTGTTGCGTAATTAGGGGTTTTAAAGGGCCAGAAGTCCAAAACTTCTATCATTATTAACTCAAAAAAATATAATTATTTTGTAAAGGAATATTAAGAAGAAGATGCTTAAAATAATGTTTATAACAATAATCAACCATCAAAATTTAGTTAACTGGCCCCGATAAGGAGATAAGGGGTTGGCCCCTAAAACGTTTTTTCCCAAATTGCCCAAGAACAGTAACGAATATCTAAACACTTGTTTAACTAATGTGTTTAATATCCAAAGACCTTTCATTTGAAATCAAGAAAAAAAAGGGTTGGTCCTTCAAATTAGGGGCCGAAAGGGCTCTTACGTTTTTCTTCCATAGCACTTTATTGATAAATATTTTGTAACATGTTATAGAAACAAAAATGTTCATCGTACAGTTATTTAACCATACATGAAAACTTTCTCACGCATTACGTAATAAGGGCTTTTAAGGGGCCAGAAGTCCAAAACTTGTGATCACTCATATCTCAAAAAGGACAAATATTTTGAAAAGCAACATAGAGAAGAATGTGCTTAGAATGATGTTTTAAATAATATTCAACCATTTAAATTTCGTTATAGGGCCCCCATAAGAAGATAAGGGGTCGGCCCCTTAAACGTTCTTTCCCAATTAGCTCAAGAACGATAACGAATTTTTAAACACATGTTGTACAAAATTTGTTAAGTATCAATAAACCTTTCATTTGATATCAAGAAAAAGGGGCTGATCCCTTAAACTAGGGGCCAAAAGGGCTCTAATTTCTTGCTTCCAGAGCACTTTACTGAGAAATATTTTGTAATATGTTATAGAGGCAAAAATGTTCATCGTACAGTTGTTTAACCATACATAATAAAAACTTTCTCATGCGTTACGTAATTAGGGGTTTTAAAGAGGCCAGAAAATCCGAAACTTTTATCGCTTATATCTAAAAAAGGATAAATATTTTGAAAAGTAATAAAGAGAAGCAGATGGTTAGAATGATATTCTGAACAACATTCAGCCATATAAATTTCAATAAACGGTCCCGATAAGGAGATTTCACGCTCTGAATATCGGACGGAAGACCTCCTCGTTGCTCGCAACGAGATCATGTCTAGTTAAAATTATAATTTCACTATCACATGTCTGTTCAATATCATTTTTAATTACGTGTACGGTACTTCCTTTCTTATTCTGAAATTTTAATCAGGTTTATGTGAATGGTGAGGGAAAATCATAGTTATCATACTCTAACAGCCGATCAGAAATCTTAATTACAAAAAACATTTCAAAATGTTATCGGGGTTTATTTATAGTTTTTAATCACAGTTAGAAATAGTCAATTTATTGACCATTCACCAATGTACAGGAAATGATTTTCCAAGGTAATGATCACAGATAAAAAGTCTCCACTTCACATGATGAATTTAATACAAAATATTATTTTTGCTAGATTTTCTAAAATCATATCATGCATTATCATAAAATTCACTTCGATCCCTTCATTTTTTTTTTTCAATAATCCCCCCCCCCTTTGAAAAAAAGGTCTGGATCCCTTTGCAACCAAAATTATCCTCAACCCCCTCTGGAAAAAAATTCTGGATCAGTGTATAATTACAGTTACAAAATGAAGCCATAAAGATAGACCCCCCCCCCCCCACTTCACCAATTAACAAATCCCTCTTTAAGGCATTTTAACCCTAGGAAAAATTCCTCAGGGCCAGCCCTTGACTGCTCTTTTTTATGAAAAGATGTCTGTAAGTGAAGATGTTTCTTGTTGAATAGGTTACTTATAGACAAAGTTCTAAATCACTTTAAATCCCAGAGAGAAACCAATGTAGGATTGATATTGAACAATAGCATGAAGTGCTGAACACCTGCGAGTACAATGACCTTGCAATAAACAAATAACAAACACATTTTTTTTAAATAAAAAATTGATTATTTGTTCAAAAATACATGTACATGTAATTACACCTCATTTTATCACACAATTCTTGGTGAGGTACTCCCAAACATCCACTCCCCATAACTTGTTAAATAATCAAGACGTATGGCCTATATTCTCTTTGTTCGCATAATCAACGTAGCTTATAAGTAATTTTATGTGCAAATCTAAGGTAGATTGATTGGAAAAATTTTGTTTTAAGTAATAGTTGGATCATATTAAGTAAAATTTACGTGATTAAGAAGGGGGCGGAGGGAACTTACTTAGAACATAACCCATTCTGGATGCTACTTTAAAGAAAAACGAAGTGAAAAAGACTCATTTTGTTGAATTTATGAAGAAAGTGTTTGATAGTGGTGCTGCAGAAATAGCTCCTGTTCTCTGTGTTGATGTCTGTGTAGAGCTGTGTTTAGCATATTTTCCATGTTCAGTGAATTTTGCAGCTCTTTTCTTCAGTATCTTGTCTTTTTTAACTGAAGGTGAATTAGTGCCTGAGCAAGCACCCTGCAAGTTAGAGGTGGGTATAGAACACTTTTTCATTTGCTGATCAAAAGTTCTGCGCCAATCAGACATTATCTCTCTTTTGTTTACAGCTCTCTAAGCTGTCAATCGAAATGTGATGTTGCTGTGAACTTAAAGAAATTCTTAATGATTAAAAACATCACTTAATAGAATATTTAGCGACTGCTGATTGGATGAAAAAGTGGGTTATGATCTAAAATAAGGGTGAAAACATGATGTTTCATTAAGAGTACATATCAACATTTTGGCCATAAATTAAAAGGGGAATATATGCAAATGTACCCATGCAATCCAATTCAATTATGGAAACAATCAATTTGAATTCTAAGTCAACCAATCATTAATAATGTTTATAAGTTAATAATGTTTAAGTTTGGAATTCGTTGTACTGCAGTGAACTTCTCCATGGTGTGAAATTTACCCGGAATGCATCAGTTGGATTTGACATTTTTGACTTTGTTCAAAGGAATGAGGGAAGCAAATCCAAAGACAAGAGTTTGTATGCACCACTTCATGGTCGCAGAGGTGCTTAGGTTTTTATCTCTGAAGATAAAGAGAACTTTATAGTATATAATGTGATAACAAAAATTTTTCTTTGGGATTAATTTTTTTCATTTCTGATATACCATATAAAAAATTACAATAGAATTGATTTTGTTGATTAAAAAATAATTGTATGAAAAATATAACAATATAAAAATTTGGGTGGAAATTGAAATTTTTTATTAATGTAAATGAAATAATGAAAACATAATGTCCAAACATATTTCTGCTTTAACAGTACTGGTATTCATTAAGTAAATAATGATTAATTTTATCATAAATGATTCATCATGATACTGTGGGGATGAAGAGTAGAAATCACAAATTTCTTTAATAAAGTCATATCTAAACTATTTTCACTGAAATCCAATATCAGAATGCAACCACAAAATACACAGTCATATTCAAAAGATGTTGCTTTTATTAAAATCTTTGAATATGCAATATCTATGCACATTCTAGCAAACATTTCCACAATCTACAGTACCGACCAGACACAACCTAACACCAAAGCAGACCCCAAAAGCTGCGGGGTCTGCTTTGTGTCTGGTTGGGGTCTGCTTTTTGAAAATATGTGTCTGCTTGAGGTCCGCTATGGGTTTGCTCCATGTCAGCTTTTGGGGTCCACTTTATGCACTGAAGTGTGAAGCAGACCCATCTTTTATCTTACTGCCTGTAAGCCCGCCCCATTAGTATTCCAAATACACATGTAGAGTCATTTGGTAATTTTTTCGGTAGCAATTTCAGGGTCTCCTTTCTATGTCCACTCTGGGTCAGCCTGAGGTCAGCTCTGGGTCCGCCATAGCAGACCCTGAGAGGACACAGAAAGCAGAACTGGGATTTTGTTGAGGCCGCTTTCTGTTAGGTTGGGTCTGGTCAGTACTGTATAAACAAACATCCTCTCTTTGGATTGGAGTGTTACTTACACACAGATTTTGATAGAGTACAGAGCCTCTGCAACATGAATTGCTACTGATCCATAAAACCTGTAAAATTACACCAATGATCATATTACCCATAATTAAACTGTAATACAGAGTTCGATCTTTAATTTAAAAATGTACTGGGGTTACATGGTAATACCGTTGGTCAAGCCCATATATATTATTCCTTTTTTATAATCCACCTATGAGGTAGCAAAACTAATTATTTACTTGTTAGATAGTTATGAAAACAATACCAGGTAATCATATAACGAAAACTTACTACAATTTCAAAACACATTTGCATTCACACAATTGGTTAGGTCCATTACAAAAGTATAAATGAGCCAAATGTAAATAGGCATGAATTACAAACAATGTTATAATTTGCAACTGATGTTTTTCAAAGTAAATTTGTTTTCCTTTGTGCTGCTTTGTTGTTGCGAGAGAGTTTAACAAAGTCGTATAATTGATTTACCCTAGAACTACCTAAATTATCACAAATATGCCTCTGACCCCTTCTGGTAAACACAATTATCCTTTGGAACCCCCCCCCCCCCCCTGGAAAATTTTATGGATCTGTGCATGAATCTGTAAAATTCAATTCTACTCCACATGAAGTAAACAATCACTAATCCTTTCATATAGCAGACCACAAGAAATTCCCTGGACTTCTAGATATGAGCTTTGTTATAATTCATTGCCTATCAGTACTCTTGGTACTTTGATTTGTCTTCCACCTACATGTTACTGATTAAGGTAGGGTGTGTTTTCCCTAAATAAGTACCAAGCTGGCCCAGTGGTCCAAAAATCCATGGGATTCCATCTGGATCATAATGTGACCACTAAAAATAAACAATTCATATTTGAACACACACAAAATTAGTACAATAAAATTTAGAGAGTTGAAGGTTAAATGTCAAATTTAGCTTAAATTCTTTTTTTCTCACAGAAATTAGAATCAGGGAATAGATATTTCGGAATTGCTTAACTAACAAGAGGCCGATGGGCCACATCGCTCACCTGAACAACAATTCCTTGTAACATTCTACCGGTATTTCGTAGCATAATATGCATTTCTATTTTAAACTTTGAACCCCTCTTGGGGCCACAGTATTAGTCCAGTGGTCACAGCTTTATTAATTTAGAATCTACATTATTTTAATAGGATGCTTGCATAGTAATCTCATAAATTGAGGCATTGTAGTTTTTGAGAAGAAGATATTTAAACATATCTTTCTATATTTCTATGTTAAACTTTGAACCCCTTCTGGGGCCCCAGTATTAGATCGAGGGTCACAGCTTTTATAATTTAGAATCTACACAATTTTAGGATACCTACATATAATCTGACAAAGTGAAGCATTGTATCTTCTTGTGAGGAAGATTTTTAAACATTTTCCATATATACTATATACTTCTACGTTAAACTTTGAACCCATCTTGGGTCCCCAGTACTAGTCCAGGGGTCCCTATTTTAAAAAAAAATTAATTTAAATTATGATATGTTGCATGCATGGTAATCTCACATATTGTAACATTGTAGTTTTAGAGAAGAAGATTTTTAAACATTTTCCCTATTTACTTCAATGTTAATCTTTGAACCCCTCTTGGGGCCCCAGTATTAGTCCGGAGGTCATGATTTTACCAATTTAGAATCTACAATAGCCACGGATGCTTGCATAGTAATCCCACAAACTGTTGCACTGTAGTTCTTAAGAAGAAAAATTTTCCCTATATATTTCTCTGTTATCTTTGAACCCCTTCTGGGGCCCCAGTATTAGTCTGGGGGTCACGGCTTCCACAATTTAGAATCTTCACAATTTGAGGATGCTTGCATAGTAATCTCACAAACTGTAGCATTGTAGTTCTTGAGAAGAAGATTTTTAAACACTTTTCCTATGTACTTCTATGTTAAACTTTGAACCCCTTCTGGGGCCCAAGTTTTGGTCCTGGGGTCGCGGGTTTTCAAATTTAGAGTCTTCACTATTTGAGGATCTTTGCATAGTAATATCACAAACTGTAACATTGTAGTTCTCGAAAAGAAGATTTTAAAACATGTTTCCTATATATATATATATATATATATATATATATATATATATATATATATATATATATATATGTTAAACTGTTAAACATTGAACCCCTCTTGGTGCCCCAGTATTAGTCTGGGGGTCACGATTTTAACAATTTAGAATCTACAATAGCCAAAGATGTATGCATAGTAATATCCTAAACTGTTGCATTGTAGTTCTTGAGAAGAAGATTTTTAAACATTTTCCAATATATGTTAAACTTTGAACACCTTCTTGGGCCCAAGTTTTGGCCTGTTGGTCCCGATTTTAACAATTTAGAATCTTAACTATATATACAAGCTTTTTTGTTAATATTGGCAATTTTTGTGCAGTGGTTCTTGAGAAGAAAATTTTTAAACATTTTTCCTATGTATTTCTATGTTAAACTTTGAACCCCTTCTAGGGCTCCAGTTTTGGTCCCGGGGTCACGATTTTTACAATTTAGAATCTTCACTACATAAACAAGCTTTTGTGTAAATATTGGCATTTCTGGTGCAGTGGATCTTGATAAGAAAAATTTTAAACATTTTTCCTATGTATTTCTATGCTAAACTTTAAACCCCGCCTGAGGCCCCCGTTTTGGCCCAGGGGATACGATTTTTATAATTTAGAATCTTCACTATATATACAAGCTTTTGTGTAAATATTTGCCTTTCTGGTGCTGTAGTTCTTGAGAAGAGGATTTTAAAAAAATTTTCTTAGTATTTCTATGTTAAACTTTGAACCCCGCCTGGGGCCCCAGATTTGGCCCGGGGGTCATGATTTTTTTACAATTTAGAATCCTCACTATATATACAAGCTTTTATGTAAATATTGGCATTTCTGGTGCAGTGGTTCTTGAGAAGACGATTTTAAAACAATTTTCCTATGTATTTCTATGTTAATATTTGAACCACACCTGGGGCCCCAGTTTTGGCCCGGGGGTCATGATTTTTTTACAATTTAGAATCCTCACTATATATACAAGCTTTTATGTAAATATTGGCATTTCTGGTGAAGTGGTTCTTGAGAAGAGGATTTTAAAAAATTTTTCTTAGTATTTCTATGTTAAACTTTGAACCCCGCCTGGGGCCCCAGATTTGGCCCGGGGGTCATGATTTTTTTTTACAATTTAGAACCCTCACAATATATACAAGCTTTTATGTAAATATTGGCATTTCTGGTGCAGTGGTTCTTGAGAAGAAGATTTTAAAACAATTTTCCTATGTATTTCTATGTTAATATTTGAACCCCACCTGGGGCCCCAGTTTTGGCCCGGGGGTCACGATTTTTACAATTTAGAATCTTCACTATATAAACAAGCTTTTGTGTAAATATTGGCATTTCTGGTGAAGTGGTTCTTGAGAAGAAGATTTTTAAACAATTGTACTATGTATTTCTATGTTAAACTTTGAACCCCGCCTGGGGCCCCAGTTTTGGCCAGAGGGTCACCATTTTTACAATATAGAATCTTCACTATATATACAAGCTTTTATGTAAATATTGGCATTTCTGGTACAGTGGTTCTTGAGAAGAAGATTTTTAAAGACACACATCCTATACTCACTGTTTCGCAATTATCTCCCTTTTACAAAGGGTTGTACCCTTTATTTTAACAATTTATAACCCCCTTTCCATAAGGATGCTTTGTACCAAGTTTTGTTAAATTTGGCCCAGTGGTTTTAGAGAAGAAGTCAAAAATGTGAAAAGTTTACAGACGGACGGACGACGGACAACGGGTGATCAGAAAAGCTCACTTGAACCTTCGGTTCAGGTGAGCTAAAAATCAAATAATCTTTCTATTTTATACTTCTTGATACATTGTTGACAATTTTAAAGATTTCATGATGATCTATATCTATACATGTATACAAAAAAACCCCCAAATTACATCAATCTTATTAAAATTAGATCTTTGATCCGCTCCTAAGAGATCGCTTGAGGAGCACACAAGCGATCTATTAGGAGCGGATCAAAGATCTAATTTTAATTAGATTGAAATTACATCAAACATGTTGAACATGCAGATGTCTAGGTTTAACTTAAACATGTGGCGGTCATTTGATGTTTTGAATAGTATCAAAGGGAATTAGTCTTTCATCTTTTCATGTTGTCATTAGCCAAATGGACAGCACAAAGCCAAAGTTATCCCCCCAAACACACACACACACACACATATATATATATATATATATATATATATATATATATATATATATATATATATATATACTTACTGTACACTAAATATTTTACCAACGTCTATGACTATACATTGGATGCCAGTTCTACTTGGAATTACTTACGGTTAATACTATTAAGCCTGACCCTATTAAAATAGCCCAGCCGACATGTACAAATCGAAAGTAGTTCGGATCCGCCATTTCCGTCTGTCTAACCTTTGCCTATATATATAGAAACCCGGTCAATGGGACAAAGGGCATAGCTACAGCTTTGTTCGAAAATTATACAATTGCGCGGGGACAATGATGGTTGAATTGAGGGCAGGGTAATTTTTTCATTGATAGGGGTTAACAGTCTTCATGAATTATAATGGTAAGCATCTTAAAGATAAGATAAACATTACAAAGGAAAATTATAATATATATCCCTTCGACTCCCATCCCCCCAACCCCAATCCCTTCGACTCCCATCCCCCCAACCCCAATCCCCAAACTCCGGACTGTAGTCGGAAAATTTAATGATCTTACAGTTTCCTGGCTTGGCGTATTTAACGATTTTGATATATTTTACTTTCCTGGCAAGTAAAATATGGCAGAAAAACGTCATATATTTCGGATTTCTGCCACTTCAGGTAAACTTGAGGAGGTCGGTCACGGTGAAGACATGTAAATTGGCTATGGTTATCAAATTGATAGTTTGTGAAACAAATTAAATTACTAATCTCTTATAACATACCTAGTTTTTCATAACATATTGATTTGATGATTAACACTGTGTGTGTGTGTGTGTGTGTGTGTGTGTGTGTGTATATATATATATATATATATATATATATATATATATATATATATATATATATATATATATATATATATATAAAGATTTTATAAAGATTTTATAGCTATTACATTTGCCAAACATTGTACAGCCTTGAATCCGCGGCTTATCTGTGTTTGCAATAAATAATATATATAGGATCTGATTTAGATTTTGTTAGATTTATTATTTCGTTTAATTATTTTATATTCAATTAAATTCAATTTATTTATTGACAACACGATCAAACATCTGCATATAGTCATGAATACAACAAACAATTAACATACAGTCACCCCAGTAAGCATATCAGTGATGTTGAAGTTTTTCTTTTCTAAACAGTATCAAAGCATTATTTCAGGAAGAAAACATAATTCAAAGTATACAGAATAAGAGATTGGGTAGCTTAAAACGGATAGGAAAATTTACATTATGTAAAATTGATATTTTCGAGATGTAAATTAAATGGCTTAATTAAAAAAAATGCAATTTACAGATCCATGGGTCCAAGGCATATTTTAGATAATTTTAGTGTGTGAATTTAATATATTTTAATTTCCCAGGGGGGGGGGGGGGGCATTACTCGACCCCGTTTATAGATCCGCGCATGGACATCACAAAAAGCGAAACGTCTCGTTACCAATATAATACTTCTAGTACTTTCATTATAAGAACACGTGTCCAAATTTGAACATTTTGAAAACTTCGTGTGTTATAGCAAATTTCGCCACAAATTTTTCACGATATATTTTAATTCACTCAGTATGTAGAAGGTCTATAAATTGGTGTCAAATGAGGTCATGAATGAATTTTTCTAGGTTAGTTTTCGTGTGACGTCACTTCCCATCATTCGTAGCTGCTCATGGCCGCCGTCGTCGAAGAAGGTGAGGTGTAGACATACTTGTTTTATGTGATAAGAATCGGGGAATTATACTTATGGATTCAAAACAATTTTCGTGAAAAAAATAATAATGGAAAAATTATATCAGAGACTGTGTCTGTCATGGGGTACTCAATTTAACGAGAGAGAACTGTCTTTTGCACGGGTTTGAAGTCTGAAAAATGGCATCGAATTCTGAAAAAATGGCCGTGACAGTGGATAACCATACGAATACTCCAGTTAACGAACACACTGAGACCGACGTTAAAGTAGTGGTGACTACAAGTAAGGTTGTCTCGGACGGGGTTCACAAAAAGAAGACATTTAAGATCACAAGTGTCACCAAGAACCGAGGTGGAAGTAGCGAGGCCCCGATTGGGGAACTGGATGGGGACTCGTTAGAGGATTTAGATGAGACAGTGGAGAGCCATACGGAGGATGCGAGCTCTGAAATTCTGGATGGGTCTAAGTATGAGGATGTGGGGGAACAGAGTCCCCTAGAAGACAATAATTTCTCAACAGATGCTGAGCTTGAGGCAGGGAAAGAGGCCAAGGAGCACACTGTCACAAGGTTTAAGGTTGTCAAGGTAGAAACCAAGGAACCGTTTCGCAGGGGGCGATGGACATGCCGGGACTCTTTAGACACCCCCGCCGTGTCTGAAGGAAGCGACACAAAAATCAGTTCTAAGGACAAGGAGAAAACCAATTCTGGCAACTCGAGTGCCTGTAGTTCTATTCATTATGATTACGGTCAGGACGACCCTTCCAAAAATCCACTAACTGGTTACACATTGAATCAAGTGAACGATCAGTTGAACGAAGTGTTAAAGAATCAACCCACTGGACTTGTTATGAACCAGAACCCCGTCAATGTCCACTTGACACAGACAGGTCAGTTAGTTTGGAGTGACGGTACGCAAATGCCGCAGTCGTCGATGAATTTGGCTGCCTCGTACGGAATGCATCCGAATCCCTCCAATCCAAACATGAACCAGATGCACAAGCTCATGTATGGTGTACCATCAATGAGTGATCAAGCAACTTTGCAATCCTATATGAATGCCATGAACATAAGTGTTACGGGGGCTTCCAACTATGCCCCTACAAATCAGTCAGTGATTAGTGTAAGTCAGGGTCAAGGGGTAATCGGGACCCAGAGTCAAGCTCAGCAACAGCCGGTGTCGGTACAGGCCATACAAAATGGACACCACGGGCACATGCACATTTCTAACGCACCTGTGATAACCTCCCTTCCAAACAGCATTAACGTCTCCGCCGGTAGTGAAATAGATTATACTCAACAACCGACAAACATTCACCCACAAACTTCTCTGAACCCCAATAATGACGTATACAGTGTTCCCAAAATAGCGCCGACGAGTCAAATTCATTCCCCCGGGGAATACCGCGAGGTCAGAGTGTCTGAGAGTCCAAATGTAGTACCCAGTAATTTACCCATCAACATGTCAGCTAGTCAGTCTCAAACAGAACAAGTAGCAAAAGCCAGTGAAAACATATCAGAGGGCGTCTCCACGGACCCACAGAGCCAGAGGGAGGGTGAGGATCTAGGGAACCCCTCCATGACCCCGATACTGACCGAGTCTGCTGTGGCTGAGGCTGTAGGCAGCATTGCTAGTCCAACCAAAGAAGATGCAGAGAGGTAAGTCACTTAGTACCTTTAGTACCTTTGGTTATGATACATGGGTACATGTATACATATCCATGTTTATATGTGGGGGTGTGGGTCAGTGGCAAATGCTTGGACCACCTTTAATGAATTGTCTCTTTGTCCTCCTCTGATTTGATGTTTTATGAAAGGTTTTTGAATGATTTAATTTCAGAAATGAATATCATTCTGTATTTCAAAAGAAATATATAATGCTGATCAAAATGTTAATGAGAATATCTTGGGTCCGGTACTTCTCGTCAGCTGATTGGAGACAAACAAACAATTCTTTAAAGGTGGTGCCTTAATGCTTCTGATGTTGAATACAGCAAGAAGCTGCTGACCATCAAATGGTCTTAGAAATCATTTAGATTGTTCTGACAAGTTGTAATGTATGTAATGTATTACATGTATGTAATGTATTACATGTATGTAATGTATTAAATTTATGTAATGTATTACATGTATGTAATGTATTACATGTATGTAATGTATTACATGTATGTAATGTATTACACATATGTTTTTGATATGCTCTATCACCATAAATTGAACATCATAAGTAGGAATGTCACTGGATTGTTTACGTTTGTTTGTTTACTGTGGTTGTTGATGGAGTAGACCAGTAACAGGATAGGTGGTCACATACAGGATACCCCGTGTTCATACACGCACACAGAGTCGGTGGTCATTGATAAGAAAGTGCAGGCTGAGAGTTACTGAATCTACGGACAGTAGTGCATCAATGTCAATCATCATATTGAGATTCAACTGGTCACAGCACAGGATTACAGATGCTATATTAACTACATTTTATTTGTTATTTACATTCAACAATACAAAGAGGTCTTTAAAAATTGAAGTAAATTGTAAATATGATGAATGTAAGAACCGGAGGGTGGGGGATGGGGGAGGGGGGAAGGTGTACAATAGTCTGTAGTTAGTGGTGGTCTGGAACACGACACCTAATACAGAATCTGTTCCTTCAATCCTAAATATTGTAATAATAACAGAACGGATTGCTGTAATAAGTGTATACATTGGATCAGATTTTTTTTTATTAATAATACCGATTCACCAATTGAAATTAATCAAATCATGTAGCAATACATATTAAATATATGTTTGTGATGTAAGATGTATAATTTCCTAGTGGGTGGACTTGTACAATATTATCTTGTTATTAAACACTTTTTTTTTCTGCCCACCTGTCTGTCTCCATCTATCTCTCAGTCTAAGAGTGCCCATTTGCATGTGTTCCAGCTACGGTTATGCAATTTCAGAATAATAATTTGATGCTATTAAAGTTTACTTGATTTAACACAATTGGCGCTATCTTTAAAACTTTACCAATTTTTTTGTTTATCATTATTTGTTTGCAAAAGGCAGAATTTAAGTGAAAACAACTGCCAATTCTGAACCCCTGTCCATGAAATCAAAGTGCATGGTTTGGAACTTAGCAAGTATCTATGCTTAGTAACTTGATAATGTTTTACTATGAGTTCTGAAACTTTCATTCTGTAAGCATGATATTAATAAATAATGTAGTTTGTTAAACTGTCCGTGTATCATGGAACCTTAACCCCAGTATCCAGCCGTATTATTATACCTCAATATGATTATTCTATATTCTAACGCATCATCTGATTGGCTAGAGAGTCACGTGACAAGGCGAACAAAACGTCGTGTCTCCCGGGGAATAAATATCGTGTCTCACGTCTTCGGAAATCTCGGGATTTTTCATTCCAAAAGTATGAAAAAGCCAATATGAGCATAGGATGTTGAAAAATATGATTAAATAAAAAAAATATTTAAGCATTTTAAAAATTCTCTTTATACCACAAAAACCAATTTTACTATATTTGATTCGATTTTATGAAAGAAAAGAAAGACAATTAAAAACACTCAAACAATCACGACGTTATTGCTTTTGACAAGTCGAAAAATTATTAGAAATCGACATATTTTGTATAATCATATGTTGTTCGGTATTATAAAACTTTTATTGCATGAATGTTCGTGAAATATGAAGATTTATTTCCCCAGAAAAATCATATTTCCCTCGGGCAAAGCCCTCGGGAAATATGATTTTTCTTGGGGGAATAAATCTTCATATTTCCCTCACCATCATGCAATAAATGTATAAAGTCGCGTGTATAACACACACTTTTTTTCAACCAAAATTTGATCAAAAGTGGGGGGTGCGTGTTGTACATAGGACCAAAATTTTACCCCATTTTTTTCAGGCCGTGATTCTGGATACCGCGGGAGTATGACTGCCAATATCGCGTGTTATGCAAGTTGTATGAGTTTATACTAAACTTACTGTGTCAGAAATACCTACTTCTTAGTTTTATTTCCATGTATTGAAATATTTATCTTCTCTCACCACTATTCCTTGCATCAAACAAGTTATTGCCAGTGTAATCGCCATTAGGTAAACAGCCACCTGTTGACTCGGCGCGTGGTCAATGTTTGTTTAACAATTTCCGGTGTCAAAAGCATGCACATGTCTTAGATCGGACTTCACAGGGTGTTTTCAAGTGCATGAAGATTTGCAATTATTATGATTTTATTTAAATTGATTACTTTGTGTCCAGTTATGCAGTTTAACGAAGACACTGCTAAAAATACATTGATCATTTGTACAACTTGATAATGACGATATATGACATACATACGTTTCTTCACAATGTTTATTTAACAACAATCAAAGAGTTTGACTATAATTAATCAATTAAATCATTTCTCTTGATGTTGCTTGGTTTAGATCTGCAAACATTATTACTTTTAAGCACTAGGCTCGGTTGCCGTTCTTCTCTACATACTTGATGATCTTCAACTTCTTCACTGTCGTATAAGAAACTCTTTCTTTACGAAGTGTTAAATGATATTTGGTACAGCCCATGTAAATCATACCGTCCTTTTTATATAAAATTGTAAGAACAAAAAACATCAGATTTTTTTAAACTCCGCCCATTTAATTTTCTTTTTCACATTGTACACATTACATCAATTATATCGATGATCAAATAATTAATTGTGCTTGGATTTCATTACGATAAAAACGGCTTGTTTGTTTTTTTGGTGAGACTTTGACTCTAATATCGCTTGGGCCAAGTTCCGATCACGAAATTACAGTAATTGCGCTTGGGTTATAAAATTATCATTAAACATCGATAGTTATTTGGGAAAATGGCAGCCGTCGATTTTCATCGTCTGAGCTATCACCATTTTTTGGCCAACTTTGGGGGGTGCGTATTATACACGAGTGCGTATTATATATGATACTTTACGGTACCCTAAATCAAGGGTAAGGTTTTGGGGTGGGGGGTGGTGATGTTCATCTGTTGATGAGCAGGTTATCATCAGTTGTTGTGGGTCCTGTTCTTACATTATCTTGTATCAAGTACATTGTAAGTCTACTCTCCACCTTCCTCAGCTTAAATTGATATTATAGTGGATGGGTGACTCCCAACAATATCTCCCGAGTAAAACCCCTTATGGAAAATCAAAATTTATTCTTGGGCTTGTTTTGTGTTTTTTTAAAAAAAAAATAATTCAGTCTTGATGCAAATATGATGTAGATTTTCCCCATATACCCTACTCAGGGGGAGGGGGGGGGGTGGTGTTAGGGGAAGTTATAATAAAAATACTTTCAACTAGCATTTGCTGAATGTTAGTATGTCTGTCTACAATAAATAATGGTTGTTTTATTGAAATTGGTTGCAGATTCTTTTGTGTATTAAATTTAATGCATTGATTATAAAATATTTATTCAATACTCCTATATTTTACAATATCATATTCATGAATAATTCACGTTATGTAAGTCCATGGATTGTGAAGTGAAATTTTAAAGCAGTAAGATTCCACATCCGTTGACACGGTCTGGTGAAGCAGACCTTTTACTTACATACAAAGTGTTCATGGTAAAAAGATCCCCTGTTTGGTGGACAGGGACCAGTGGTTTTGACCTATTTTGATCCAAAATCAAAATGAAGCATTCCTTAAACCACCCAGACAGGGAGTTTAAACACGGGGAATTTTTTTTACCCCCCGTGTTTGGCCCCCTAAGCAGCTGTAGGTTTGACCTATATGAACATGTACACAATAGCCCAAGTCTTGTTTGCATGAGCTTTTTTCATGCTGCCCCTAAATAAGAGTACAACTGGGTCATGTGAGGTGAACCATTTGAACTGGTATTTGCACTTAAAATTCCAAGCCATTGCCTGATTGGAGCTGATATTAACAATGGTATTGGTTTGTGATTTAGAGCCATTGGAACCTGTATTGCTGAAGCTAGTTGTAGGAGCTGGTATTGGTGATGGTATTGAATTGTAGTATCGAGCTTCTGGCACTGGTTGAAATTAAGTGTTTGGGGGGGGGTCTCTCAGTATGTCACTGAGGTAACCTACATTGATTCTCTGTGGAGGGGGACCCCTGACAATCTGAATGGGGTCAACCAACCGTAAAAATTCATGACCTGTTTCTCCATTCACATGGAAAATGATTTTATTCAGGACATTTACTTCATTTAAAAAGGCATAGTTCACAGTTCATAATATGCCCCCAACCCCAACCCCTAAAAAAAAACCTTATGATCCATATTTAAATAATTATTATTAATAATGTAATACATGTAATATAAAATTCAGTTGAAGACTTTGTCAGTTTTCTACATGCAGTGCTACTTGATTTTTATTTGAAAAATTCCAAGATGTTTAGGGAGCTCTTTAATATGATGTTCACAGTGTACCTGTATTTTGTATTCTATGTATAAAGTGAACATGCATTATGATATGTGCATTTCTGAACAGAAACCTGACATATATATACTACTTTGCATTAGGTATGACTTCTTCCTGTAGGTGATACTTCGAGTTAATGCATAATGTTATTGGTGCACTAGATTAGAGGTTCGTTGAGAACTAATGCAATGTGGGGAAGCATTTCTGGTGAGAGTAATGTGTTGTAGCACATCCGCGATTCTTCATAAAGTTATGATCAGCTGTAAAGTTGCGTAACTTCATATGTTGCTATTTATAGGACCTCCCGTAATAAAAAAAACAAAGAAGACAGACTTGAATTCATTAAAACAAGATGTAAGAGTGCAAGATTGATAGATATCAGAAACCAAGGCTTAAAATTAAATATATACAGCGGTAACCAAATTATCTAGTACCGCTATATAAATTAGCATCTACTGCAAGCATGCATTTTCTGAGTCACCGTCTCTAAATCTGTGTCTACCATTGTCTCTTAGTTGGTGTTTTAACCATTTACTTCTGAGTCGCGCGAGTTAAAGGTACATCTGGTACAATGTACAATCATCATCCTGTTAGATATACATACCCACACCATTCTCTGACAACCATTTAGATACATATCCGAGCTCCATGCAAAAACGTGCTCATAGAGGGGATTATTCTCAAAGAGATTAAACATCGGATCCAATAAGAAAAGTTGTTCTCCCCTTTGACAAAATGAAAAGACAATACCCAAGGACAGTTCTAAGATGTATAGAGCAGTCTTCGAAAAATCTTGGGAGTCTGATGCCCGGGGCCTGGTAAAGTTGGAAACGGGCATGTGAATCTTATACACCTGCAAGCCGGAGGGCCATGTACAAATTACATGTATAATCTCAAGCTCTTATACCATATATTTTATTTACTTCCGTCGCCATTTTTTTTTCAACATCGATTCATTCGATAAATTAACAAACTTATTTCATTTCATTCTTTGAATCATACAAATGTTTGCAATACTCGATTGCATTCGTAGATCATATGAAATCACCTTCCTTAAGTTGATGGCAACAATTTCTAGCTCTTTTATTAGTTTTATCGTTTTATCAAATTAATGGTAACCCAATCAAATTGGCTGGCACAATTGTTCATACTGACTGAATGTCCATTTGTCTTTAATTTTGTCCAGTTAAATGCATTTGGCTACAGATGGCTGTAAACGACATGTATGTGGTCAACAAGATACAAAAAGATGAAATATCTGAATCTACTATTGGACCAGCCCTTGTCTATTACAAAACAGATCGATTAAAAAAATAAAATATATGACCAGAGAGAATATACACATAATGCAAATAAAAATAAAATGATTTTAATACTTTTCTGTGAATTATTTTCTTGGGCATGTAAATTTTTGTTGGGCTGGTACAATTCATGGATACACCTGCCCAAAGGGCATGTGTTGAAAAAAAAAAAATTGGTGAAGACTGAAAGAGTGTGCAGAACGGAAGGTGAATGAAAAAAAATTTACATCTTAAAATCTGGATAAATCTTGAGATTGACAAGTGCTCAATACATGTTTCTCATTATGTTTGATCAGATTTTATTTTATTGTAATTATATCTAATGTTGTTATGATTCTCAAAACATTTACTTATCTGTTCTCATGTGTAAATGTGTGATACTGTGTGTCATTTCCCAAATCATCTTCAGACTGTCAGTGTCACTGAAGGGTTGGGGATCTGTTGGACTTAAAGTTTCATACATTTATACAACACAAGTGCCTTTGAGGATATTTGTAACACATCCTTAATGTGGAATAAGTTTTGTTCTGGACTGTTGATGTAAAATATCAGATGGTAGACACAGCCAGAAGGATCAGTGAGTTTAACTTGACTGTAACTAACACAAACTTTAAATGGTCATAAAACGGAATCTTTTCTCTTTTAAACATGACTGTTTCAGGCTCGTGTCATCACTGTCAAAAAATGGAGAGAATTAAGACCTAGGTGCCTGCACTTGATAACTCGTTTTGTGTGTGCCACCTGACACAAACGATAAGTGTTTTGTGGTCTATACCTGGGTAAAATTGGGTCAGTGTGTGATAAATCAGAACCTGTCTCCCTGCTTGAGGGAGAGGGTATACTGTCATTGTGGTGGTCATTGTCCCACTGTGTCAACAGCCAGTTCTGTGAGAAATGGGTTATTAGGGGTGAGTCAGTGTCTGCCTGACAAACAACACACAAGGATAGGTGTACTAGCATACAGTGATACTTGGACAAAATCAACATCTACACACATACTTCACAAATGCTCTGTATGAAAGTGTGAGCAAAATTAAACCCCCTTACCTCCCCACAAAGATATCCCCAACATGGCATGAAGGACTACTGATAAGTAGACTATGGGATCAAGTGTGTTCACCCATGGTCCCCAGCCCAAAGATTCCCCTTACCAGATTGATAGTTTATTATCATCAGAAACAGACCCCCCCCCCCCCCCCCACCCCCCTTCCCCCACCCCTACCAACCAAACCCCTATCAAAACAAGCACACAGGGTTTTGTCATTTTCCTCGCCCACCCAACACTGTAATATGTAGCTATGCGGTGAGGAATCTGGGAAAACGAGAGCTGTCTGTCAGTCTGTAATGTGTCTGCTGCCAGTTGTTGTGTTGTGTGGTGGAGAGCTGCTCTAAGATAAACAATAGGCTCAGAGTTATGCTAACGATTGTAATGGAGCAAAAAAGGAAGAATTCCTATGAATCCTGTTGTTAAGAATACTTGAGTTCCCCTTTGCTGTCGTGGACAGGACTTCCTTACAACTAAAGATAAATTTGTCTGTACCACCATTCACCTTGGAGAGAGGAGTTCATGTCACAAGATTAAAGAGTTTAAAACAGTGACAATTGTGCATTTGAGAAACATTTTATAGATAAATTTTGTTTGCATATATACATGTAGGTCACAGTTGTATCAATTGCACATTGTCAGGTCTCTCCCCTAATCAGTTTCTCTACCACAACTAACTTCTGTTAACTACTGACTAGTCAGATCCAACTCCACTAGTCAGTCATTACTACTACAAACTTCTTTCACTCATACTGACTACTGACTAATCAGACCCAAACATCCCTAGTCTGTCTTTACCACTACAAACTTCTATCACTCATACTGACTACTGACTAGTCACACCAAACGTTCCTATAGTCAGTCTTTACCTACCACTACAAACTATCACTCATACTGACTACTGACTAGTCACACAAAACATTCCTAGTCAGCCTCTACCGACCACTACTGACTTCTGTCACTAATACTGACTACTGACTAGACAGCTTTTAACAACACTAAATAGTCTCCCCATTTTACTCCCGTAGTCTCTACTTCTTCAGTTACCAACGATATGAACAGGAAGGACTTAGTATCAAACTGTTCCTGTTACAAACAACAGAAGAAGTGACCAAGTAACCGACATATTTACTGGGACAGGAAGTGGTCGTAAGGCCAAGTCAGAAAACTCATTTTACAGGAAGGCTGGTGGGTCTGGCAATTTTTAAAAAGTCTAAAAACAAAAATATCAGGAATTTTCCTTTACTGTATAATGGGTTTTTGGCTTAGAACTTTTTTTTGGGTGTTGTTGTTGTCTTTATTGTTGTAGGACTAAAATAAAAACCAATTGTAATGTGTTCATACAATAATGAACCCCATACACCTTGCTTACGGAATGTACCCAGAAAGTCAATGATGTATCTGTGCAAGATGTGTTAAGTTTTACTGATCAAAATATTTTCGAGGTAAATCGCACAACAGGTGAAAATAATCTGCACCTTTAAATCATATTTGCGGTTACTCGTGATTGATATTTTATGAATGAACATGGACAATAAGAAACGCATGACACAAGATATATTTCCTTGATGAATATCTCTCCTGATATGGCTAGCAACAATGAAATTTCACCATTTCACCAAGCAATTGCTCTATGTTGGTATTCATGCATGTCTAATTGGGTGAACGAGCCATTCATGTAAGACCCATTTTACATGATACCAGAAGTTACTATTGGACGATTATACTAAATTATACTCTGGTTCATGTAAGACCCAGTTACATGTACATAATATGAGGGGGTAGCTATTAGGCTATTATACTCCAGTTCATACCAGAAGTTAATAATACTATTGGGTGATTATACTTCATTTGTCATGTCTAGTTCATGGAAGTCCCAGAATACAAGGTACATGTAGGAGGAGTTACTTTATATGGTGTGTATACTTGATTATACTCTAGTTCAATACCATAACTCTGTCTGGGGCAGAGTGACTGTGTGAAGACACTGTCTGACGGAGGCCGCTCTGCGTGGCGCATTGTTCTCTGGTTGTAAGGAGACATGGAGCAAACAGCGCTGATTTAGGGCTCTCTCGAGTCTCGCCTCTTGTAGAGAGAGGGCCCTACTTTAAAATGTTCTTAACAATACTGTCGAAAGTTTTAATTTTTTTTCACCTATGAACATGCTGAGAGCTAAAATATCATGCACAAAGGAAGACTCTAGTCTTACACCCCCCCCCCCCTTCATTCAACCCACATGTCATTTCTCCCAAAGATCCAAACAAATGCATGGAGATAAGTAATTAGGGTCTTCCGTTTCAACGGAAGACCCTATTGTTTTCGTTAGGTTTCTTTTTCTCTATTTTTCACTATTATTATTATTCTTTTTTTTCTTAACATTTTTCTTTAAACTCAAATATCTCAGACATGGTACAACAGATTTTTATGAAATTTTTATAGATAATAAAGAATATCAAGATCTTTTACCAAAAACATTTTCGTTGATGAAGTCACTTCCGGTCGGCCGATATATTCGTTTATCTTTTTTTAAGAAGTGATTTTGTCCTACCTTTTTCTCAAAAACGACTAAGGATAGAAAATTGAAAATTTCAGGAATGATAGATTTTTGAATTCTTAGATGCCATCAGGTACAAACATGATCGTTCATCACTTCCGGTCCGCGCAATTGGCATTTTCGAAAAATTGCGTTTTTAAAATTTTTCAAATTAAAAGATTTGGATTTTTTTTTCATCAAAATATATTCTAAACGTATCCAATTTTAATATGAACAAGTCGTCCATCACTTCCGGTCGTCACCGGAAGTGATTCCAAAATTTCGATTTTTGGAATTTTAAAACACATTGATTTGGTAGACATTTTTGTGCTTAATACAAAACTGAAAACCGTTTTAAAATCGAACTATGCATTGCAGAGATATTGCAGTTTAAAAATGACCTTTTGTGGAAATCTTAATTTTGCAATGCAGCCCATACCAAAAATAAGTACATTTTAAGTACGACAAAAAAGTACAATAAAAGCACTTAAAAAGTATACTTTTTTCGACTAAATTTGGAACCATGCATTTGGTCGTTCCAAATTAAGTAAAAAAAAGTACTTTTTTTTTAATCAAA
This sequence comes from Magallana nippona, assembly GCA_033439105.1. Lineage (NCBI taxonomy): Eukaryota > Metazoa > Mollusca > Bivalvia > Ostreida > Ostreidae > Magallana > Magallana nippona. Next base: position 1,324,049 of record CM065920.1, on the reverse strand, counting down.
AGTATGAAATAAGTATACTTTTATATCATTTCATTTATTTTTGAAGCACAGAAAAAGTATAAGTATAAAAAACATACAGTGTACTAAAAGTATACTTTTAGCACATTTCATCAGTTTTAGTACAGAAAAAGTATACAGAAAAGTACCAAAAAAGTATTATTCAAAAGTACAAAAAAGTATGTTTCAAAAGTACAAAAAAAGTATGATTCAAAAGTACAAAAAAGTATTAAGTACAAAAAAAGTACAAAGAATAGAAAGGTACAAAAAAAGCAGTGCGATTTAAAAAAGCACAAAAAAAGTATACAAAAAGTACACAAATAGTTCAGTTTGAAAGCACAAAAAAAGTACAAATTTAGGTCAAGAGTCAAAAAGCACAAATAAGTATTAAAAAAAGTATACAAAAAGCACAAAAAAGGTACCTTTTTAGTGCTATTTTAAGTACCAAAAAAGTACATTACAAAACATCAAATAATTCTCTACCTCGTCAAGAAGATTCTGATCATTTGTAATGGTATGTATGTTTTGTAATTAAACCTAATAATCTATACAAAAGCATGAAAAATTATGACATGGCTGTCATTTAGTACATGTTGCCCTCAATATTTCAGCTGTGTGTTGTAGCTGAGAATAGTTTAAGATTATAGTCTGTAAATCTTTTTTGGATGAGACAGCATTGTAATAGCTTCTCAAGTTGATTAGTCACATACTAGTATATCACACATTTAACAAAGTCTTGAAATCTTCGCCGTTTCTAAATACCATCGTCCTGCAGTAATGGATCAGCATACAACTCGAACTGTATCTTGAATCCTGATCCTTTCTAAAATGTATGTAAAAGAATATTATATCATAGTGATACCATTTAGCTGTAAATAACCCTAAAATCACATGTGAGGTAGCTTTTCATAAAGCAGAAATAGCACACCGATGTTTAATAATGCATGTGGCCAGTACCTAGAGAAAACTTGTCTCTATATAATATGACTTGCTTATCATTTTGAAAATGGGCAATTAAAATTTAATTGTGGTCAATTTTTAATTTTTTTATAGATGTTACATGTAGTATATTTATTATTCTGTCATTAGATTCCCTGCATAGCATTTTGTAAACATACATATAAAATAAGACCTTTTATATACTGTGTATTACTATTTAATTACCATACACACACCTAATGACTTACTTTATATTTCATCTGTTATTATTAATGGTAAGATCTTCAATCTGCTGGACTTTGTTGTGATTTTTTCTGCAATATGAAATAATGATACATTGGTTTTATTCTTGCATAATTAAATTAAGAAATGTATTTCTTTAAACAAGATTACAACATATATATAATCTACAAATATACATTCATTACTTTTGCTTCTAATTGACAGAAAAAGCTGATTTACCTATGTTGACAATTTTGTCTTCACCAAACATGCACCAAAACACTGAACTGCTCTTCAATCGGAAGTCACATCCTCAAGTCTATTTGGCAATTCTTATAAGAATTCTAAAAAAAAAAAAAATCAACAAATTTTCAATCCCAGTCCATAACCTAGATCTTAAAATTTTAACAAACACGATAATGTGAAGTTTTTAACAATAGATCGTTCATCAGACTTACCCAAAATGGAAATGGGTCATTCTGCAGTAAAGCCTTATATTTTCCAAGTAATATACATGTATATCATTGTAAAAACACTCCATGTAGGTCCCAAAACATTTACAGCACACTGCATTTCTGCTAATTCTAAAAGAATCAGGCAGAAATTCAAAACAGCTCCAGTCTTCTTTGCCAGTTTGAAAAATTAATGGCGGTATGGCAATTGTCCAATCAGAATTCACGAAAATTTAAGTTTAAATTTTGACCAATCACATTACAGCCACGTAGATCATCGAGGCTATTTTTAAAAACATATTTTCTTTAATAAACTATATTATTTTGTTTAAACGATTGTTATCAAACATAATTTTAATTAAACAATTTTGTATCTCTACTTCATTGTTCACAATCCTTTTAATTAATTGACTGATTATCAGATATCGGCATTTCCGGTTTTAAGAGCCGCCATTTTGAATAATTTTTAACAACATGTGGGAAATTCAAAAATAAAATGTATTACATTCCCAGGATTCCAAATTACGGTTGAATATGCAAAGGGGGTTATAACATCGTTTTGAAATACATCATTATGCTTCCCAAAGTATAAAACAAAGTTTTTAGCCATCAGAATATTTCGGCTGTCGATTGAACATGAGAAAGGGAAAACATACTTTGGGATTTAATTAATAGTTCTTTTCCAATATATCATACGTATATTTCAATAACCGTTTAAAATATGGTGAAACATCCTTCCATGAACAGCATACACCCCCGTCCCCACCATCACCGCATACATACGATGTGTTGAAAATAAATATGCATGCAATAATGGATTTCATCAATAGTCTGAATTGATTATTAAATATAGCAATCTATCCATTATTTTAGTTGTATTGTGTCTACATTTTCGTTTTTTACTAGAAAGTAGTTAAATGAACTGCTTCTGCATAGTATATAATGGATTCCATAATGTCTAACGATATTCAACATAAACACAGAGAAATTACGTATGAACAAGCAATTGTTTTCCACTGGTCTCATTATACACAAAACTTCTGCATTGAGTTCTTTTTATCTTAAACAAACACCATTGTCATCACAGCACGGACTAATCATGACCTCTTTAGACACCCTTTACTGTTAACCTGGGATGTGTGTGCGTTCAGGCGGAAAAGTGATTTTCTGAGTTTCGTGTCTTATATAAACAATGGAATTTGGAACAGGTGTTTTTTTTAATTTGTTGATAAACTGAGTTATATACAATGTTTAAAAAACAAACATATAATGCTTTTCTTGATTATTATTACCTACCCTACCCCATACCCCCTTACAAAAATATGTAATAGGAAAGGAGGAATGTAAACTTAGATGTTTTTTTTTTTTTTTTGATTCAAAGAATTAGCTTGCTGCTAAGTTGAATGTGAAAAGGCTTTTTGCTTGACTCTAAAAAAAATTTTTCACAATAAAAGAATTTTGACTACTGCAAACCCCTTATATATTAATCATCAATTCATCATATGTAGAAAGAAAGTGTATAAAAATACATATAGGTTGGTAAAAATACTACATGTAAGTCCAAACTGTCTTTGCAATAAAAAAATTTAAGTCCTTCAAAAGTATGCTGAAAAAATACAAAGTTAAAACAGAGCAGATTAAAATAATGATGTGAAAAATTCTAAGTCCAAGAAAAGTACAGAAAAAATACACTGTAAAATAACTAAGTCCAACAAAAGCACAAAAAAGTATGTTGGAAAAAAAACTAAGTCCAAAACAGTACAAAAAAAGTAGAGTGGAAAAATTCTAAGTCCAAAAAAGTACAGAAAAAGGTCTTTAGATCTGAGGACCTGTTTGACAAAGTACTAAAAAAGTATACTTTTTCTGTACTTTTTCGAAAAAGTACTAAAAAGACTGTACTAAAAGCACGAAAAAAGTATACTTTTTTGTACTTTTTTTTGGTATGGGAGGTCTAAAAATCAGCCTAAAAGAAAATTAATATACTAACTCGTACTAAATCTGATTCGGAAAATTGTTAATTCGTACCTTATAATAAGGTCGTCCTTTACATTTCCGGTTTTTGTTAAGTCGTACATAAAATCATTCGGGCTTTTAGTTAAGGCGTTTCATTAGATTTTTGGATTATAATAAAATCATTGTATTTGAAATGGTTTTACATAATTAGGTGGATCTATTGAATTTAAGATTTAAAATAATGTCAACATATTAATTTAACTCTGTCATTAAATCATAATCAAACGGAAGACCCACTCGTTGCTCGCAACGAGATCGTGTCTAGTTTATATAGAAATTGTGTTCTTTTTCAATGAGCAGAGAAATACATATAACAGCAAAGGAGGAATGAAGAAGGGGGACCATTTGAATGTTGTAGTACAGACGATCAGCACCCATTCACTGCTGATGTGGAATTTGATGAATTCTCTGGCTGTTAATGATAGATGATAGGGATAAAACTGAAAGATGAAATGTTCATAATGTGCATACCACAAATAATTTTGGTCCATGCACGATTCTCCTGATGCTGAAGATGCTGGTATTTGTTTTCATTTGAGGGGGAGGGGGTACTCAGGTTTTATGTTAATTATGTTTTTATTGCACAGTTCATGTTGTAGAGCCTTAAGAGATAAACGAGCCAAAAGATGGTATCAGACAAAATCTTACACTGACAACTTAACATAGAGTACATTGTGATTGTTCACACGGAGCAGACTGTGTAAATTATGCCGGTGATATTTTGTATGGAATTAATGAGTTTAAATGGGGAGTCATTCATCTTGATAGAGGGAATTCCCAGCCAGCTAAATAAGAAGTATACTCGTCATTACGATGGTTACAAGGTCATTAGGGGGACATAACTGCTACATTCTGATCTCATTCTATCCCTGTTAATTGTGAAATTAATTAGGATAGTGGATGCTGGTTTCTATGGATTGTCCAAAGTGATTGCTTTGTGGTGATATTATTTTGCTGTGTAAATAGTTTTTCCTGATAAGAATGAACTGTGTGACAATCAAATGAATATCTCAAAGACTCATAAAGTGTGACTAAAAGACTCATAAAGTGTGACTAAAAGACTCATAAAGTGTGACTCAAAGACTCATAAAGTGAGTGAGTGAGTATCAGACAAATGAAGTGTGCAAGTCTACCTCTATATATACAGCTGGCCTCAGCAATATGAAAGTGATGACCTAGCTGGCCATACAACCTCTGCTGCTGGATTTGAGGTCACAGTGGTTCAGTTCTGAGGTCACCGACTGTTTCAGTACTTCTCTACCTCTATATATACAGCTGGCCTCATCAATATGAAAGTGATGACCTAGCTGGCCATACAACCTCTGCTGCTGGATTTGAGGTCACTGTGGTTCAGTTCTTCTGAGGTCACCGTGTTTCAGTACTTCTCTAGTCTGCACTTCACTTCACCCAGATGGCGTGCAGATCAAGTTCATATATTGAGTAAGTTGACCATATTTTAGCAGAGTTGCGGCCCTTTGGACTTTGATTTGTTTTGCTATATTTTCACTCTCCCTTTGGATGTTTTAGGTCCATTGAACTTGTTACTGTTGTGATATTATGATGAAGTTTACCCCCCCCCCCCCCCCCCCATGCTGCTCATTAAACTACAGTACTTGACTAGTTGTCATTATTTACGATACAAGCTAGGGGTAATGGAGAAAAGGGTAATTCTACAGTATCTACTCCCTAGTCCCTAAATGCAAACATTTTATGATTAAAGCAAAATTCAGGTATAATCATGATAATGACCCATACTGAGATGTGATTGGTATTAGAAGGGAGAGCATTGTTGTCGCAATTATTTCTCGCCCCGAACCAGCCCTTGTCGTATGGTTGTAATAATAACACAGGTCTGTATAATTAAGGCTTACTCAAGAAAATCAGTTGTCGCAAACCAGTTTGTGTCCAGTATATCGCAAAATAATGTCGTCGCGAATAAAAGTTGGTTTACAGTACATGTAATTATAACATTTAGCCTGGCAGGCACTCTTGTAGTAGTCTTTGACAGAGACCAACACTGTCCTACAAATACCCACATCACAGAAAATCTGTCCTATCCAGAAACCTCCATGTTTTACAATGAGAACTAAAGGCCTCACTCAAAGATCAAAGATCGATGACCCCCATCCATCCCGTCAAAAATCTGCAACCCCTACTCCCCATCTCAGGTGTGAAACACAGTCAGACTTCAGAGCTTCCTCAGTGAATGCAACACTTACAGATCAGTAACCCTCAATGAACACCCACCCCTTCTTCAGTTCTGAATTGTTCAAGTTCCAATTGGACTTTGAATCCTAAATATTTTCAAAAGTCCAAATGATTCTAAGTTTTTCCTAAATGCTATGAATATCCTTAGCTAAAATCTCTAAAGTTTTACAAGGCTGTAGTAATTGAATTTTGTGCTACTTACAATTGATTTGATGTATTGATTTTGTTAATATAAAGATTGACCTCATTTTACTTGCAGTGTGTCTCCTTCTGTTAAACTATTATTAACCACAGTTTGTTGTTTTGTTAACCAAAAAAATAGTAAATCTATTGCCATAACAGAAATCAACATAAAAATTTGCTAGGGATAAAGAAATGAATATTTTGTTTTAATTAAAATGCAGGGGTTGATAATGCATAGAGACTGCATATCAATAAGAAAAGCTCTGCAGCTTAATTTAATATTAGCACTTTTAATGCAATCGTGCAATTATCTTTACATTTGCATTATGGGATTTATTTATAAAGCACTGCATGGGTAGACTCCTAGTGTGCCACTAGAACCTGTTCGTTCCAGTTGGACCAAGAAACTGTACACACAAACACACACACACATATTGCGCCACAAATATGTTTTTATTATTCAACACAAAAAATATTTTATCATATTTAATATCCCTGTAACCGCATTAAACTTTTCCTTCGACTTTTTGCTCTGACCTAGATTTGGGGGGAAAGATATGTGTATTCATTGTGAAGTAGTACTACGCACCTGACTGAGTTACACGATGCATTCATGGCAAGCTCAGTAGACATGTGCCTTTAATAGCTATTTTTAAATCAATCTTGTTTGAGTGACTGAAAAGTGTTCATGCATGTTTCACCTGAGGGAGAGAATAATATCAGTAATCTCACATAATCATGAGTAGAGATGTCAAATGGAGGATTTGATTAACACTTGTGTGTCTGTAAAACCAAGATGGTATATAAACCACCATCCTATTGGACGATATTGATGGAAGTTTTGGAGGCTCTGCTGCTGAGATGTAATATGAAGGTTGTTGGCAATGTTGTGTTGTTTTCTGAGGATTGACATTTAAAGGCTTGTTCAAATTAAGGAGAAATTGATGCAAATGAAGATATTGTAGCTGAAGTCCATGAAATTCATTCTCCATATGACCTATTAAAAAAAAAATATTTTGAAAGATGTGTTTGCATTGTCGTGATGAGAAATAATCCATACCAAAAGGTGTGTGTACAGTAGCATCGTGAGCTGTGGAGAGGGACAGTCCCCTGTGTAGGTAAATAGATCATAACTCCAGCTTATCTCTAGATCATAATCACTGTCACAGTGATAGCTGTTTTGTGAATTAACTTTCAAGTTGTAGGGACATTGAGTAACTGCCTAGGACTAATGCCACATGGGAGAGTGCCAGTGTACAATCTTAACAAGGAGTCGATGATTATTGGGGCAGGTGAGACATGATTAGCGAGTTCTTTCTTCTCACCACCTAATTCCTCACTGCCAGCTACTTTCCATTACTTACCTGGAATTTAACAATTATCTGCTGATTAGTGAGATATTTTTCCCCACTGTGAGGCAATTGACACATACGTAGGAACCCTTCCTCGGTGTGACATGAGCGAGGTGTCTGTCAGCACAATGGTTGGAAAGCTTGATCGTGGTGACAGGGATTCCAGTAACAAGCTTGTTGACAGCGGTTCCAATCGAACATCACCACTTGTACCATCGGTGAGGACCGGGGCCACCAACACTGCACCCACTCAGGTCCAGAGTCCACACAGGCTCAGCCAAACACCGTCCTGGGAAGGCGTCCCTGTGACTCAGTCAGTCCAAAGTCCACACAGGCAGGCACTACCCTGGGAGACTGCATCGGTCGCCCAGTCAGTTCTACCATACAGTCTGAGCGGTTGGACCAGTGTGCCAAACTCTCCTCCTTTAAAGCGACCCAGCTACTCGCCGGTATCCAATCAGCGAGACTCAAGCTCGGTGTTCGAGAGCGAGTCTGACTCGGAGCTATCGTCAATGGAAGGGCCCAGCAGTTACTTCAGCTTTGGAAAAAACTTGCAGCGTTCGCAGTCCAACATCTCGGAGCGGTCCTACACATACCTACAGGACAAGTCGGTGAGCAAACCCATGTCTATGTACGGCTCGATGGAACAGCTGTACTCGGGGGGATATCCCACCTACACCAGCTTGGGATCCCCCTCCCTGTGTAACAGTACCTCCTCTATCCCGGCCAGTGTGGGCAGCATGGATATCTACTATCCTTCTTTCTCTGTATCCTCCGGATATCCAGTCTCTTCTGCTGGATACAGTCCTATGTGTCAAAACGTGTACCACCCGTACTGGATGTGCTACAGCTGCAGGAAACCCAAGATGTAAGTAAATGTCAACACAGCCAACAACTGCTAATTCTCATCATTAATTTAATAATCAACTGTGAGATATAGTGATACTGTAATGAACCTGTCATCATTTGGTCTTGTAAACATCTGCAGAGTGGATTATTTTTGATGTGATGCAATTATATGTATGACAAACGACAGGTAAAGTGCAGTGTCTCTCCTTTTTCTCTTTAAAGAGGAGAAAAATGACAAATGATTTTGCACTGTTTATCTGTTTCTGTGGCTTTTGTTGGTTTTATTCTTGTTTCTATGAAATGGTTGTTCGCCATATAATTGTTTGCTTTATGCAGTTTGTTTGAGCCTCCTCACACAGGGTGATATTGACGTAGATTTCCATTGACAAGTTGTGTACTGAATGTATCGCTAGATACTACAAACTACAGCCACTACAGGGTAGTTTTCCATTATTCATTTAATAACAGATTATCAGATTAATTTAAATTGGGGCAGGTTTTTTAAAAAAAAACACCAAAATGTTAATTTGGTGATAGACATGATCATTGACAGTCCCTGGAGTGCCGAGAGTGTTGGTACATGCAAAATTTGAAAAACATGCGTAGTAGTACAACTGACCTAGATGTTGTTTATTCCACAGATAATTAGGTTACCACATTGTGTATATGCATGTAGAGTCTGTATGACCTTCAGCATGGGTCACGATCGTTGATCGTTGAATCTAGTTGTTCTCAAAGTAGACCAATTTAATTTGTTAGGAAAACATTTACTGAAAATTCCATTGATCAATGAGCGGAAGCATCAATAATTTTAATTTCACAAGTAAAAAAAAAACCCCACTTAAAACAAATGATAAGAAACAAAATTAGAATATCAAAAAAGTTATGAACACCCTGCATAGAGCCTCTTCAGTATTTCAGGTTACAAGGCTTCATAATTCATGTTTTCATGTGGAGTAGAAATATACGAGAAAATACCCCAGGGGTGAAATGGTCAATGGCAAGGGCTCATCCTCTGTTACTGTAGATACGACCTTATAAGGGTCCTTAGAACTGAGGGTAGTCATAACTTAAACATCAGGCTCTAGCTGTCAGGCTGGGGGGTTACCTACTCTATAATACATGCCATTGACAATGAAAAATAAAAGCAGAATACAATTGCTGTAAGAATCCACTGATCCTGTGTGATATTCATGAGCAAAGAAAGATAAATCTGGATCACCACTTTTACTTTCTGCCATTTCAGAGTTACTGCTCGATCTTTTTTTTTTTTAACATGTATACAAGTCATGTATTACCTTTCCGGTTTTCAAAAGAAAAAAAAAAATTTTTTTTTGAAAGAGAATCTAATTCTATAAGTGATTTATTATCGTGGAGGCCTTGCATTGCATTGATTTTACCTTGGTTGATACAAATGGACCCACAGATAAAGACGGAAATAATGGAACAGCTGTACTCCGGGGCATATCCCACCTACACCAGCTTGAGAATCTAAGTCTATAAGTGATTTATTTTTCCTGGAGGTCTTCCATTTTATTATGATATAGGGATGGGTGAGGTAATCGTTCCGGTTCATCCTGTATGTACTAGAACTTGATCTGTGTCATACCGCTGGACTTACTTATAGATAACCTACTTACATAGCTCATACTTCACCTGGTGATGTACCTAGGTATTCTAATTATTCACTCAGCAGGGACTCATGTCCAGCTTATATATATATATTTACGTGTATAACGCAAAGACTTACTTTGCATTTTATAAGATATATGTATTGCTCTAAGGAAATTATGATGAAATTTTGCTTAATTTGATCATTCAGTTTCAGTGTAACACATTACAACTAAATGGCCCTAAGGTACAGTCATTTGGGGTATCAAACCAAGTTTCGTGTTTTCAGAAGTTTGAATTATCGCTATGCAATGTACTTAACATTACAAATGAAACTACTTACATTGTAACTTATCTTCAGCATTATATGATATCTATATACAAAATTTAAAGAAAAAATATCATATATTAATGAGCCATTAATGTGCACTAATTTAAGGGTTGCTTCTCGCGTTTCTAAGATATTAATACGATATTAATTCTTCACATTTTAATTACTAATAGGAATCTACAGTATGCTGTAGCTCTAATAATAAACCAAAATTGACAAATTGTGCCAGGTATATTGATAAATCAGCAGTTTTATAAGCTTTCAAAAACTGTGAAGTTTAAACAAAACTAATCAAATGTAGATTTTTAAAACTGCTGTATTTTCAACTCCCTTGAATATGGGATATTATAGAATCTTGTGTGTACACATTGACTGCACCTGAATAAATGAGGGTTTAAGCCATATACATGTACCGGTATATGTAGGATAGTTCTCGTTTAAATGTTTACATTAATGCAGAGCAATGATATTACAAGTCTTTTGAAGTCAAATTTTGTACATGTGACTGATTATTACTGGCTTCAGCAGTCTTCCTCTTTGTTTCTACATCAGATAGTTAATATAGAGATAAGTTGTACAAAACAATTAGTATCAAAATCGCTTTTTTGGGTTTGTATGACGTCACAAGACCATTTCCCATCTTTCCAACTTTAATGGCCCAATATCAGCTCTTTTCTGTCTTTATCTGTGGGTCCAATGCACCAACCAAGGTAAAATCAATGCCCTGAGGATCTGCAATCTACATGTATATGGTTTTACATTGGTGATGAAGCTTGAAACAGGAAGCCATTGTTTTCCAGTCAAAATATGGCTTATTCCCACTTAACCAACATTCTGAATTTCTCAACAATTCCCATGTAGCCAAAACTTTAATTTCCCGCCTGATTTTATCTCTGTTTACCGTGTAAAGCCTGCTCTTAAAACTAGCGCACATACTTGTGATGGCTGGAAGTAATGAAACTGATAATCAACTGTTGGAGTAATTAAATGGAATATTTTGATTTCGAATTAATTCTAGTTTCTGACATATTCATCACTATGTTCATGGGGTCTAAGAGGAATCGAGAGACGTTCCAATTTCAGGGGTATAGGGAGTCAGTGGCGATGGAAAAGAAATGTGGCAAACAATAGCCTTTCATAGTAGTGTTCAGCTTGAACCCATTCGTGTCAAGCTAAAAGAAGCATTCATGTCAATCTTATTAGTCTCAAAAAGTCCAAAATAGTCGAAAAATAAAAAAGCCTGTAAAGATGCTGTATTAATTTATTCGGCATTCATACTGAAATGGCAGCAGTCTCAATCCCTTAGAACAGTGTCTTAAGGAGGCTGGCAGGTCGACAAATTAACCACCAAATCTGCCTTAAACTTTTAAGGTAGTCCATCCATAACTATCATATTTCATATCTAATAGATTGCAAGTTTGATTACTAAAACCTTAGTGTGATTTTAATGGGTTAATTAAATAATAAAGATTCATCTTTAAAATTTTATGAAAATTTGAATATTAACAAATTTATCACATCTTGAATTTAACATTGAAGTCTATGGAAAAAAATGCATTTTTAAATATATCTTTTTAATACAAATAATTTTCTCACAAATCTCTTGGTAAAAAGTTGCAAAAGCTTTGCCTTTCTTTGAAAATGCCAAACAAATTCATAATTTACCATACATATTTTTAGAAATTGATTTTTTCCTAATTTTTGCAAGTGGCAGACAACTCTTTAAAAAAGTTTCAAGTGCAAAAAGTTCATTTAATCGACTGCATACATACTTCTGAGTTTGATTTATGTCAGCCTCCTAATAATTTCAAAATATGTATTAAAGTAGTTTATATCAATCAAAATTGTTAAATTCACCTCAGTTATGGATGGACTACCTTAAATAACATTATGATATTTTTGAACATGAACTATTTGTAGTAGTTGGGGCTATATGGACCAAGGATATCGGCCTGAGTAGCTCAGTGGTAGAGCTCCTGACTAGAGTTGCAGAGGTCCCGGGTTCAATTCCTGGTCCAGCCATATGTTTTCAATGTATTCATATGCTCATTCCTCATTTACTATTACATATTATTTAATTAGAAAAGGAAAATACAAATATTTGAACTTTAGAATTTGAACATTTTCCTATATCTTTATACAGAGCTCTTCATATTATGGAGATTAATATAGCCTAAAACTGATCACGGCCATCCAGACCTCTTTAATGAAAACCAGGGTTTTCCAAAGGAGGGGACCAGAGGCAATTAATCACTAAACTGTTTCAATCATCAGACTTTGCCACTTCAAATTTCATAGTTTGAAAAATAAACTGTAACAGTTGGAAATAATTCTTATAAACAGTCTTCTCAAATGCTAAAATTCACCTCTTGACTTTAATATAAAGAGGGATAACTCTGACATTCCTGCTCTTAACAAACTCGCCTACTTAGAAATTTTCAAGGGAGTTTTCTTTATATTGGGAATGGGGAGGCAGCAATGAAATTGATAATTAAAAAAAAAATCTAATATTGTACAATGCACATGAAACTTTCATGTATGTATTAGTAACTGAATTGTTGTTGACAAGGAAAAAAAAAGAAATATTCCAAAAAAAAAATTGGGCCAAAAAAATACTAATCATGAAATAATTTAATTTTCGTCGACATTAATCATATTTTATTTTGATAGGGAAAGGCGGTCTTGATAAAACATATTTTTTAACTTGTTTTTTTTTTTCATCTTGCATGTTCATTAGCAAATTGTGCACAGAATGAAAGGGAAGTAACTCATACTTCCTTGTGAGTTTTAAAGTAGGACAACCCTTGTGTTGCTTCACTGTTTGTTGCAACGCAGAAGTTAAATTCAAGTTTAAAGAAATCTAATTTTATAACAATATATACCTGCATTAAATGAAGCAGGAAGTTAATTTGGTATTTCCAGTTGAAGCAAGTTACAAGGAAATACATGATTTGCTTTTTATATTTATCGAGTCTATAATTGATTTTTGGAAACACGATTGGGTGAGATTGAGGCAGTGGCCGTTGACATCCAATCCAGGGCTGTAATGAGGTGTGTTCATTAGATGTTGTGTGAACTTGTGTCCTGTGCTATGTTTTTTATCTATCTAGAATTGTAGTCTACCATTTCAATGTCTGTAAATTTCCATCAACAGCCTGGAAAAAGTGTGCCAAGGTAGGAACAAATCTTGTGCAAGTAATATAATCAGGTCAGTTTATTTCTGTGTACAGGTATATTTGTTATGGTGTTAACCTGTGTAATTTATGGGTAGTGTCACATCCTACCAAAAAATGCAGAGACATTTCCCAAGTGACAGGTAATCTTTGTCACACAGGTACCCTATGGTAATGATGTGCATACAAATTTGGGAGGACCTCGTCAGATGCTTGCTGTTTGGGCATCGAGTGTGTGAGTTTTCAGGCGATGTAAATTTATGATAAGCTTTTCTCACCAGGCGTTGCTGAAAGTCTGAGATGCACTCTTCCTTGAACGCGCATTAACGCAGTTTCCAACTTTGTTATTGTGCACAAACATCTACATGTGGTTGTACCGAGTCACTTCATCGGGAAAACGGTGTGCAGATCACGCTGTGCATTAATTAAGGAAGGCGCAGCAGTGATAGTGCACCTCAGTCAAGACAATTTTTGCTCTGCATTTGTAATTTGTTTACACTGAAATACTCAAGAGACGCCCATTGTCAAACCCTTTTCAGCCAAGTTTTTGAGTCATGTTTGGATCCTGTGAGCTCATACCTATTATCTCAATTAGAATTAACAATCTCTCAAGCATGTGCAGACAAAATGATCTTGGGAACTTGTAGCCCGAAGGATTAGAAGGTGGGAACACCTCCCTCCCCTCCCCCCGATTCCATTATTTCCCTTCCCTTACCCTCTGTCCACCAATACAGTGTAAGTTATGTAATTTGTCCCCTTTATATTATGTATCTGTCACCAGAAAGTGTCACTCTATTCATTTAATACAAGCTTAATTGCTATACAACACCTGAAAAGCTATAAATTACTCTCTAATGCATTAATTTGAATATATTTTTATAAAAGTTGATGAGATGTTATATTTAAAAGATGTTGAATTAATGCCTGCTAATTCTGTCTGGAAGAATATGTGGCTGCTCTGTACACATATAATACATATGTAGCGGACTTTGTTTTAGGAAAAGAAATCTTAAAAGTGCACTTTTGTAATTTCCACATCAATAGATGTATTGTTGAGTGGTATAAGTGTGCTTGCTTTGATCCCACCATCACTTAACCTTCATATTGAAGACTGAAGAATTAAATGATGCAATCGGCCAGTCACTCTGCTGCATGTATAGGGCCTTGTGTTGATATTGTTAGTCTAAGAACACGACTCTTGAATATTTGACATTCATTTATGCACATTCTTTACACTTCGCTCAATCTTGAGGTAAACAGATTTTTATCTTGCCGGCTGCCTGTTTGATTGTTACCTGTATGTTACCTGTATGGCCCCCGTTGGAGGTAGATTTGTCAAATTCCTTGTGATGTCTTGTCATGATTGATCTGTGCATTGACGTCAAACGATCCAAAATTTATTATCGCCCAACCACTCTGTTTTACAGCTTATTTTCACCTTTGTTATTATTCAGAAGTTTTAAATGATGCAACTTATTTTCATGATTATTGAAACATAAACATCTATATATGAATGTGTTTACTCCCACTTAATATCCTCCATCAAATTATGATCAGAATTAGTGGGCAGAGTAACAAGTTTGGTTCCTTATATAGAGGGGTTAGGTTAACGAGAGAACACCTGAGTCAGGTGTGAAGAATCGTGGATCAGCTGTGCACTGTTATAAGCATTTTTGTGCAGGTGGTGACAGTGGGCTGAGGGTGCCACAGGGTGGTACCTCGGAAGTTTTGTCTCTGAAATGAATCACTGTTGAACATTTAACCGTCTTCTAGTTTGTAAACAAGTCTTTGGAAAAAAAAAATTTATAGTAAAAGTTTTTATTTAGTTGTGGAATTGCTTTATGCTTTAATGGTTGTAGCAGCATTTCAATCTCAAATCAACCATTAAACTGCCAAGTTTTTAAGCTTGATAAATAGAAATAAGAATGCTTTTAGTTCTGATCAATATACTGTATCAATTTTTCAAAACAATTCTGAATCCATTATCCACACTCAATAAATGTTATGTGATTCGAAATATGCCGTTTTTCCAGAGATGTCTCATTGCTCACAACTGGGGAATTACATGTATACAGAGGAATCAATCTGTATATATAGAGAATGTGTACTTCCTCTTCATCTTCTTCAATTCTTCATTCATTTAATTGTTCAAGAGAGGAGGGAGAGATTGGGGGGGGGGGGGGGGGTATCTATATAGAGGAGGGGGAGATTGGGGGGGGGGGGGGGTATGGCTATATAGAGGAGGGGGAGATTGGGGGGGGGGGGGGTATGGCTATATAGAGGAGGAGAGATTGGGGGGGGGGGGGGTATGGCTATATAGAGAAGGGAGAGATTGGGGGGGGGGGGGGGGTGTATGGCTATAAAGAGGAGGGGGAGATGGGGGGGGGGGGGGGGGTATGACTATATAGAGAAGGGAGTGATTGGGGGGGGGGGGGGGGGTATGGCTATAAAAATGAGGGAAAATTGGGGGATATGGCCAGAGGAGGGGGAGATTGGGGAGTATGGCCAGAGGAGGGGGAGATCGGGGGATATGGCCAGAGGAGGGGGAGATTGGGGGGAATGGACAGAGCTGTGACTGTTTTTACCTGCAAAGTATAACTCTTACTATTACCACTTACCAGTGTAACTTACCCATAATGTCCCGTATCTATTTTGAAATGGTTTGGTAGTCTACCACTGTAAAAGATTGTTTAATTTAATTGTCTCTTTGTTTTCACTTCATTTGAACTTTTGGCAACTGTTTCAAAGTTCCTAATGGAATCAATAGCTTGCCAATCGAAATGCTGAAATTTCTGGTGTGAACTAGTCTTGAAATTTTTATTTTCTGCAGCAGCAACATCAAATTGCCACCATAGAGTTCTGTATAGGTTACTATCTATAGAACAAAGTATTGATCGGAAATCAATGAATGTTCACTGCATTCCCCAGCCTCATTCCCCCCATTGTGTCAGACCAGTAATAAACGGGAAATAAATGACAATTACGGGGAGGAATTCACTGGGCGATATTGACCAGTGCCCCTCCATACTCTGTGTGATGATGCCAGCAGTCATGATTACTGTATGTAAACTAATCGACTGTAATGATGGCCAAACTGTTTACACCTCTATCTCACGGGGCCTGTTGTAGAACAATGAGGAGAGGGGCAGGGTATCCAACATCTTCTATAGTCTGCTTCTCTTCTTCAGAAGTAGGGAAGGACGGTATAAAACAATCGGCTCCTCTTCTCTTGAAGAGGAGCAGGGCATAAGGTAGCAAAAATTGTTATCCAAAAGCCTGAGGTATTTGTTGATTGTCAGTTGTTGTATCACTTGGTTACTGTCTACTAAAACAGAAACCATGACTACCGGTATGTTGAGTTTTACAATTATAGACATATTAATCCTGATAAAGGAGAAGTATAACAAATCAAAACAAGTTATGTTACAATGGGACTGTTTGAGTTTTGATAAAGATTAAGTCGATTATTTATCAATTCGTTCTGCTTTTTGTATCATTAAAAAGTAGGCCATGTCAATATTTTGAGATTTATATCAACAAAACTGACCTAATTAAGGAAGAAAATCGGCCGGGTTTTCCAAAAAGAGCTTCATATTAAGAACATTTCTTACATGAATCAGAAATTTTCCATATTTTAGTTACATGTAGCATCTAAATCTTTGTTGATGTGTAAAATTTTTCCAAGAAATCTTTAGATGCATGGATTGACCATAACCATTTAGGATGGGTGGGGGTTAAGAGGAACTGGCCAATAGAGAAATAACTGTCCCTAATGTTGCCAAAGAGAATTATATAGAGAAAATTACATTGAACCTGGCCTAATACCCCTAAAAAAAACCCAAAACAAAACAAACCCTACCCTACTTTCCTTTGGGGTAGGGAGGGCAGAAATGAGTTGGGGGTTGAGGGGGACTGGCCAGTAGAGAAATGACCACTGGGCTGTGGACTGTGGTCAACATTTCCAAAGAGCGACGACTTGAGAACACAAACATCTGTTTTAAATTCCCTTGTTTTTCTGTAAACAGATCCGATGGCCTTAAACTCACAGCTTTGGTTCATTCCGTGTGTGTTCAGTACAGGACATTTACTTGTTATTTGTGTATATATATAAGTAAGCTATTTTTATCAGGCTGGAAGAAGCTTCAGTGCTTTGTTGGGTAGAAATAGATCCATTGTATTGTGACATCATCCTGTTTCATGTAGTACCCAGGGTCAGTAACCCCCACCCCCAGAACAACAAGCCTCATGTTGACAGCCAGGGCATTTGTGCCACATGCCCTGCTACTAACGACCTCGTCCTTGCATTATGTAGAGCAACGACCGCTCAGGTTGTACGGCAGGAGCTTACCAAGTGATCTCCGTGTTAGCCCTTAGCCCTTCACTTTGTATTTGCCTTATAGTACTGTTGCAATATGAGGAGTGCTGGATCTAAGACTACTAAGTCTAGTTAGTAGTTGCCTTTTGATTGAAAAATTGCAACCAATTATCATTACATGGAGTACTTGTTGTACTCTGTCCTCGCATGCCTTCAGATTCTAATTTTGATTTTTTCGAGTTATTTCTGTGTTATTTCTATCATGCTTTACACGTTATTGTTTTCTCCAATCAACAAAATATTAACAATGCCAAATCACTTTGCTATGGGTGGGGAAACATTTTTTGTGTACAAAGAACTTTTCTTAAATTATCTTTTCCTGTCCACACCAAAATCAATTCTCGTATAAACCCTTTTAGTGTAAGTTTGAATGAACCTCTTTGTTAGCTTAGTTCAGTTTCAGAGTTTTTATGCTACATAGCATTCCAGAAAAGTTAAACAGAGTTTGGACTTATGGGTGCAGTCAAAATTCTGATTTTTTGTTGTTTTTTCGATGTTGTTCTTCTGTTGAAAACAAAAACAAAAGCATCGTGAGTAAGTGTTTGGGAAATGTCCCATGTATCTGGCTTATGCCTTCAATGACTGTTATTATATCACATTCATTGTAAGTAAATGCAGATAATGCACAATTATAATCAATGCAATATTGCCCTAACTTGTTATTCGGGATAATATTCAGGATAATATTTTCCCAATCTTGGACTTTTGACACGGTTTGATATCTGGATTTTTTGGCACACGGAGTGCGTCAGTGACGCGGACTCTTTGTCAGGCCCGCTGTTGATTCGTTATCTTCTGTAAACTTGTTCTATCACCGGTCTGACATGATGTTTGTCTGATTGCACTGCAATGCTATTCTAGAAATTTGACGTGAGACATATCTAGAATACTTATTGATAAAGAGAAAGTGAAATGCAGTTTGACTGAATAATTTAGTACTAATTTTGAAATTGTCACTCACTTTTCCTTATAAGGAAACAACGGATTAATTAAGCAGGTATTCTGCTCATTCATCATTAAATTTCATGATTCATCAGATTTTGAACCAAAAAATATCACTAATGTGGGAGTTTATTTCATGCATCTTACTTTGTATTGCATTTGTTAGATTTTTAAAAAAAAATTATTTCCTAATTTTGATGTGTTTTTTTCTGCCTATCTTAGATTAAAGAGAGCCCGGTAAGTGTTTTGTGTTGGGACTGACTATCCTGATCCATGCTGTTAATTCAGTATATTAATTAAACGTACACCACATAATTCTACTCGGTAATGTTATGGGTTTAATCCTTCAACTTCTTACACTCAATTTTTCTTCTTTCACTCCTGTTATGTTGGACTTGGACACATCCGTTAATTAAATCAATGTGTGAAACTGACTTACTCAATGGTTGATATGAGAGAGAGAGAGAGAGAGAGAGAGAGAGAGAGAGAGAGAGAGAGAGAGAGAGAGAGGAGAGAGAGGAGAGAGAGAGAGAGAGACAGAGGGGGGAGGAGAGAGAGATAGAGAGAGAGATAGAGAGAGAAACACAAAGCATCAAGAGAGACAAGAAAAGAGAAAAAAGAGAGTTACTGATGTAGAAAGGGAAGTTACAGCCTTGGAAAGGGAGAGACAGAGAGAGAGAGACAGAGACAGACAGACAAATTATTGAAAGAGAAAGAGACACACAGACAAACCATAAAAAGAGACATAGCAGATAGAAAGAGAGAGACAAAGAGAGAGAAGGGAGTTAGGGTATTGACCTTATAGAAAGTGGAAAGGAAATGTTGCTGTCTCAGAGACGGAGAACATTCACACTCTCTGTGTGGAAACTGGATTCCAGTGGATGTCATCAACCTATATCACACTAATCCATGTGCAGTTATCCTCTCCCTCTTCATTCTGTCAACATCTTTAAATCCTTTTTGCTTTTGGGGACTTTATTTATGTTGTTTATGGCTGAACACTGGGTATAAAGCCATGGACACTGTCGATTCTATATATAGGTCATTGACCAGACGGTCAAATGAACTGAGGAGTTTTTTATAAGTAAAAAATTTCTATTTACGATTAGCTATAAAATCTTTCTAGCTGACTGTACATTTCATTTAGCAGTTTAAATAAGCAGCTTATAGAGATATATTGAGAATATATTGAGAATGAGTGAAATATTTGGCAATGGGAGAAATTAATTTCTAATGGTTGTCCTGACTTGTAACTTAAATCAACAGACCACATCCCTGGGATGTCTTCAGTGTAGGGTAGGTCCTCCCGGATACACAGCACGTCTATTTATAGCACGTACAGTTGTACGAGGCGGTGACTCACTGATTTCCAAGTGGTGTGGTGAGGTGACTGACTATTCTCGTGCTACGATTTCCTGAATTTTTTAACAACGCCCCTAAGTCACACCACTACGATAGTCCACTATTATTTAGGAGCTACAAGAGTCATCTGAAGAATTTGAATGGAGAGCTTTGATCTTTTCTGAAAGCCTTGTCACTGGGTGGTACTACTTACTTTTTGTTAATTGTGTGGAGATTGTTTTTGTCAAATTGTTTGTTTTTTCAATATTGAAAATCTCATATGTATAACACATTTGGAAATTAAAGAAAAAAAGGGGGGGTCAGAATAGTGGAGTTGTTACTGCATGCTCTAAAAGTCTGCTCTATTTAAACAGAGAGGAAATATAAAAGTCCTGATGGATCACATTAATGTATGTTTGACACTTATAATGAAGTGTTTTGTTCATCTGTTTTCTGATGTCGGAGGTTTTGTTTGATGTCCGATTCGCTCTGATTGGCAGCCAATGTCTGAAACGACAACACTGTCTACATACTGTACATGCAAGATCAAATCATTTCAAATTCAAATCGTATGAGAAAAAACAAGTAGAAAAACAAAACAAAAAAAGGAATGAGTTAATAGCTAGCAGCACAGGTTTTTTTTCTGATTAATTGCATGTCTCGGATATAATTCAGGTCTTTGTGATGAAAATAAAGTCTCCGCTGTTTTCTGTAGTGACAACCTTTCATCTCTGGTGTTATTTTTTGGATTAAACCAGTATTGGTTATAAATGGAAATTTATTTCTTCATTCCCATTGAGAAGATGTAATAGGTTGATTATATCATTTTGAACAATGCAAGTATTGGTTGTTTACAGCTGAGAGGATTGCATATGTAAGTTCTAAATCTTGACCAAATATGCAGTCTGGACTTGTCAGAGATAGATCAGATAGAAATATTTAACTGTATATGTAATTAATAAGCTTTTCTGCAGAAATATATTCTGGGTTGCCATCATTTTGTCATTGAGGAATTAATTTGCATACATTTACCATTTTAATTTTTTTCTGTTTTTAAAAAGTTGAATTAACATGTTTGAAATGTAATGCAAAATGTCAATATTTTGCTTTGCAGTGTTTTTTGTTTACTATCTGCTGAGCAGATAGTTGTCATGAATATTCATAATGTATGAGTCATTGATTGGTTGGTGGTCATGTAAGTCCCGCCCCCTGCATGTCTTTGAGGGTTTTGATATATATAGAAGCAGAGCTCCATGTTTGTGTATCCATTGTGAATTACCTGTGCAGTTGATGAGAGCTATAGCTGCTCATTTATCTGGGCATATGCTGCAGACATCGTCGTAGATCTTCTAGATTTTATATTCTGCCAACAAACACTGAATCAAAAGTGAAAGCGAAACACTTGTGAGGATTTTCCTAAAGCAACTGATTTCACAACAACGGAAAATTTTATCAATCTATATATAGCCTTTTTCTAGAAACTGACATAAGACTGATATAGAAAGTGATTGGAATCAGTATATAGGACTGTAGAACGGGATTGGAGTCAGTTGAGGTCGAGACAATGTGTACGGTAGGGATGTTTCTACCCGAGATGGACCATGCAATATCCCATCAAAAGGAGTCCCTGTTTAAATACTTGGAACTGCATTCTCCAAAGAGCAATTATGAGGACAGTGTTCTCTTGAACTCCATTACTTACCTACAGAGCTGTTGGTAAGTACATCACAGGGGATCTGAGGGACAGAGAGAAAAAATAGAGAGAGAGGAGAGAGAGAGAGAGTGCCAATAAATGTCCAACAATCCCCACAAACCAGCCATTCCTTTTTCATTCCTTTGGCCCAGCCATGTTTTTTCCTCTTCACATTAGCACATCATCACCAGTTAACAACCATTCATGATTTAATGGTGGATTAAGTTATAATGGTGTCATTGTTTTAACCTGAAAACACCTCTTTTCTTTTTCTTCACCCATAATGATTTGAGCAGCTAGGATGCAGATATCTCCTTTAATTTCTTCTTTTTTGGGGGAAAGGGGGGCATTGATTTGTGGGGGAGTTGATTTTGCTGCCCTGATTCTGCTTAAATCCACAGTTTTTGTTGTGCCATATCTCTGCATAGAGTACGGTATTATTTGCTTTATTTAGAGAAGTGGACAGGCAAGAGATAATATTTTACCCTGTCCAGATAAGTAAACCCTGAAATATCATACAGCACCCATATTTCAATTCAATTCAATTTGATGGAATCTACCGTCCCTCAGAGTGTTCACCCCATTGTAATGCTCCTCTCCACAGTCTTCCTAGTCAAGTTTTCTTTGTTCTAACTGCACAGGGTCTGTGTTTGTCTGTATTGAGGCTTGTCTGGAATGGAAAGGTGAAGAGGGAATGCATTATCAGCCGCATAAGTTCCTGGCTATTGATCTCATTTCCCAATGTCTGCCACCAGTTGTAAACATATTCCATTCAGTGGAAATTTCCCGTCTTAGCAGCGCCAACCAAGAACAACGCAATTGATGCATTTTCCTGAATTTCTTGTTTATGTTTGTGTCAGGTGACCCAGATACACCTATACCTTGAAGGTCGTCAGACAAATTTAAATTGCGTTTTTATTGGTGATCGTACATCATCAGATATTTGCATTATCTTAACCAGTACTTGGACAGAAATATTGTTCTTTTTTTGTAAAAGAAATTGGCCTATTTATTAGCTGATTTATACATTGTCAGGTCATGCTGAATTTCTATATAGATGAAGGGATGCATTAGTACATTGTAATGCCTGTCCGAGTTGAAGAGAGTTCTTATTTAGTTGACTCTGCATGAAGTGTTATTGGTAGTTCAATGTACTGTATAGGTGAGTACAGTAATTGATTAGATGTGGCAGCCGCCTATTATTTGATATAGTGTCCATTATTTGATTGGTGTCCAGAAAGTAGAGCAGGTGTGGGGTGGGGGGGGGGGGGGGGGGGGAGGGTGTTTAGGACTGCATCAGGACTCTTTGTCTTAAGCTGCTCACCATTGATTGATGAAATATTGGCTATAGGCTGTTTTCTGTCAGATAGTTTTTGTTATCGGTTGTAGCTTGTTTTCTGCCCAGTGTCTATAGTTTTTCTGCTAGCTGCCCAGAGTTGTATGTACTGGTACATATGTATAATATGTTTTCTGCCCGGTGTTGTCTATACTATCTGGGATATGGTATTGGTAAATGTTTTCTGCCCAGAGTTGTATGAACTGGGCTATATGGTATTTCTGCGGTGTTGTCTGTACATACTGGGGTGGCATTGATATATGTTTTTTTGCTCAGAGTTGTATGTAAAATGATGGGTCTATGCATGGCCCGGTGTTGTATGTAAAATGATGGGTCTATGCATGGCCCGTTGTTGTATGTAAAATGATGGGTCTATGCATGGCCGGTTACTTGAGCAAGCAGTTTATTAGTAATACACAGTTTGACTTCTGCTCTTTGAGAGACTCTGTGAATTATTGATGATCTCGCACAAGGATTATCAGAAACTTAGTTCCATTGGGCGTAACTTTTTACTTGTGCAGTGTGCACCTGATGGACCCTTAGATAACTGTGTTGTACTATGCAAAGCAGGGAGTTATATGAAATGATGGCCCAAGTCTCCTTGAAGTGACTTTACAAGAAGCTTTTCTGGGAGCTCAAGGTGTATGAAGCCATATCGTGTTCAGACTTTAAAGTATAAACCCTCTGCTGTGTTTAATGGTTTACCTCCCAGCCAGAGAGAGAAAGATGGAGTCTATAATTAGAAATGTTTTATCTAGACTAGGATATTATCTGGTAAAAGTTTCATCACTTGGTTCTAAATAAAAAATAAGATCATGAATCCCTCCCATTGAACCAGTATTTGCTAATTATTTTTGCTTTATTATGAGATGTTGATTTATTCCAAAACAAGATTATTTTTGTGATGTTTGTAAGATTGTTGGAGAACAATAGACCTGTATGCTCAGTAAGAATGGTTTTATAATTTTTAATATTAATTTATGTTTTAATTAATACAACAATAATAATATGATAATCAGACATCAAAGAAATGGACGTCACCCAGGTTAAAACATTGCATACTGATCACCCATTGTTTTCCTACCGAGATACTTTAGAAAATTGTTTTTCTACCTAGAGAAACTTACTTAAATGAATTGGTGACAAAGATTGCAGCTAAGTCTTCATAGCGATAGCAGATAGCATTCATAGCGATAGTAGGTAAAACAGGTATGAGAACTGATCCCCACGATTAATCGGTGTGACCTAATGCATTCAATAACTAGTTGTAAGGTAGTTACGCTGCTCTTGTGTCAATAAGTATAACAGTAGATTTAATGGAATTACCAAATGCCTGGAATTACTGAATGCTTTGTAATGGTTGAAATATGGGACAAAGTTCCACTGAGTGCTTCTCTCAAAAATGTCAAACATTGCAGTGATGTTGGCCAAATTAATTCGTTTCATTGTGCTTAGTTTCTGTTTGCTGATGTGTTGATGGCCATTAGTATCTATAAAATATCTCTATCTATGTATACTTGGAACAAAGTGTTGTCGTTACTGACAGCAGGTCAAAGTAGTCATACTTTCAAAATTTTAAAATATGGAGAAATGATTTCATTATGATAATCTCAACAGTGCTGTTTTTAACATGGAGTCAGTTAATGGAGGCTTTACAATATTTCTTTGATGTTAGTTAATAGGTTTTGTTATGTATACCTGGGGGTACCTGTTATGTAGACCTGGGGTACCTATTATGTAGACCAGGTAGCCAGATGTTTACTGAGGTGTTTACCGGCTGGCCTTGAATCAGTGTAGATAGGAGATTCGCTGCCCTCAAGGCCACACAACACAACACAGTTTGACCCGGACAACTGTAGAGTCTGGCCGCCACTAAAGAGCCTCGGTCAGCAGAAATAGGCTGACCACCTCACAGCCAATCAGAACTCTTAAATAGGGTCAATGTTTGTCCACTCTTTCTGTTCAAGGATTAATTGTTTTTTGACCTTCAGAATTTTAAACTTTTATTAGATGTGTTCAATGTATTGATTAATTTAAAATTAGTGAAACCTTGAAATCATGTACGTGTCTTGTTAAACCAATGCTAATAAAAGCTCAAGCAAGGGGTATTTCTACATTAATTGTATACTAGCTCTCAATAGCTCTCTGAAATCTGACAGGTAGAAATGATATATTCCCTTACTTCTGCCCTCGTCTGGCCTGAATTATGGATTATGCAGAACACCTGTAGATCTGCAGTGTGGCCATTACCGATACACTGACCTATATTTAGACCCCAAGTCCAGTGCTGACCAGAGGTGACCAGGCTATATAGTGAATGTAGATGGTACTTATAGGTATGAAACAGACATAAAGGGTTCCGGGCCTGTCACCTTTATGTAGGTGGTTCGGTGAACACGAATATTAATGAGCTATGGAGCGTTTGTTAATTGCCCCATGACTAGCTTGTTCTGGGGGACGGACCAGTTAAGGCTGGATCTGTGATAGCAGGAAATGATTCTCCTACCATTAATGAATGGGTAACATCCCTAGAGCCAGTGTTAGACCACCATATTGACTCGTACTCAAGTAAGGCCTGCTTTAACAGCTCATAAGATTGTATCAGTGGAATCAATGGTAGCATTTAAATAACAGCAGACAGTGAACAAACTCTTGGCAAAATGCAAAAATGTTCCG
Source organism: Magallana nippona (assembly GCA_033439105.1). Classification (NCBI taxonomy): domain Eukaryota; kingdom Metazoa; phylum Mollusca; class Bivalvia; order Ostreida; family Ostreidae; genus Magallana; species Magallana nippona. The sequence continues at coordinate 1,298,356 of CM065920.1, read as the reverse complement.
TGATTTTTTTTCAACTAAAAGTTTATGTATTGGACACAATTGAACCCCCCCCCCCCCCCCCCCCCCCCAAAAAAAAAATAATAAAAACAGCAAATTTTTTTCTCGTTTGTTCATTGATTTAATAAAAGCTTTTGTATGTACCACGTGGTTGTAACTGTATGGCTGAGAGGGCACAATAAAAATAATGAAGCAAAAATAATAATGGTTTATTGCTTGATTTAGTGATAATAATTGCCAAGAGAATTCAACAAAAATAATAATGGCGTAATAAGTGAAAAACAACCCGAAGGTCAGTGAAACAAGGACCGGAACCATCCAGAGGGGGGTGCTGACCCAGGGCAAATACTATTGACAGTGCTGGAGTAACGACTCCACACAAACACTTAACTCTGGCCTTGTCCGCAGGTGCCCTCTGACGACCTTTAAAGACTTTTAACACGTGGGGGCTCCCTGCTCTCCACTCTCTACACGTGTCTGCTTGGTCAATTATGTTTGGATGACCACTAGTGGTTGACTAATGGACATTGTCACTGAAGTTCACAAAATGTGTATGAAAGTTCACTCACTGACATTGCAGATCATGATGCAAAAAAACACAATTTTACAAAATACATCCTCCATATGTGTTATTATGTTGATTTCTTTAATATCTTTAATATATTATTTTCTTTAATATTACAAAGTTTCATGGAAGGAAGATTTAATCCTAATTTAATGAGAGCATATGTATTAAAACAGATAAACTAGTAAACAACTTGTGGTGTTGGAAGAAGTTCAAAGCAAGGAAAAGCATTATGTAAATGCACCATTCTTTGAACTTTCCTTAGTGTGAATTTGCTGAGCTGTAGTGTTTATTAAAGGGAATCGTGTAATAGCAAACAATTTTCACTGATCAACACTGGGGTGTACAGATCAATGTCAAGGTCAGATCTCAAAGAGCATTCAACTCCAACAGCTGATCAGCAGGGAGGAGTTAGTGTAGAGACCTTGAACAGAGACTGGTAAACAAGCCTTTCTGAGCCCCAGTATATTTATACCCCCACTTCACAGGACAAACCAGTCACTGCTTATCTAGTACTGTAGCCGGACACTAGCTGGTCATATCTCTCTGTGTGAATAGCCGGGATTAGGGCGCAAGGTCTCACAGTAATTAGCGGATCTGGTTTGGGCTAGTCCTAGAGCGGAAGGAGACAATGGTATATATAACCTCACAGGTTGCCCATGAATCTGTCATTCAGCGCTCGGCAAGTCTAGTTAGCTGGCTTTGGATCGCTGTGTGTACAGATATGGATTCTCTTCTCAGTGCCCCCCTGTGCAAAGAAAAAAGCAAGCATGAAAAGATCTTGATTTTACGAGAGATGCGCACGATTCTACAACTCTTCATGTGCTTTGAGTGTGTATTTTTATTTGGATTTTTTTCTTCAAAATATATTTTTTTTAAGATGGGTTTAATAAGTTTGTTCCTGTGTTTGTTATTGAAAACAAAAGGATTTGGAGTTGCACCTAATAAGACCAAAAAAAATTGATAAAAAAAAAATGAATTAAAATACTAACTTTGTGATAGCAGCAAACACAACAATGCTTGCCTTTAGTTCGTTAGCACAGGGTGATTGCTGTTATAATATGCTAACTAGCCCAATATTTGCGTCTTATGTGGTATTTCTGTACCACACTGGGGGAATCCCCGCCATAAACATATCCCGGCTGTCAGCGCTGATTGAAGTGTTGACAGTTTGATGTTGTTCTGGTGACATTTCTGCTATAAGGAAGTTTTAGACTATCTCTTATAAATGCTCAGACTCAGATGAAAGCATTACTCAGTACATTACAATAGTCTCAGTGAGATTGTGAGTTTATGAGTTTTATTTTTTTGTCTTTGTAGTGGTTCTAGTACAGTGGCCATTGACAACAAGATAGAGCAAGCAATGGTGAGTATTCTTCAATACATATACATCATATATATATATAACAACTCATCTCTCATTCATAAATCAGTCGTAGAAATAGAACAAAATGCAAGTTTTATTTGAATAAGATTTGTCTTTTGATTCTCAAATTAAAAAGATAAAGGTTCACATACATAAAAACACATACTATCCCCAAAATATCACTGTTAGAAAATTGTAAGCATCAGATGTTAGGATGATGTTGTTGAAGCCCGGTAGAGATAAAAACAAAGCGGTTGTGAGTTTTATTGCCCATTCTGCAACACTGGGACTTCCTGATGTAATCGTTGCCATGGCGATAACCAGTCATCCATTATTTTTTATGAGTAACGTTGGCTAGGTGGTTTTGTTTTGTTGGTTTTTGTATCTTTTTTTTGTTGGTGTCTACCGGTATTTGAAGTGCTAATTTAATGATTTATCTGAATTTGAATTTGTCTGAATATTTTAAAATTATTAGATTAACTCAATTTTTGATGCTTCTTTGAATTATGAATTTTTTATTTTTTATCGTTAGTTAATTTGTCTATATTTTTAAAAACAGATCTTATTAATTTAAAAGCAGGACAACTATTGAAACACATTGTGGATGTTAGGGTGTGCAAGTATTAGTATAATGATAGGGATTGATATAATAAGGCAGATCAATAACAGGTGAACTTTCTGCACTGATGTAATGCCCACATGCTCCTAATAATACCATGTAAAAAGTGCTAAATGCTGCTACACAATGACACAAACACAATGGCACAAATACACTGTGAACAGTTGTATAAGGAAAGATAATGTAAGACACATTACATATATAAAACATACAGATAATGCCTGTTTCATGACAGTCTCTGTTTTGTTTCCAGGACTTGGTAAAGAGCCATTTAATGTATGCCGTTAGAGAGGAGGTTGAGGTTCTCAAAGAACAGATCAAGGAACTCATCGAGAAGAACTCGCAACTCGAGCACGAGAACAACATCCTGAAGGCGGCGGCGAGCCCCGAGACACTGACCCTGCTGAGTCAGCCCCGCCAGCCCCCTCCCCCACCCTCATCATCATGACAACCTGTCACCTAGGGCCCGAGGCGGCCCCACCCCGCTACAAGCTTCTAGTGGCTCGGTACCCTCGGAGGGCACTGCTAGGGATGAGTAACCAATCGTCCTGACACCCCAATATCCAGAGAGAGGCTATCAAACAGATAGGATCGGGAGTGACATCTGTTGGTGAAGCCGAAACAAGCATTGGGACTTGGTGCTCAGAGTGACGGTAGTCTGAACTTTGGGTTCAGATCATGTTGTGGGTTATTTCCGTAAAATATGTAGATATACTCATCTGATGATACCGGTACACAAAGATTGTTAATGTGTAATATATGTCATGACATTTTAAAGTGACACTAAAAAAACATTTGGAAAAATACATGTACATTTCCAGGTCATAATTTGCCATTCCTAATGTTATAATGTAATTAGATTATATTCCACAGACAGCAGAAACTGTAGAACATAAAGATAAAAAGATCATCTTTTGTTTGTTTATTGTGTGATCACAAAAATTCCTTTCTAATTAGATTTTATTTTAAAAAAGTGTTGTTTTAAAAACTTCAATATCATTGATGGCATGTTGTACCACCTGTCGTGCCAGACGGATTGGATCTGGCCATTTCAGACTTCTTTTTGCTCAGTTGGTGCTTTTAAAAAATATTTAGGTTTTATTGGGCATAAACAAGAGAATGTCTCGGCCAGTAATATAGGGGAGAATTCTTCACCATAAAAAATCCATCTGATTCATCTTATCCAAATTTGTGAGTGGGATTTTACGTCAGTGTTTAGGAATTATATGAGATTTCATACATATCTCGCCAAATATGTAAATACATGTATTAAAAAGAGAAATCTCTATATTCTTCGTGGAAAAAATACTATTTTTTGATAGAAGTGACCTTGGAAAAGATTTGTTCATAATTCAGACTACGTGTTCACTAGTCGTGTCCTGTTTTCCCTTATCTCCCTCTCTCTCCATTGATATCATACAAATGATTTTTTCATATCATTTGTAATTATTGTCTTTTAGCAGTATTTTTTAAACTAGTGGAGTAACCAAAAATGAAAGAATGAATTCAGAAAAACGTGGAGTGATATGAACTAGAGATGAGGGCTAAGCTATTGGGTCATGGCTTTTTATGATTGATTTTATTAATCATTGTTACTTTTCCCCTTCTGTTTTTATTGATGATATCATTTGTAAATCAATGTTCCTAAATTGAAAATTAGCTTATGATGAAGAGTGAGTGAGAAGGAGTCTGTTGAGAAACTCGAGAGTTTGGACAAAAAAAGTGCTGCAATGTTTCTGTGATGAGAAAAAACTCTGTTCTGTCACAGAGAGCGACAATTGTTTATGTGTTAACTGTAGCATTAATTCATTCAAATGTGTTTTAAAACATGTGATAAGCTTGGAAACAAAGTAATCTATAATAAAAGTTGTATATATATAAACTAATTGTGTTGTGTTGCTTTCAAGATGTTGTATCAGAATAATTCAGGCGAGGATTCAGTTATAACTTATTGCAGTACAGGTCTATTTTAAAAAAAAAAAACAAAACCAACAGCACTATATATTTAAGGAGGCTGGATGGTCAACAATTTAACCATTAGATCTACCTAACATTTTAAGATATGATTTGTTTAACTATAAACTATTATTTAGTAAAGAAAAAAGCTGTATGTTTTAACTCTTAAATTAAGGCATGTTCCTTTATTTTATATAGAGGAGATCAATACAGTCTAAAAATGGCCACGGTAATTCAGCCCTCTTAAGGTGAAAGTGCTTTGCCTGTCCACTTATCAAAAGATAATTCAGAATCAGATGATAGTCTGGAAACATTTTAAGTGTACATTTTACTACTGACGGTTGGAGGAATCAAAATGAATGCATTAAAGATTTGCCTACAATTCCATGGTGAGGAAGATTTAGAAGTAGTCGGATTTCAAGTCAGCGGAAATAAATAGGAGATAGTAGGATACGGTGTGAATGGAACACAGATTGTTACATATAAAGGGAGACAACCCGAAAACAGTAACTAATTGTGTTGTGTTGCTTTGGAGATGGCATTGGAATAATTCAGTGTATAAGGTACATATAGGTATCTTATTTGCAATACCATTTTTATTTTAAAAACGAAATTGATCTTTGAAGGAAATGATATGCAAGTAAAGCAGGTTTGCTTTTCAACAGAGAATGGAAAAAAAATACTATAAGTGGAAAGGTCTACATTGTACTACTGATGGTTGGAGAATTTAAACGAATGCATAAAAAATTTGCTTACATTTCTATGGAAAGATTCTTAATTAGACGGATCTCTAGCCGGTAAAAATCTATAGGTGTGAGTTACATTTAGTGGTATACAATTATTTAATGCCTGGGCAGTCAATAGACCAGAATATTTTTCCCGAGGTGCAGAGAATATCTCAGTATGTTCTATTGCTCGATGCCAACGGTTGTTAAGTTGCTGATCAATGCAAATCCAAACCAATGGTGTAGCGTTCCACCTTAAACATATAACACAAATAATTGACTTAATTCTGATTTACTCATCACATTTTATATACACTCTTTTGAGTGCCTTCTTTTGTTGCGAAACCAAAAAAAAAGACTGAATTATTAATTTATTCTGTACTGGTTGGCTAGTTAGATATTAGATATCACAAATCAGGGCCAAAGTAAAATGTCTGTATAATATCATCATTGAAATTATCAACATATTACTACTTCCAGAAAAAGCTGCACAGTTATAGGTTTCCAGTTTACTAAACAGAATTCTGTCCCCGAAATCAAACAGTGGAGCGAATTCGAAAGGTCATCTGCAATCCACTGTAACAATAGTAATGGATACTTGTGTTTCCCGAACGAACATTTCACACAGCTGTTAGAGTTCTGTCACACAGCTCGTTTCATTTGGATACAAGGAGGTAAAAACTATTTCGCACGAGGACAAATTTACATAAATCACAAAATGTTAGTTTTAATTTCATTGTCCATCCTATTATAATCTTTATAATATTTATAAACAATTGTTATGATTTGTTTTATGGTTTCTAACAACCCACCCACCCAAAAAAAACCAAAAAAATCAACAAAAAACCCCCAAAACACACAAACCAAACCAAACCAAACCAACAACAACCTAAAAAAAAAAAAAAAAAAAAATCCCACTCCACAAAAATTTAAACTTGTTTATTTAGAGAAGTTTGAAATGTCGTTTTTCATAAGGATGATATTAGCTGAAATTGGCTCTGAAGAACTTAAAAAAGGTGAAAAGATGAACCCTTGAATTGTTGGTGTAGATGTATGAAAGAAGAAGTTCAATTATATGGTTCTTTATATCATGGATTGATATCAGCCATACTTTTATACAAGCAAAGTAACAACACTTTAAATTTTTTTTTTTTACATCAATCCATATCCTTGCTAATTAAATTCAAAAATGTTTTCCCTTATACATTTTGTATAGGCCTGACGCTATCAATTCGAGAAAATCGTTGTTATTTCTGCATAACAGCAAAGAAGGGGTCAAGAGGTCACAGGCGAAATTTGTGGAAGATTTGATTACGTATTAACCCATATTTGTATCCCCATATACATACAAAAATGATAAATTATTTATTAAATTAACTTTGATTTCAGATTATTGTTTGTATTTGCACAGAGGAGACTCGAATTTATATTCACACATAATTCTTCCTTTCCTTCTTATGAGTTGTTTGAATGTAAGTTTAGAAATATTGAATATAAAGTGTCTTTTTGAAATCACAATCAAGTATGAAGCAAAATTATTAAATTGATTCATATTAAGAAAAAAGATAACCAGTTTCTTATGGTTTTTTCATATTGTAATTAAAATGGTTTTAAAAATATTGCAGTAAAAAATATAAGAATAAATTGGTAATTATTAAATATTATTATTAAAAGGAAAAATAAGACCTATTTTATTGATCTCCTTTAAAAGAAGAGCTCTGTATAAAGATATAGGAAAATAAAAATACTTCGATAAAAAGTTAAGATTTATGGGTTTTCTTTATTAAATAAGACTTTAAGCTTAACAGATTATATCTAAAAAAAAAAAATAAGGTGAACTAAAAGGTAATTTGTTGACCACCCAGCCTTCTTTACAGTCAAACATGATTTATTCTCTTACAGACCCAGGTTGTATATCTATTGGAAATGGATGTTTTCTTGCTGAACCATCTTGTGAAGTGTGAGTAGTACTAAACTCCTGTATTCTTGTAATTTTTAACATTTTTTTTTTCATTTTTAACAATCACATAATGATGAAGAAATAAGATTATTCACATTATAAAAGATTATTTACAAATGATATACTGTTAAACATAAATTGCAGATATATGCATAAATTCACATCTTGTTGAATTCCATTTTTAACTTCTTCGTAAAAAATACATGGCAAATATTTTTTTCAAATACTACTCAAATGCTTCTTGACATCTTGAAACACTCCGTGCAGTGAACATTCCGACCAACAATGCTACATGTAGTAATTTATTAACCCTTTGTTTTGTTCAAAGATTTACTATAATTCAAACTACAAACAATGCATAATTGCATCAGAAACACCAATATTTAAAACACGGCTTTTCTATAAATATGATTTTAAGGTGGTATGGGACACCTGCATGTTGCAACGAACTTTTTATCAAAATAAACAATAAAATCAAGTGTAAATAGGATCTTTCCTTTTATTGTCACCTAATAGCATAGCGCAGTGGGTTAGAGGGTTCACTCCGAATCCCGGTGAGGATTTAAAATTTTTTATCTTTCCAAAATTTTTTATAACCTCTTCAAAGAAAAGAATACAATGCTCTGATTTTTTAAATAAAAATAAAATCATTTTAATGAAAATTAAAAGTAAATTCTGAAGCAATAATGGGGCTTTTTGTGGGGTTCAAATAACAACAATGAAATGTAAGGGAAACTTTTCAAAATCTTAAGAATTACAATGGTATACTAGTAGTATTCTTTACTACTTTACAACTATCCTGATATGTTGTGTATTTTGACTTGTTCAAACTGTCGCCGAGGAAGATGTAAACATTCATTTCATAGGAATACTAAAGTGAATGAACCTTCTCATGAACTCCAGTGCTGCGATTTGTCTTATTTTAATGCAGGCATATTGGTATTGTGTTGATTCTGAATTGTTCAAACTGTGACCTCCGGGCCAATTCATCGATTCCATTTGAAATCAGTTCTTAACTAGCTACGGCACTCGTCTTGCGGTTTACTAACCATTCCAAGTAAAAATTTTGATGCAAAATAGGTAAATAAATGTATCATGAAATATTGTGTTCTCTTTTAACAGTTCATCAACACCTACTGACCTTCCAGACACTAAACAAAAGAAACATTTCAGATCCCACACCACCAAACACAACAATAAATGGGATTTGACTGTTATGTCTCTAGGAGGATTCAATATCATCTGTCTCTTCGTCGCGCTTATGTTCTGCAACAGAAAAGGTACAATTGTGTTTTGACGGTTCGCTATTGCATTTGTAGATTAAAATGGTGTTTATGATGGTAGCTACATAAATTTTTACATTATGATATTTTTATAGTTATGATTACGAAATAAATGTCATTTGTACTTTGAGATTTCATTGCAGAGCAAAATATGATAGGATAGATCTTTGGACCATTTATTAACAGATGCAAACTCACTTTACGACTTTAGACGACTGCATATATGTATATCATGTTTATCTTATGACTGATACATATTAATTTATCATTCTCATTATCAACGAAAGCGTGTGTACCATTTTTACATAGATCAAATCTTCACATACGAAATTCTTATTGCTTGCTTAAGTGAGGAAGCATGTCAATAAAGATTCTATCGTTACATATTGGCCTTCAATTGAGTAAGCAAAGAAATCATTCAATAGCATATTTGTGTGTGTATTCGATCTTTTTTTTTTTTTTAAATATTCAGTGTTATAAACATCTCTACGATTTTAATTATAAGATAATATCAAACCCTTGTCTGACAACTATAATCTTTTGTCTCTTGCAGAACTAGGACAAAGTCGTCCTGCATTCCCCTACCAATTTTGAACAAGCTTTTTTGATATTTTTTCTACATTAATCACAATCGAAGCCGCTTTGGAAATTCAAAGTAGAATAAAATGATTATATTTTCTTCCATTAAATCATAACAAATAATCTAAAAAATGACAATAACAAACCGTCAACCATCTCAAAAATCCATAAAACGAAATACAAATTCAAAGCAGAGCAACACGGACCTCCAAAATGATAGAGGTAGGATCAGTTGCCTAGAAGGAGTGAGCATCCTCTGCTGACCGGTCACACCCGCCGTGTGCTCTTTGTCGTATTTGGGGAAAAGGACAATTAGGTGATAAGTTATGGTCTAACAATTAGTATGAAAAACGTCAGTCAGCATGCGACCCAGTGGATGATTGTATTTGCTGACAAGGCCGTTGTATCGACCATAGAACTTACGAAAAGATGACTTCAAGCGAGCCTGTTGAAAGTCCTGTTTTATCAACTTGTTTGTCAGTAGCTTGCCTCGCCTTAAAAACTGTTCATACGAAGAGCATGCCCTTGCGTATCGAATTAACTGAGAGACAAAAACACCATATGCCGGTGATGAAGGTATATTGCTACATAAGTAAGGAAAGTTGACTATAGAAAAATTGAAGCCATTGTGTTTATCATAAAGTTTTGTTGTTAGCTGTTGTGGACAGCACCGAGACAACCATTGAAGGTCCGTGTTGCTCTGCTTTGAATTTGTATTTCGTTTTATGGATTTTTGAGAAGGTTGACGGTTTGTTATTTCATTTTTTCACTTTCAGAGGTGCGATGGGGGGGGGGGGGGTGATCAGGTATTAAAAAAACACTGGGCTTTGTCAGAAACAAAAATCACTGATTTATTAAATGAGAAAAAAATATTCACCTTCTTTTATTTTTTTAAATTGCCATCGTTTAAATTTGAACGCTAAAACTTAATTTCATCAACGTCTTTTTTTCACAACTAAAAGAATAGCAAATTTTTAATTTTGATTTGCGACAATGATAAAAGTCAGTTTGACAAGCGAAATTTTTATCAAAACCGTAGATTTATGTTTATGTTTTTGTTTATTTATCTTTTTTTCTGGCCGGGCTTTAACTTGATGAAAAAATGACAATAACAAACCGTCAACCATCTCAAAACTCCATAAAACGAAATACAAATTCAAAGCAGAGCTTTATTATCTAGTTTTATTTTGTATGGGCTATTTATAGCACAGTGTCAGCGCGACTATCTATTGTATTGTTAACTACATTCCAAGGCTCTTTAACAGGCTTACACAGAGCGTATGAATACCAGCTAGCTTCAAATCACATGCTTATTTGTTAATAACGCTGATATCAACTTGATATTGTTTACAAAATATTGCAAAATTCATAAAATTTTAATAATAAAAATACAACTTTTCTATCAAAAGACTTTATATTGTTTTACTTTATAATGATAACAGTAGTGTTTAGGTCCTAATAAATTTAACTTGAGTGACAACACAGAATAGTTTATAAGCTGGTAGTTTTATGCAGCTGTTTTCTGTTTTAGCTGTATCTCGCTTGTATCCTAACATATAAATTTTGGTTAAGCAATAGGTGAAAAGATAATAAGACATTGTAAATATCAAAAATGACTTGAATAAAAAAAAAATTGAATGTGTTTAAACCAAATCGTGAACATGCTCACACATGACATTACACCGCGTGCAAATTGAGACACATATCTTATTGAACCCCGCACATTTTGAGAACAAAGTAGTTCATTTCTAAGTCTTTTCTAATTACAGTTTCGTTGTTGCAGCAAATAAAAAAAATCGATTTATGCTAATGCATACATTGAATAAAAGTATTGAAATTAATATATATCATGTATATATATAACAAATGTACTATTTTTTTTACTTTGAAATGCGCAATTCAAGGGCCGATGTAAAGAGGTTCTAAACCGAATGTGGATCTTAAGGGTAGAACTGAATATTCTGAATTGTAGGTGATTCGTGAACAATTAAAGAAACAGTTAAGATGGAACAATAAGAAGAAATTATTCAGTAATTCAGTGCTGTTTGCTAATTGGGATAGGCTCACTGGATTCAGAGGAGAAAACGCTCTTAAGTTACGCTTTTGAGTAGTTGCGTATGTGGTTAAATGCATGCCATGGCGTTATATGGACACATACGATTGTTTTCTTTTTTACTGGGAACAATCCTGTTCTTTTGTCCCCTTCTACATGTGTGTGTAAGTATAAAAATTTCTTAACGTAAAGTGTTCAGAAAACTCAACAAAGACTAATATTAAAGGTGCTGTAGTATGTTGGGCTTGGTACTTTTTATGTAATAATGAAACATATCACGTTCACATCTCCCCTGTTTAAAGTACATACTCTAGCGTCATTACAGGTGATACAATTAAAACATACAGAACTATTGAAAGCATATACGCATGTATGGTTTCTAAGGAAGCGTATCGGGGCTTACATTTGTGTTTCAACTTATAAACTGCCCTTTTTATTGTATTGTCAACATATTAAGTCTTGTGACCTTTTATTTATGCAAATGCATTGAGTTGTATCTTTTTATTTCTATATAATTAAAATTTTACCAGTTTTATTGCTATCTACGTTATCGACATCACAAAATATGGAGTTTGAAATGTTGATTTAAGAATGATATTGAATAATAATGAGATAGAAATTTTGACAAAATCAAAAAAATAACTAAATGCTTTATAGTCATGTTGATATCGATATACTTTCATTTTTCGGGAATATATCGCGAAAGAATTGTTATCGAATGAACTTCACGGGCTCAGGAGGTCCTCGCATCACCTCACTCTGAATCTAACTATAGACGGCACATGTAGACTGACATTGACAGTTTGATATAAATAAATAAAAACAAAGAACAGTGATTACTATACTTAAGGAATGAATTCAATAAATATTAGTTTTATACGATATAAAATGGTTTTGGGCAGTTTACGCTTTATTAACCGCGGAGCGTTTAATAATAAAATTGTTATTATGATTATTTGTCGACCTGTCACCCATTTACGTGATTTTTAAAAAAAAAGTCAATACGAAAACGTCCCCACAACCAATTTGTGCCATCCAGTTTACATCGTATTTTTCTGACAAGTCTACGTAAGGACACAATTCTTCATATGGAGAATTAATTATGTTGATATGATACAATTTGTTAGGATTTTGTGTCCAAATTTTGATGACGGCTTGTCTGGAAACAAGAAATTCAACTCAAGTTTGTTATGCAGAGATCGAGCAACAATTTAATTATAAATCACTTTTATAAGTTGTACGTATATATTCTAGCTACCTATATATACCCATTTTATTGAGTTACTAAATTCTTTAATCAATATATGATATTATATTATTTAACTTAACGATAATTATGTTTTTACAAGTCGAAATAAAAATCTGACAGGTTAACACAAATATCTGACAAGTGGTGGCAAAACTATGCCATCATACATTTTACGCATATAATCGACCAATGTGTTTTCAAAATAAATCTATCTATATAAGAAAGGAAATAATTCCTTACTACTCTCATATGAAACTTTTTAAAAGATGCGAAATTCCAGTTGATCTTCCCTATTATAAACGGTACACCAGTCTTACCTAGCAAACTAACCAGTCATCTGTATAAATGTTATAACTTTGTCATAGTGAGACACCATATAAACTGATTTTGTATACCTGGTGTGAACTCGCTTAACGGGCCAGTTCAAGAAATTTTTACATTTTGATATTTAACTGTTAAATATGGCCGCGCATCCTTCTTAAGGGGGATGTGCGGCCATCTTGTACATTTGAGGATAAGAATGTAAACATTTCTTGAACTGACATCAATGAACTCCCTTCATATTTTTTTCAGATTTTTAAATCTTCAAAATAAGTCTGTAGCTGCGCAGTTCGACAGCTGTTCTTAGAGATTAAAAAGGCATTGTCCTGCTCTTGTATGCATGCTTTTCAAACAAAATGACTTGTAGGGCTTCATATTTATTGCTTTTATATCTTTTGGCAACATTTTTGGCTTGTTTTAGACAGAGACAAGCCAGTTCAAGAAATGTTTACTTTCTTATCCTCAAATGTACAAGATGGCCGCACACCCCCCTTAACCTTTCATTGTGTTACTCGTCTGTATTATGCATGTCACGAGACATCCATTTCGGTAAGCGTGTTTGATGTTGAAAAGTTGAAATATATCTTTGGTTGTTATTTACAAAAGAGAAAATTTTACCATATTATATAACAATTTACACGTGAATAGAGGAAACAGTTGATATTCAAAATCACACAAAATTTAGGGATAAGGAATCATTCTTTGTGTATTATGAGACAATAATTTTGAGGAAAATCTGTTTGCCCGACGCTTAAATGTGACCTAGGCATTAATGATGACATTTACTCAGAATAAAAAAAAATATACTGATGATTATGAAAAACAATCTATTGCAGACCTTTACTTGTAGTGCTATTTTTTACTTTAAAAAAGTAGGTTAATGGCCTACCTTTTTAGTTAATGGCCATTGGATATTTTTTTTGAAAAATTAAGAAAAATTCAAAAAATGTTTACACCAAGATTGAAATTTTCTTGATTGATTCTCATTATCAACGAAAGCGTGTGTACCATTTTTACATAGATCAAATCTTCACCTACGAAATTCTTATTGCTTGCTTAAGTGAGGAAGCATGTCAATAAAGATTCTACCGTTACATATTGGCCTTCAATTGAGTAAGCAAAGAAATCATTCAATAGCATATTTGTGTGTGTATTCGATCTTTTTTTTTTTTTTAAATATTCAGTGTTATAAACATCTCTACGATTTTAATTATAAGATAATATCAAACCCTTGTCTGACAACTATAATCTTTTGTCTCTTGCAGAACTAGGACAAAGTCGTCCTGCATTCCCCTACCAATTTTGAACAAGCTTTTTTGATATTTTTTCTACATTAATCACAATCGAAGCCGCTTTGGAAATTCAAAGTAGAATAAAATGATTATATTTTCTTCCATTAAATCATAACAAATAATCTAAAAAATGACAATAACAAACCGTCAACCATCTCAAAAATCCATAAAACGAAATACAAATTCAAAGCAGAGCAACACGGACCTCCAAAATGATAGAGGTAGGATCAGTTGCCTAGAAGGAGTGAGCATCCTCTGCTGACCGGTCACACCCGCCGTGTGCTCTTTGTCGTATTTGGGGAAAAGGACAATTAGGTGATAAGTTATGGTCTAACAATTAGTATGAAAAACGTCAGTCAGCATGCGACCCAGTGGATGATTGTATTTGCTGACAAGGTCGTTGTATCGACCATAGAACTTACGAAAAGATGACTTCAAGCGAGCCTGTTGAAAGTCCTGTTTTATCAACTTGTTTGTCAGTAGCTTGCCTCGCCTTAAAAACTGTTCATACGAAGAGCATGCCCTTGCGTATCGAATTAACTGAGAGACAAAAACACCATATGCCGGTGATGAAGGTATATTGCTACATAAGTAAGGAAAGTTGACTATAGAAAAATTGAAGCCATTGTGTTTATCATAAAGTTTTGTTGTTAGCTGTTGTGGACAGCACCGAGACAACCATTGAAGGTCCGTGTTGCTCTGCTTTGAATTTGTATTTCGTTTTATGGATTTTTGAGAAGGTTGACGGTTTGTTATTTCATTTTTTCACTTTCAGAGGTGCGATGGGGGGGGGGGGGGGTGATCAGGTATTAAATAAACACTGGGCTTTGTCAGAAACAAAAATCACTGATTTATTAAATGAGAAAAAAAATATTCACCTTCTTTTATTTTTTTAAATTGCCATCGTTTAAATTTGAACGCTAAAACTTAATTTCATCAACGTCTTTTTTTCACAACTAAAAGAATAGCAAATTTTTAATTTTGGTTTGCGACAATGATAAAAGTCAGTTTGACAAGCGAAATTTTTATCAAAACCGTAGATTTATGTTTATGTTTTTGTTTATTTATCTTTTTTTCTGGCCGGGCTTTAACTTGATGAAAAAATGACAATAACAAACCGTCAACCATCTCAAAACTCCATAAAACGAAATACATATTCAAAGCAGAGCTTTATTATCTAGTTTTATTTTGTATGGGCTTTTTATAGCACAGTGTCAGCGCGACTATCTATTGTATTGTTAACTACATTCCAAGGCTCTTTAACAGGCTTACACAGAGCGTATGAATACCAGCTAGCTTCAAATCACATGCTTATTTGTTAATAACGCTGATATCAACTTGATATTGTTTACAAAATATTGCAAAATTCATAAAATTTTAATAGTAAAAATACAACTTTTCTATCAAAAGACTTTATATTGTTTTACTTTATAATGATAACAGTAGTGTTTAGGTCCTAATAAATTTAACTTGAGTGACAACACAGAATAGTTTATAAGCTGGTAGTTTTATTCAGCTGTTTTCTGTTTTAGCTGTATCTCGCTTGTATCCTAACATATAAATTTTGGTTAAGCAATAGGTGAAAAGATAATAAGACATTGTAAATATCAAAAATGACTTGAATAAAAAAAAATTGAATGTGTTTAAACCAAATCGTGAACATGCTCACACATGACATTACACCGCGTGCAAATTGAGACACATATCTTATTGAACCCCGCACATTTTGAGAACAAAGTAGTTCATTTCTAAGTCTTTTCTAATTACAGTTTCGTTGTTGCAGCAAATAAAAAAAATCGATTTATGCTAATGCATACATTGAATAAAAGTATTGAAATTAATATATATCATGTATATATATATAACAAATGTACTATTTTTTTTACTTTGAAATGCGCAATTCAAGGGCCGATGTAAAGAGGTTCTAAACCGAATGTGGATCTTAAGGGTAGAACTGAATATTCTGAATTGTAGGTGATTCGTGAACAATTAAAGAAACAGTTAAGATGGAACAATAAGAAGAAATTATTCAGTAATTCAGTGCTGTTTGCTAATTGGGATAGGCTCACTGGATTCAGAGGAGAAAACGCTCTTAAGTTACGCTTTTGAGTAGTTGCGTATGTGGTTAAATGCATGCCATGGCGTTATATGGACACATACGATTGTTTTCTTTTTTACTGAGAACAATCCTGTTCTTTTGTCCCCTTCTACATGTGTGTGTAAGTATAAAAATTTCTTAACGTAAAGTGTTCAGAAAACTCAACAAAGACTAATATTAAAGGTGCTGTAGTATGTTGGGCTTGGTACTTTTTATGTAATAATGAAACATATCACGTTCACATCTCCCCTGTTTAAAGTACATACTCTAGCGTCATTACAGGTGATACAATTAAAACATACAGAACTATTGAAAGCATATACGCATGTATGGTTTCTAAGGAAGCGTATCGGGGCTTACATTTGTGTTTCAACTTATAAACTGCCCTTTTTATTGTATTGTCAACATATTAAGTCTTGTGACCTTTTATTTATGCAAATGCATTGAGTTGTATCTTTTTATTTCTATATAATTAAAATTTTACCAGTTTTATTGCTATCTACGTTATCGACATCACAAAATATGGAGTTTGAAATGTTGATTTAAGAATGATATTGAATAATAATGAGATAGAAATTTTGACAAAATCAAAAAAATAACTAAATGCTTTATAGTCATGTTGATATCGATATACTTTCATTTTTCGGGAATATATCGCGAAAGAATTGTTATCGAATGAACTTCACGGGCTCAGGAGGTCCTCGCATCACCTCACTCTGAATCTAACTATAGACGGCACATGTAGACTGACATTGACAGTTTGATATAAATAAATAAAAACAAAGAACAGTGATTACTATACTTAAGGAATGAATTCAATAAATATTAGTTTTATACGATATAAAATGGTTTTGGGCAGTTTACGCTTTATTAACCGCGGAGCGTTTAATAATAAAATTGTTATTATGATTATTTGTCGACCTGTCACCCATTTACGTGATTTTTAAAAAAAAGTCAATACGAAAACGTCCCCACAACCAATTTGTGCCATCCAGTTTACATCGTATTTTTCTGACAAGTCTACGTAAGGACACAATTCTTCATATGGAGAATTAATTATGTTGATATGATACAATTTGTTAGGATTTTGTGTCCAAATTTTGATGACGGCTTGTCTGGAAACAAGAAATTCAACTCAAGTTTGTTATGCAGAGATCGAGCAACAATTTAATTATAAATCACTTTTATAAGTTGTACGTATATATTCTAGCTACCTATATATACCCATTTTATTGAGTTACTAAATTCTTTAATCAATATATGATATTATATTATTGAACTTAACGATAATTATGTTTTTACAAGTCGAAATAAAAATCTGACAGGTTAACACAAATATCTGACAAGTGGTGGCAAAACTATGCCATCATACATTTTACGCATATAATCGACCAATGTGTTTTCAAAATAAATCTATCTATATAAGAAAGGAAATAATTCCTTACTACTCTCATATGAAACTTTTTAAAAGATGCGAAATTCCAGTTGATCTTCCCTATTATAAACGGTACACCAGTCTTACCTAGCAAACTAACCAGTCATCTGTATAAATGTTATAACTTTGGCATAGTGAGACACCATATAAACTGATTTTGTATACCTGGTGTGAACGCGCTTAACGGGCCAGTTCAAGAAATTTTTACATTTTGATATTTAACTGTTAAATATGGCCGCGCATCCTTCTTAAGGGGGATGTGCGGCCATCTTGTACATTTGATGATAAGAATGTAAACATTTCTTGAACTGACATCAATGAACTCCCTTCATATTTTTTTTTCAGATTTTTAAATCTTCAAAATAAGTCTGTAGCTGCGCAGTTCGACAGCTGTTCTTAGAGATTAAAAAGGCATTGTCCTGCTCTTGTATGCATGCTTTTCAAACAAAATGACTTGTAGGGCTTCATATTTATTGCTTTTATATCTTTTGGCAACATTTTTGGCTTGTTTTAGACAGAGACAAGCCAGTTCAAGAAATGTTTACTTTCTTATCCTCAAATGTACAAGATGGCCGCACATCCCCCTTAACCTTTCATTGTGTTACTCGTCTGTATTATGCATGTCACGAGACATCCATTTCGGTAAGCGTGTTTGATGTTGAAAAGTTGGAATATATCTTTGGTTGTTATTTACAAAAGAGAAAATTTTACCATATTATATAACAATTTACACGTGAATAGAGGAAACAGTTGATATTCAAAATCACACAAAATTTAGGGATAAGGAATCATTCTTTGTGTATTATGAGGCAAAAATTTTGAGGAAAATCTGTTTGCCCGACGCTTAAATGTGACCTAGGCATTAATGATGACATTTACTCAGAATAAAAAAAAATATACTGATGATTATGAAAAACAATCTATTGCAGACCTTTACTTGTAGTGCTATTTTTTACTTTAAAAAGAGTAGGTTAATGGCCTACCTTTTTAGTTAATGGCCATTGGATATTTTTTTGAAAAATTAAGAAAAATTCAAAAAATGTTTACACCAAGATTGAAATTTTCTTGATTGATTCTCATTATCAACGAAAGCGTGTGTACCATTTTTACATAGATCAAATCTTCACATACGAAATTCTTATTGCTTGCTTAAGTGAGGAAGCATGTCAATAAAGATTCTACCGTTACATATTGGCCTTCAATTGAGTAAGCAAAGAAATCATTCAATAGCATATTTGTGTGTGTATTCGATCTTTTTTTTTTTTTTAAATATTCAGTGTTATAAACATCTCTACGATTTTAATTATAAGATAATATCAAACCCTTGTCTGACAACTATAATCTTTTGTCTCTTGCAGAACTAGGACAAAGTCGTCCTGCATTCCCCTACCAATTTTGAACAAGCTTTTTTGATATTTTTTCTACATTAATCACAATCGAAGCCGCTTTGGAAATTCAAAGTAGAATAAAATGATTATATTTTCTTCCATTAAATCATAACAAATAATATAAAAAATGACAATAACAAACCGTCAACCATCTCAAAAATCCATAAAACGAAATACAAATTCAAAGCAGAGCAACACGGACCTCCAAAATGATAGAGGTAGGATCAGTTGCCTAGAAGGAGTGAGCATCCTCTGCTGACCGGTCACACCCGCCGTGTGCTCTTTGTCGTATTTGGGGAAAAGGACAATTAGGTGATAAGTTATGGTCTAACAATTAGTATGAAAAACGTCAGTCAGCATGCGACCCAGTGGATGATTGTATTTGCTGACAAGGTCGTTGTATCGACCATAGAACTTACGAAAAGATGACTTCAAGCGAGCCTGTTGAAAGTCCTGTTTTATCAACTTGTTTGTCAGTAGCTTGCCTCGCCTTAAAAACTGTTCATACGAAGAGCATGCCCTTGCGTATCGAATTAACTGAGAGACAAAAACACCATATGCCGGTGATGAAGGTATATTGCTACATAAGTAAGGAAAGTTGACTATAGAAAAATTGAAGCCATTGTGTTTATCATAAAGTTTTGTTGTTAGCTGTTGTGGACAGCACCGAGACAACCATTGAAGGTCCGTGTTGCTCTGCTTTGAATTTGTATTTCGTTTTATGGATTTTTGAGAAGGTTGACGGTTTGTTATTTCATTTTTTCACTTTCAGAGGTGCGATGGGGGGGGGGGGGGTGATCAGGTATTAAATAAACACTGGGCTTTGTCAGAAACAAAAATCACTGATTTATTAAATGAGAAAAAAAATATTCACCTTCTTTTATTTTTTTAAATTGCCATCGTTTAAATTTGAACGCTAAAACTTAATTTCATCAACGTCTTTTTTTCACAACTAAAAGAATAGCAAATTTTTAATTTTGGTTTGCGACAATGATAAAAGTCAGTTTGACAAGCGAAATTTTTATCAAAACCGTAGATTTATGTTTATGTTTTTGTTTATTTATCTTTTTTTCTGGCCGGGCTTTAACTTGATGAAAAAATGACAATAACAAACCGTCAACCATCTCAAAACTCCATAAAACGAAATACATATTCAAAGCAGAGCTTTATTATCTAGTTTTATTTTGTATGGGCTATTTATAGCACAGTGTCAGCGCGACTATCTATTGTATTGTTAACTACATTCCAAGGCTCTTTAACAGGCTTACACAGAGCGTATGAATACCAGCTAGCTTCAAATCACATGCTTATTTGTTAATAACGCTGATATCAACTTGATATTGTTTACAAAATATTGCAAAATTCATAAAATTTTAATAGTAAAAATACAACTTTTCTATCAAAAGACTTTATATTGTTTTACTTTATAATGATAACAGTAGTGTTTAGGTCCTAATAAATTTAACTTGAGTGACAACACAGAATAGTTTATAAGCTGGTAGTTTTATTCAGCTGTTTTCTGTTTTAGCTGTATCTCGCTTGTATCCTAACATATAAATTTTGGTTAAGCAATAGGTGAAAAGATAATAAGACATTGTAAATATCAAAAATGACTTGAATAAAAAAAAATTGAATGTGTTTAAACCAAATCGTGAACATGCTCACACATGACATTACACCGCGTGCAAATTGAGACACATATCTTATTGAACCCCGCACATTTTGAGAACAAAGTAGTTCATTTCTAAGTCTTTTCTAATTACAGTTTCGTTGTTGCAGCAAATAAAAAAAATCGATTTATGCTAATGCATACATTGAATAAAAGTATTGAAATTAATATATATCATGTATATATATATAACAAATGTACTATTTTTTTTACTTTGAAATGCGCAATTCAAGGGCCGATGTAAAGAGGTTCTAAACCGAATGTGGATCTTAAGGGTAGAACTGAATATTCTGAATTGTAGGTGATTCGTGAACAATTAAAGAAACAGTTAAGATGGAACAATAAGAAGAAATTATTCAGTAATTCAGTGCTGTTTGCTAATTGGGATAGGCTCACTGGATTCAGAGGAGAAAACGCTCTTAAGTTACGCTTTTGAGTAGTTGCGTATGTGGTTAAATGCATGCCATGGCGTTATATGGACACATACGATTGTTTTCTTTTTTACTGAGAACAATCCTGTTCTTTTGTCCCCTTCTACATGTGTGTGTAAGTATAAAAATTTCTTAACGTAAAGTGTTCAGAAAACTCAACAAAGACTAATATTAAAGGTGCTGTAGTATGTTGGGCTTGGTACTTTTTATGTAATAATGAAACATATCACGTTCACATCTCCCCTGTTTAAAGTACATACTCTAGCGTCATTACAGGTGATACAATTAAAACATACAGAACTATTGAAAGCATATACGCATGTATGGTTTCTAAGGAAGCGTATCGGGGCTTACATTTGTGTTTCAACTTATAAACTGCCCTTTTTATTGTATTGTCAACATATTAAGTCTTGTGACCTTTTATTTATGCAAATGCATTGAGTTGTATCTTTTTATTTCTATATAATTAAAATTTTACCAGTTTTATTGCTATCTACGTTATCGACATCACAAAATATGGAGTTTGAAATGTTGATTTAAGAATGATATTGAATAATAATGAGATAGAAATTTTGACAAAATCAAAAAAATAACTAAATGCTTTATAGTCATGTTGATATCGATATACTTTCATTTTTCGGGAATATATCGCGAAAGAATTGTTATCGAATGAACTTCACGGGCTCAGGAGGTCCTCGCATCACCTCACTCTGAATCTAACTATAGACGGCACATGTAGACTGACATTGACAGTTTGATATAAATAAATAAAAACAAAGAACAGTGATTACTATACTTAAGGAATGAATTCAATAAATATTAGTTTTATACGATATAAAATGGTTTTGGGCAGTTTACGCTTTATTAACCGCGGAGCGTTTAATAATAAAATTGTTATTATGATTATTTGTCGACCTGTCACCCATTTACGTGATTTTTAAAAAAAAGTCAATACGAAAACGTCCCCACAACCAATTTGTGCCATCCAGTTTACATCGTATTTTTCTGACAAGTCTACGTAAGGACACAATTCTTCATATGGAGAATTAATTATGTTGATATGATACAATTTGTTAGGATTTTGTGTCCAAATTTTGATGACGGCTTGTCTGGAAACAAGAAATTCAACTCAAGTTTGTTATGCAGAGATCGAGCAACAATTTAATTATAAATCACTTTTATAAGTTGTACGTATATATTCTAGCTACCTATATATACCCATTTTATTGAGTTACTAAATTCTTTAATCAATATATGATATTATATTATTGAACTTAACGATAATTATGTTTTTACAAGTCGAAATAAAAATCTGACAGGTTAACACAAATATCTGACAAGTGGTGGCAAAACTATGCCATCATACATTTTACGCATATAATCGACCAATGTGTTTTCAAAATAAATCTATCTATATAAGAAAGGAAATAATTCCTTACTACTCTCATATGAAACTTTTTAAAAGATGCGAAATTCCAGTTGATCTTCCCTATTATAAACGGTACACCAGTCTTACCTAGCAAACTAACCAGTCATCTGTATAAATGTTATAACTTTGGCATAGTGAGACACCATATAAACTGATTTTGTATACCTGGTGTGAACGCGCTTAACGGGCCAGTTCAAGAAATTTTTACATTTTGATATTTAACTGTTAAATATGGCCGCGCATCCTTCTTAAGGGGGATGTGCGGCCATCTTGTACATTTGATGATAAGAATGTAAACATTTCTTGAACTGACATCAATGAACTCCCTTCATATTTTTTTTTCAGATTTTTAAATCTTCAAAATAAGTCTGTAGCTGCGCAGTTCGACAGCTGTTCTTAGAGATTAAAAAGGCATTGTCCTGCTCTTGTATGCATGCTTTTCAAACAAAATGACTTGTAGGGCTTCATATTTATTGCTTTTATATCTTTTGGCAACATTTTTGGCTTGTTTTAGACAGAGACAAGCCAGTTCAAGAAATGTTTACTTTCTTATCCTCAAATGTACAAGATGGCCGCACATCCCCCTTAACCTTTCATTGTGTTACTCGTCTGTATTATGCATGTCACGAGACATCCATTTCGGTAAGCGTGTTTGATGTTGAAAAGTTGGAATATATCTTTGGTTGTTATTTACAAAAGAGAAAATTTTACCATATTATATAACAATTTACACGTGAATAGAGGAAACAGTTGATATTCAAAATCACACAAAATTTAGGGATAAGGAATCATTCTTTGTGTATTATGAGGCAAAAATTTTGAGGAAAATCTGTTTGCCCGACGCTTAAATGTGACCTAGGCATTAATGATGACATTTACTCAGAATAAAAAAAAATATACTGATGATTATGAAAAACAATCTATTGCAGACCTTTACTTGTAGTGCTATTTTTTACTTTAAAAAGAGTAGGTTAATGGCCTACCTTTTTAGTTAATGGCCATTGGATATTTTTTTGAAAAATTAAGAAAAATTCAAAAAATGTTTACACCAAGATTGAAATTTTCTTGATTGATTCTCATTATCAACGAAAGCGTGTGTACCATTTTTACATAGATCAAATCTTCACATACGAAATTCTTATTGCTTGCTTAAGTGAGGAAGCATGTCAATAAAGATTCTACCGTTACATATTGGCCTTCAATTGAGTAAGCAAAGAAATCATTCAATAGCATATTTGTGTGTGTATTCGATCTTTTTTTTTTTTTAAATATTCAGTGTTATAAACATCTCTACGATTTTAATTATAAGATAATATCAAACCCTTGTCTGACAACTATAATCTTTTGTCTCTTGCAGAACTAGGACAAAGTCGTCCTGCATTCCCCTACCAATTTTGAACAAGCTTTTTTGATATTTTTTCTACATTAATCACAATCGAAGCCGCTTTGGAAATTCAAAGTAGAATAAAATGATTATATTTTCTTCCATTAAATCATAACAAATAATATAAAAAATGACAATAACAAACCGTCAACCATCTCAAAAATCCATAAAACGAAATACAAATTCAAAGCAGAGCAACACGGACCTCCAAAATGATAGAGGTAGGATCAGTTGCCTAGAAGGAGTGAGCATCCTCTGCTGACCGGTCACACCCGCCGTGTGCTCTTTGTCGTATTTGGGGAAAAGGACAATTAGGTGATAAGTTATGGTCTAACAATTAGTATGAAAAACGTCAGTCAGCATGCGACCCAGTGGATGATTGTATTTGCTGACAAGGTCGTTGTATCGACCATAGAACTTACGAAAAGATGACTTCAAGCGAGCCTGTTGAAAGTCCTGTTTTATCAACTTGTTTGTCAGTAGCTTGCCTCGCCTTAAAAACTGTTCATACGAAGAGCATGCCCTTGCGTATCGAATTAACTGAGAGACAAAAACACCATATGCCGGTGATGAAGGTATATTGCTACATAAGTAAGGAAAGTTGACTATAGAAAAATTGAAGCCATTGTGTTTATCATAAAGTTTTGTTGTTAGCTGTTGTGGACAGCACCGAGACAACCATTGAAGGTCCGTGTTGCTCTGCTTTGAATTTGTATTTCGTTTTATGGATTTTTGAGAAGGTTGACGGTTTGTTATTTCATTTTTTCACTTTCAGAGGTGCGATGGGGGGGGGGGGGGTGATCAGGTATTAAATAAACACTGGGCTTTGTCAGAAACAAAAATCACTGATTTATTAAATGAGAAAAAAAATATTCACCTTCTTTTATTTTTTTAAATTGCCATCGTTTAAATTTGAACGCTAAAACTTAATTTCATCAACGTCTTTTTTTCACAACTAAAAGAATAGCAAATTTTTAATTTTGGTTTGCGACAATGATAAAAGTCAGTTTGACAAGCGAAATTTTTATCAAAACCGTAGATTTATGTTTATGTTTTTGTTTATTTATCTTTTTTTCTGGCCGGGCTTTAACTTGATGAAAAAATGACAATAACAAACCGTCAACCATCTCAAAACTCCATAAAACGAAATACATATTCAAAGCAGAGCTTTATTATCTAGTTTTATTTTGTATGGGCTATTTATAGCACAGTGTCAGCGCGACTATCTATTGTATTGTTAACTACATTCCAAGGCTCTTTAACAGGCTTACACAGAGCGTATGAATACCAGCTAGCTTCAAATCACATGCTTATTTGTTAATAACGCTGATATCAACTTGATATTGTTTACAAAATATTGCAAAATTCATAAAATTTTAATAGTAAAAATACAACTTTTCTATCAAAAGACTTTATATTGTTTTACTTTATAATGATAACAGTAGTGTTTAGGTCCTAATAAATTTAACTTGAGTGACAACACAGAATAGTTTATAAGCTGGTAGTTTTATTCAGCTGTTTTCTGTTTTAGCTGTATCTCGCTTGTATCCTAACATATAAATTTTGGTTAAGCAATAGGTGAAAAGATAATAAGACATTGTAAATATCAAAAATGACTTGAATAAAAAAAAATTGAATGTGTTTAAACCAAATCGTGAACATGCTCACACATGACATTACACCGCGTGCAAATTGAGACACATATCTTATTGAACCCCGCACATTTTGAGAACAAAGTAGTTCATTTCTAAGTCTTTTCTAATTACAGTTTCGTTGTTGCAGCAAATAAAAAAAATCGATTTATGCTAATGCATACATTGAATAAAAGTATTGAAATTAATATATATCATGTATATATATATAACAAATGTACTATTTTTTTTACTTTGAAATGCGCAATTCAAGGGCCGATGTAAAGAGGTTCTAAACCGAATGTGGATCTTAAGGGTAGAACTGAATATTCTGAATTGTAGGTGATTCGTGAACAATTAAAGAAACAGTTAAGATGGAACAATAAGAAGAAATTATTCAGTAATTCAGTGCTGTTTGCTAATTGGGATAGGCTCACTGGATTCAGAGGAGAAAACGCTCTTAAGTTACGCTTTTGAGTAGTTGCGTATGTGGTTAAATGCATGCCATGGCGTTATATGGACACATACGATTGTTTTCTTTTTTACTGAGAACAATCCTGTTCTTTTGTCCCCTTCTACATGTGTGTGTAAGTATAAAAATTTCTTAACGTAAAGTGTTCAGAAAACTCAACAAAGACTAATATTAAAGGTGCTGTAGTATGTTGGGCTTGGTACTTTTTATGTAATAATGAAACATATCACGTTCACATCTCCCCTGTTTAAAGTACATACTCTAGCGTCATTACAGGTGATACAATTAAAACATACAGAACTATTGAAAGCATATACGCATGTATGGTTTCTAAGGAAGCGTATCGGGGCTTACATTTGTGTTTCAACTTATAAACTGCCCTTTTTATTGTATTGTCAACATATTAAGTCTTGTGACCTTTTATTTATGCAAATGCATTGAGTTGTATCTTTTTATTTCTATATAATTAAAATTTTACCAGTTTTATTGCTATCTACGTTATCGACATCACAAAATATGGAGTTTGAAATGTTGATTTAAGAATGATATTGAATAATAATGAGATAGAAATTTTGACAAAATCAAAAAAATAACTAAATGCTTTATAGTCATGTTGATATCGATATACTTTCATTTTTCGGGAATATATCGCGAAAGAATTGTTATCGAATGAACTTCACGGGCTCAGGAGGTCCTCGCATCACCTCACTCTGAATCTAACTATAGACGGCACATGTAGACTGACATTGACAGTTTGATATAAATAAATAAAAACAAAGAACAGTGATTACTATACTTAAGGAATGAATTCAATAAATATTAGTTTTATACGATATAAAATGGTTTTGGGCAGTTTACGCTTTATTAACCGCGGAGCGTTTAATAATAAAATTGTTATTATGATTATTTGTCGACCTGTCACCCATTTACGTGATTTTTAAAAAAAAGTCAATACGAAAACGTCCCCACAACCAATTTGTGCCATCCAGTTTACATCGTATTTTTCTGACAAGTCTACGTAAGGACACAATTCTTCATATGGAGAATTAATTATGTTGATATGATACAATTTGTTAGGATTTTGTGTCCAAATTTTGATGACGGCTTGTCTGGAAACAAGAAATTCAACTCAAGTTTGTTATGCAGAGATCGAGCAACAATTTAATTATAAATCACTTTTATAAGTTGTACGTATATATTCTAGCTACCTATATATACCCATTTTATTGAGTTACTAAATTCTTTAATCAATATATGATATTATATTATTGAACTTAACGATAATTATGTTTTTACAAGTCGAAATAAAAATCTGACAGGTTAACACAAATATCTGACAAGTGGTGGCAAAACTATGCCATCATACATTTTACGCATATAATCGACCAATGTGTTTTCAAAATAAATCTATCTATATAAGAAAGGAAATAATTCCTTACTACTCTCATATGAAACTTTTTAAAAGATGCGAAATTCCAGTTGATCTTCCCTATTATAAACGGTACACCAGTCTTACCTAGCAAACTAACCAGTCATCTGTATAAATGTTATAACTTTGGCATAGTGAGACACCATATAAACTGATTTTGTATACCTGGTGTGAACGCGCTTAACGGGCCAGTTCAAGAAATTTTTACATTTTGATATTTAACTGTTAAATATGGCCGCGCATCCTTCTTAAGGGGGATGTGCGGCCATCTTGTACATTTGATGATAAGAATGTAAACATTTCTTGAACTGACATCAATGAACTCCCTTCATATTTTTTTTTCAGATTTTTAAATCTTCAAAATAAGTCTGTAGCTGCGCAGTTCGACAGCTGTTCTTAGAGATTAAAAAGGCATTGTCCTGCTCTTGTATGCATGCTTTTCAAACAAAATGACTTGTAGGGCTTCATATTTATTGCTTTTATATCTTTTGGCAACATTTTTGGCTTGTTTTAGACAGAGACAAGCCAGTTCAAGAAATGTTTACTTTCTTATCCTCAAATGTACAAGATGGCCGCACATCCCCCTTAACCTTTCATTGTGTTACTCGTCTGTATTATGCATGTCACGAGACATCCATTTCGGTAAGCGTGTTTGATGTTGAAAAGTTGGAATATATCTTTGGTTGTTATTTACAAAAGAGAAAATTTTACCATATTATATAACAATTTACACGTGAATAGAGGAAACAGTTGATATTCAAAATCACACAAAATTTAGGGATAAGGAATCATTCTTTGTGTATTATGAGGCAAAAATTTTGAGGAAAATCTGTTTGCCCGACGCTTAAATGTGACCTAGGCATTAATGATGACATTTACTCAGAATAAAAAAAAATATACTGATGATTATGAAAAACAATCTATTGCAGACCTTTACTTGTAGTGCTATTTTTTACTTTAAAAAGAGTAGGTTAATGGCCTACCTTTTTAGTTAATGGCCATTGGATATTTTTTTGAAAAATTAAGAAAAATTCAAAAAATGTTTACACCAAGATTGAAATTTTCTTGATTGATTCTCATTATCAACGAAAGCGTGTGTACCATTTTTACATAGATCAAATCTTCACATACGAAATTCTTATTGCTTGCTTAAGTGAGGAAGCATGTCAATAAAGATTCTACCGTTACATATTGGCCTTCAATTGAGTAAGCAAAGAAATCATTCAATAGCATATTTGTGTGTGTATTCGATCTTTTTTTTTTTTTAAATATTCAGTGTTATAAACATCTCTACGATTTTAATTATAAGATAATATCAAACCCTTGTCTGACAACTATAATCTTTTGTCTCTTGCAGAACTAGGACAAAGTCGTCCTGCATTCCCCTACCAATTTTGAACAAGCTTTTTTGATATTTTTTCTACATTAATCACAATCGAAGCCGCTTTGGAAATTCAAAGTAGAATAAAATGATTATATTTTCTTCCATTAAATCATAACAAATAATATAAAAAATGACAATAACAAACCGTCAACCATCTCAAAAATCCATAAAACGAAATACAAATTCAAAGCAGAGCAACACGGACCTCCAAAATGATAGAGGTAGGATCAGTTGCCTAGAAGGAGTGAGCATCCTCTGCTGACCGGTCACACCCGCCGTGTGCTCTTTGTCGTATTTGGGGAAAAGGACAATTAGGTGATAAGTTATGGTCTAACAATTAGTATGAAAAACGTCAGTCAGCATGCGACCCAGTGGATGATTGTATTTGCTGACAAGGTCGTTGTATCGACCATAGAACTTACGAAAAGATGACTTCAAGCGAGCCTGTTGAAAGTCCTGTTTTATCAACTTGTTTGTCAGTAGCTTGCCTCGCCTTAAAAACTGTTCATACGAAGAGCATGCCCTTGCGTATCGAATTAACTGAGAGACAAAAACACCATATGCCGGTGATGAAGGTATATTGCTACATAAGTAAGGAAAGTTGACTATAGAAAAATTGAAGCCATTGTGTTTATCATAAAGTTTTGTTGTTAGCTGTTGTGGACAGCACCGAGACAACCATTGAAGGTCCGTGTTGCTCTGCTTTGAATTTGTATTTCGTTTTATGGATTTTTGAGAAGGTTGACGGTTTGTTATTTCATTTTTTCACTTTCAGAGGTGCGATGGGGGGGGGGGGTGATCAGGTATTAAATAAACACTGGGCTTTGTCAGAAACAAAAATCACTGATTTATTAAATGAGAAAAAAAATATTCACCTTCTTTTATTTTTTTAAATTGCCATCGTT
Organism: Magallana nippona; assembly: GCA_033439105.1. Taxonomy (NCBI): domain Eukaryota; kingdom Metazoa; phylum Mollusca; class Bivalvia; order Ostreida; family Ostreidae; genus Magallana; species Magallana nippona. The sequence continues at coordinate 1,268,736 of CM065920.1, read as the reverse complement.
TAAATTTGAACGCTAAAACTTAATTTCATCAACGTCTTTTTTTCACAACTAAAAGAATAGCAAATTTTTAATTTTGGTTTGCGACAATGATAAAAGTCAGTTTGACAAGCGAAATTTTTATCAAAACCGTAGATTTATGTTTATGTTTTTGTTTATTTATCTTTTTTTCTGGCCGGGCTTTAACTTGATGAAAAAATGACAATAACAAACCGTCAACCATCTCAAAACTCCATAAAACGAAATACATATTCAAAGCAGAGCTTTATTATCTAGTTTTATTTTGTATGGGCTATTTATAGCACAGTGTCAGCGCGACTATCTATTGTATTGTTAACTACATTCCAAGGCTCTTTAACAGGCTTACACAGAGCGTATGAATACCAGCTAGCTTCAAATCACATGCTTATTTGTTAATAACGCTGATATCAACTTGATATTGTTTACAAAATATTGCAAAATTCATAAAATTTTAATAGTAAAAATACAACTTTTCTATCAAAAGACTTTATATTGTTTTACTTTATAATGATAACAGTAGTGTTTAGGTCCTAATAAATTTAACTTGAGTGACAACACAGAATAGTTTATAAGCTGGTAGTTTTATTCAGCTGTTTTCTGTTTTAGCTGTATCTCGCTTGTATCCTAACATATAAATTTTGGTTAAGCAATAGGTGAAAAGATAATAAGACATTGTAAATATCAAAAATGACTTGAATAAAAAAAAATTGAATGTGTTTAAACCAAATCGTGAACATGCTCACACATGACATTACACCGCGTGCAAATTGAGACACATATCTTATTGAACCCCGCACATTTTGAGAACAAAGTAGTTCATTTCTAAGTCTTTTCTAATTACAGTTTCGTTGTTGCAGCAAATAAAAAAAATCGATTTATGCTAATGCATACATTGAATAAAAGTATTGAAATTAATATATATCATGTATATATATATAACAAATGTACTATTTTTTTTACTTTGAAATGCGCAATTCAAGGGCCGATGTAAAGAGGTTCTAAACCGAATGTGGATCTTAAGGGTAGAACTGAATATTCTGAATTGTAGGTGATTCGTGAACAATTAAAGAAACAGTTAAGATGGAACAATAAGAAGAAATTATTCAGTAATTCAGTGCTGTTTGCTAATTGGGATAGGCTCACTGGATTCAGAGGAGAAAACGCTCTTAAGTTACGCTTTTGAGTAGTTGCGTATGTGGTTAAATGCATGCCATGGCGTTATATGGACACATACGATTGTTTTCTTTTTTACTGAGAACAATCCTGTTCTTTTGTCCCCTTCTACATGTGTGTGTAAGTATAAAAATTTCTTAACGTAAAGTGTTCAGAAAACTCAACAAAGACTAATATTAAAGGTGCTGTAGTATGTTGGGCTTGGTACTTTTTATGTAATAATGAAACATATCACGTTCACATCTCCCCTGTTTAAAGTACATACTCTAGCGTCATTACAGGTGATACAATTAAAACATACAGAACTATTGAAAGCATATACGCATGTATGGTTTCTAAGGAAGCGTATCGGGGCTTACATTTGTGTTTCAACTTATAAACTGCCCTTTTTATTGTATTGTCAACATATTAAGTCTTGTGACCTTTTATTTATGCAAATGCATTGAGTTGTATCTTTTTATTTCTATATAATTAAAATTTTACCAGTTTTATTGCTATCTACGTTATCGACATCACAAAATATGGAGTTTGAAATGTTGATTTAAGAATGATATTGAATAATAATGAGATAGAAATTTTGACAAAATCAAAAAAATAACTAAATGCTTTATAGTCATGTTGATATCGATATACTTTCATTTTTCGGGAATATATCGCGAAAGAATTGTTATCGAATGAACTTCACGGGCTCAGGAGGTCCTCGCATCACCTCACTCTGAATCTAACTATAGACGGCACATGTAGACTGACATTGACAGTTTGATATAAATAAATAAAAACAAAGAACAGTGATTACTATACTTAAGGAATGAATTCAATAAATATTAGTTTTATACGATATAAAATGGTTTTGGGCAGTTTACGCTTTATTAACCGCGGAGCGTTTAATAATAAAATTGTTATTATGATTATTTGTCGACCTGTCACCCATTTACGTGATTTTTAAAAAAAAGTCAATACGAAAACGTCCCCACAACCAATTTGTGCCATCCAGTTTACATCGTATTTTTCTGACAAGTCTACGTAAGGACACAATTCTTCATATGGAGAATTAATTATGTTGATATGATACAATTTGTTAGGATTTTGTGTCCAAATTTTGATGACGGCTTGTCTGGAAACAAGAAATTCAACTCAAGTTTGTTATGTAGAGATCGAGCAACAATTTAATTATAAATCACTTTTATAAGTTGTACGTATATATTCTAGCTACCTATATATACCCATTTTATTGAGTTACTAAATTCTTTAATCAATATATGATATTATATTATTGAACTTAACGATAATTATGTTTTTACAAGTCGAAATAAAAATCTGACAGGTTAACACAAATATCTGACAAGTGGTGGCAAAACTATGCCATCATACATTTTACGCATATAATCGACCAATGTGTTTTCAAAATAAATCTATCTATATAAGAAAGGAAATAATTCCTTACTACTCTCATATGAAACTTTTTAAAAGATGCGAAATTCCAGTTGATCTTCCCTATTATAAACGGTACACCAGTCTTACCTAGCAAACTAACCAGTCATCTGTATAAATGTTATAACTTTGGCATAGTGAGACACCATATAAACTGATTTTGTATACCTGGTGTGAACGCGCTTAACGGGCCAGTTCAAGAAATTTTTACATTTTGATATTTAACTGTTAAATATGGCCGCGCATCCTTCTTAAGGGGGATGTGCGGCCATCTTGTACATTTGATGATAAGAATGTAAACATTTCTTGAACTGACATCAATGAACTCCCTTCATATTTTTTTTTCAGATTTTTAAATCTTCAAAATAAGTCTGTAGCTGCGCAGTTCGACAGCTGTTCTTAGAGATTAAAAAGGCATTGTCCTGCTCTTGTATGCATGCTTTTCAAACAAAATGACTTGTAGGGCTTCATATTTATTGCTTTTATATCTTTTGGCAACATTTTTGGCTTGTTTTAGACAGAGACAAGCCAGTTCAAGAAATGTTTACTTTCTTATCCTCAAATGTACAAGATGGCCGCACATCCCCCTTAACCTTTCATTGTGTTACTCGTCTGTATTATGCATGTCACGAGACATCCATTTCGGTAAGCGTGTTTGATGTTGAAAAGTTGGAATATATCTTTGGTTGTTATTTACAAAAGAGAAAATTTTACCATATTATATAACAATTTACACGTGAATAGAGGAAACAGTTGATATTCAAAATCACACAAAATTTAGGGATAAGGAATCATTCTTTGTGTATTATGAGGCAAAAATTTTGAGGAAAATCTGTTTGCCCGACGCTTAAATGTGACCTAGGCATTAATGATGACATTTACTCAGAATAAAAAAAAATATACTGATGATTATGAAAAACAATCTATTGCAGACCTTTACTTGTAGTGCTATTTTTTACTTTAAAAAGAGTAGGTTAATGGCCTACCTTTTTATTTAATGGCCATTGGATATTTTTTTGAAAAATTAAGAAAAATTCAAAAAATGTTTACACCAAGATTGAAATTTTCTTGATTGATTCTCATTATCAACGAAAGCGTGTGTACCATTTTTACATAGATCAAATCTTCACATACGAAATTCTTATTGCTTGCTTAAGTGAGGAAGCATGTCAATAAAGATTCTACCGTTACATATTGGCCTTCAATTGAGTAAGCAAAGAAATCATTCAATAGCATATTTGTGTGTGTATTCGATCTTTTTTTTTTTTAAATATTCAGTGTTATAAACATCTCTACGATTTTAATTATAAGATAATATCAAACCCTTGTCTGACAACTATAATCTTTTGTCTCTTGCAGAACTAGGACAAAGTCGTCCTGCATTCCCCTACCAATTTTGAACAAGCTTTTTTGATATTTTTTCTACATTAATCACAATCGAAGCCGCTTTGGAAATTCAAAGTAGAATAAAATGATTATATTTTCTTCCATTAAATCATAACAAATAATATAAAAAATGACAATAACAAACCGTCAACCATCTCAAAAATCCATAAAACGAAATACAAATTCAAAGCAGAGCAACACGGACCTCCAAAATGATAGAGGTAGGATCAGTTGCCTAGAAGGAGTGAGCATCCTCTGCTGACCGGTCACACCCGCCGTGTGCTCTTTGTCGTATTTGGGGAAAAGGACAATTAGGTGATAAGTTATGGTCTAACAATTAGTATGAAAAACGTCAGTCAGCATGCGACCCAGTGGATGATTGTATTTGCTGACAAGGTCGTTGTATCGACCATAGAACTTACGAAAAGATGACTTCAAGCGAGCCTGTTGAAAGTCCTGTTTTATCAACTTGTTTGTCAGTAGCTTGCCTCGCCTTAAAAACTGTTCATACGAAGAGCATGTCCTTGCGTATCGAATTAACTGAGAGACAAAAACACCATATGCCGGTGATGAAGGTATATTGCTACATAAGTAAGGAAAGTTGACTATAGAAAAATTGAAGCCATTGTGTTTATCATAAAGTTTTGTTGTTAGCTGTTGTGGACAGCACCGAGACAACCATTGAAGGTCCGTGTTGCTCTGCTTTGAATTTGTATTTCGTTTTATGGATTTTTGAGAAGGTTGACGGCTATTTATAGCACAGTGTCAGCGCGACTATCTATTGTATTGTTAACTACATTCCAAGGCTCTTTAACAGGCTTACACAGAGCGTATGAATACCAGCTAGCTTCAAATCACATGCTTATTTGTTAATAACGCTGATATCAACTTGATATTGTTTACAAAATATTGCAAAATTCATAAAATTTTAATAGTAAAAATACAACTTTTCTATCAAAAGACTTTATATTGTTTTACTTTATAATGATAACAGTAGTGTTTAGGTCCTAATAAATTTAACTTGAGTGACAACACAGAATAGTTTATAAGCTGGTAGTTTTATGCAGCTGTTTTCTGTTTTAGCTGTATCTCGCTTGTATCCTAACATATAAATTTTGGTTAAGCAATAGGTGAAAAGATAATAAGACATTGTAAATATCAAAAATGACTTGAATAAAAAAAAATTGAATGTGTTTAAACCAAATCGTGAACATGCTCACACATGACATTACACCGCGTGCAAATTGAGACACATATCTTATTGAACCCCGCACATTTTGAGAACAAAGTAGTTCATTTCTAAGTCTTTTCTAATTACAGTTTCGTTGTTGCAGCAAATAAAAAAAATCGATTTATGCTAATGCATACATTGAATAAAAGTATTGAAATTAATATATATCATGTATATATATAACAAATGTACTATTTTTTTTACTTTGAAATGCGCAATTCAAGGGCCGATGTAAAGAGGTTCTAAACCGAATGTGGATCTTAAGGGTAGAACTGAATATTCTGAATTGTAGGTGATTCGTGAACAATTAAAGAAACAGTTAAGATGGAACAATAAGAAGAAATTATTCAGTAATTCAGTGCTGTTTGCTAATTGGGATAGGCTCACTGGATTCAGAGGAGAAAACGCTCTTAAGTTACGCTTTTGAGTAGTTGCTTATGTGGTTAAATGCATGCCATGGCGTTATATGGACACATACGATTGTTTTCTTTTTTACTGAGAACAATCCTGTTCTTTTGTCCCCTTCTATATGTGTGTGTAAGTATAAAAATTTCTTAACGTAAAGTGTTCAGAAAACTCAACAAAGACTAATATTAAAGGTGCTGTAGTATGTTGGGCTTGGTACTTTTTATGTAATAATGAAACATATCACATTCACATCTCCCCTGTTTAAAGTACATACTCTAGCTTCATTACAGGTGATACAATTAAAACATACAGAACTATTGAAAGCATATACGCTTGTATGGTTTCTAAGGAAGCGTATCGGGGCTTACATTTGTGTTTCAACTTATAAACTGCCCTTTGTATTGTATTGTCAACATATTAAGTCTTGTGACCTTTTATTTATGCAAATGCATTGAGTTGTATCTTTTTATTTCTATATAATTAAAATTTTACCAGTTTTATTGCTATCTACGTTATCGACATCACAAAATATGGAGTTTGAAATGTTGATTTAAGAATGATATTGAATAATAATGAGATAGAAATTTTGACAAAATCAAAAAAATAACTAAATGCTTTATAGTCATGTTGATATCGATATACTTTCATTTTTCGGGAATATATCGCGAAAGAATTGTTATCGAATGAACTTCACGGGCTCAGGAGGTCCTCGCATCACCTCACTCTGAATCTAACTATAGACGGCACATGTAGACTGACATTGACAGTTTGATATAAATAAATAAAAACAAAGAACAGTGATTACTATACTTAAGGAATGAATTCAATAAATATTAGTTTTATACGATATAAAATGGTTTGGGGCAGTTTACGCTTTATTAACCGCGGAGCGTTTAATAATAAAATTGTTATTATGATTATTTGTCGACCTGTCACCCATTTACGTGATTTTTAAAAAAAAGTCAATACGAAAACGTCCCCACAACCAATTTGTGCCATCCAGTTTACATCGTATTTTTCTGACAAGTCTACGTAAGGACACAATTCTTCATATGGAGAATTAATTATGTTGATATGATACAATTTGTTAGGATTTTGTGTCCAAATTTTGATGACGGCTTGTCTGGAAACAAGAAATTCAACTCAAGTTTGTTATGCAGAGATCGAGCAACAATTTAATTATAAATCACTTTTATAAGTTGTACGTATATATTCTAGCTACCTATATATACCCATTTTATTGAGTTACTAAATTCTTTAATCAATATATGATATTATATTATTGAACTTAACGATAATTATGTTTTTACAAGTCGAAATAAAAATCTGACAGGTTAACACAAATATCTGACAAGTGGTGGCAAAACTATGCCATCATACATTTTACGCATATAATCGACCAATGTGTTTTCAAAATAAATCTATCTATATAAGAAAGGAAATAATTCCTTACTACTCTCATATGAAACTTTTTAAAAGATGCGAAATTCCAGTTGATCTTCCCTATTATAAACGGTACACCAGTCTTACCTAGCAAACTAACCAGTCATCTGTATAAATGTTATAACTTTGTCATAGTGAGACACCATATAAACTGATTTTGTATACCTGGTGTGAACTCGCTTAACGGGCCAGTTCAAGAAATTTTTACATTTTGATATTTAACTGTTAAATATGGCCGCGCATCCTTCTTAAGGGGGATGTGCGGCCATCTTGTACATTTGAGGATAAGAATGTAAACATTTCTTGAACTGACATCAATGAACTCCCTTCATATTTTTTTCAGATTTTTAAATCTTCAAAATAAGTCTGTAGCTGCGCAGTTCGACAGCTGTTCTTAGAGATTAAAAAGGCATTGTCCTGCTCTTGTATGCATGCTTTTCAAACAAAATGACTTGTAGGGCTTCATATTTATTGCTTTTTTATCTTTTGGCAACATTTTTGGCTTGTTTTAGACAGAGACAAGCCAGTTCAAGAAATGTTTACTTTCTTATCCTCAAATGTACAAGATGGCCGCACATCCCCCTTAACCTTTCATTGTGTTACTCGTCTGTATTATGCATGTCACGAGACATCCATTTCGGTAAGCGTGTTTGATGTTGAAAAGTTGGAATATATCTTTGGTTGTTATTTACAAAAGAGAAAATTTTACCATATTATATAACAATTTACACGTGAATAGAGGAAACAGTTGATATTCAAAATCACACAAAATTTAGGGATAAGGAATCATTCTTTGTGTATTATGAGGCAATAATTTTGAGGAAAATCTGTTTGCCCGACGCTTAAATGTGACCTAGGCATTAATGATGACATTTACTCAGAATAAAAAAAAATATACTGATGATTATGAAAAACAATCTATTGCAGACCTTTACTTGTAGTGCTATTTTTTACTTTAAAAAAGTAGGTTAATGGCCTACCTTTTTAGTTAATGGCCATTGGATATTTTTTTGAAAAATTAAGAAAAATTCAAAAAATGTTTACACCAAGATTGAAATTTTCTTGATTGATTCTCATTATCAACGAAAGCGTGTGTACCATTTTTACATAGATCAAATCTTCACATACGAAATTCTTATTGCTTGCTTAAGTGAGGAAGTATGTCAATAAAGATTCTACCGTTACATATTGGCCTTCAATTGAGTAAGCAAAGAAATCATTCAATAGCATATTTGTGTGTGTATTCGATCTTTTTTTTTTTTAAATATTCAGTGTTATAAACATCTCTACGATTTTAATTATAAGATAATATCAAACCCTTGTCTGACAACTATAATCTTTTGTCTCTTGCAGAACTAGGACAAAGTCGTCCTGCATTCCCCTACCAATTTTGAACAAGCTTTTTTGATATTTTTTCTACATTAATCACAATCGAAGCCGCTTTGGAAATTCAAAGTAGAATAAAATGATTATATTTTCTTCCATTAAATCATAACAAATAATCTAAAAAATGACAATAACAAACCGTCAACCATCTCAAAAATCCATAAAACGAAATACAAATTCAAAGCAGAGCAACACGGACCTCCAAAATGATAGAGGTAGGATCAGTTGCCTAGAAGGAGTGAGCATCCTCTGCTGACCGGTCACACCCGCCGTGTGCTCTTTGTCGTATTTGGGGAAAAGGACAATTAGGTGATAAGTTATGGTCTAACAATTAGTATGAAAAACGTCAGTCAGCATGCGACCCAGTGGATGATTGTATTTGCTGACAAGGTCGTTGTATCGACCATAGAACTTACGAAAAGATGACTTCAAGCGAGCCTGTTGAAAGTCCTGTTTTATCAACTTGTTTGTCAGTAGCTTGCCTCGCCTTAAAAACTGTTCATACGAAGAGCATGCCCTTGCGTATCGAATTAACTGAGAGACAAAAACACCATATGCAGGTGATGAAGGTATATTGCTACATAAGTAAGGAAAGTTGACTATAGAAAAATTGAAGCCATTGTGTTTATCATAAAGTTTTGTTGTTGGCTGTTGTGGACAGCACCGAGACAACCATTGAAGGTCCGTGTTGCTCTGCTTTGAATTTGTATTTCGTTTTATGGATTTTTGAGAAGGTTGACGGTTTGTTATTTCATTTATTCACTTTCAGAGGTGCGATGGGGGGGGGGGGGGGTGATCAGGTATTAAAAAAACACTGGGCTTTGTCAGAAACAAAAATCACTGATTTATTAAATGAGAAAAAAAATATTCACCTTCTTTTATTTTTTTAAATTGCCATCGTTTAAATTTGAACGCTAAAACTTAATTTCATCAACGTCTTTTTTTCACAACTAAAAGAATAGCAAATTTTTAATTTTGGTTTGCGACAATGATAAAAGTCAGTTTGACAAGCGAAATTTTTATCAAAACCGTAGATTTATGTTTATGTTTTTGTTTATTTATCTTTTTTTTCTGGCCGGGCTTTAACTTGATGAAAAAATGACAATAACAAACCGTCAACCATCTCAAAACTCCATAAAACGAAATACAAATTCAAAGCAGAGCTTTATTATCTAGTTTTATTTTGTATGGGCTATTTATAGCACAGTGTCAGCGCGACTATCTATTGTATTGTTAACTACATTCCAAGGCTCTTTAACAGGCTTACACAGAGCGTATGAATACCAGCTAGCTTCAAATCACATGCTTATTTGTTTATAACGCTGATATCAACTTGATATTGTTTACAAAATATTGCAAAATTCATAAAATTTTAATAGTAAAAATACAACTTTTCTATCAAAAGACTTTATATTGTTTTACTTTATAATGATAACAGTAGTGTTTAGGTCCTAATAAATTTAACTTGAGTGACAACACAGAATAGTTTATAAGCTGGTAGTTTTATGCAGCTGTTTTCTGTTTTAGCTGTATCTCGCTTGTATCCTAACATATAAATTTTGGTTAAGCAATAGGTGAAAAGATAATAAAACATTGTAAATATCAAATATGACTTGAATAAAAAAAAATTGAATGTGTTTAAACCAAATCGTGAACATGCTCACACATGACATTACACCGCGTGCAAATTGAGACACATATCTTATTGAACCCCGCACATTTTGAGAACAAAGTAGTTCATTTCTAAGTCTTTTCTAATTACAGTTTCGTTGTTGCAGCAAATAAAAAAAATCGATTTATGCTAATGCATACATTGAATAAAAGTATTGAAATTAATATATATCATGTATATATATATAACAAATGTACTATTTTTTTTACTTTGAAATGCGCAATTCAAGGGCCGATGTAAAGAGGTTCTAAACCGAATGTGGATCTTAAGGGTAGAACTGAATATTCTGAATTGTAGGTGATTCGTGAACAATTAAAGAAACAGTTAAGATGGAACAATAAGAAGAAATTATTCAGTAATTCAGTGCTGTTTGCTAATTGGGATAGGCTCACTGGATTCAGAGGAGAAAACGCTCTTAAGTTACGCTTTTGAGTAGTTGCGTATGTGGTTAATGCATGCCATGGCGTTATATGGACACATACGATTGTTTTCTTTTTTACTGGGAACAATCCTGTTCTTTTGTCCCCTTCTACATGTGTGTGTAAGTATAAAAATTTCTTAACGTAAAGTGTTCAGAAAACTCAACAAAGACTAATATTAAAGGTGCTGTAGTATGTTGGGCTTGGTACTTTTTATGTAATAATGAAACATATCACGTTCACATCTCCCCTGTTTAAAGTACATACTCTAGCGTCATTACAGGTGATACAATTAAAACATACAGAACTATTGAAAGCATATACGCATGTATGGTTTCTAAGGAAGCGTATCGGGGCTTACATTTGTGTTTCAACTTATAAACTGCCCTTTTTATTGTATTGTCAACATATTAAGTCTTGTGACCTTTTATTTATGCAAATGCATTGAGTTGTATCTTTTTATTTCTATATAATTAAAATTTTACCAGTTTTATTGCTATCTTCGTTATCGACATCACAAAATATGGAGTTTGAAATGTTGATTTAAGAATGATATTGAATAATAATGAGATAGAAATTTTGACAAAATCAAAAAAATAACTAAATGCTTTATAGTCATGTTGATATCGATATACTTTCATTTTTCGGGAATATATCGCGAAAGAATTGTTATCGAATGAACTTCACGGGCTCAGGAGGTCCTCGCATCACCTCACTCTGAATCTAACTATAGACGGCACATGTAGACTGACATTGACAGTTTGATATAAATAAATAAAAACAAAGAACAGTGATTACTATACTTAAGGGATGAATTCAATAAATATTAGTTTTATACGATATAAAATGGTTTGGGGCAGTTTACGCTTTATTAACCGCGGAGCGTTTAATAATAAAATTGTTATTATGATTATTTGTCGACCTGTCACCCATTTACGTGATTTTTAAAAAAAAAGTCAATACGAAAACGTCCCCACAACCAATTTGTGCCATCCAGTTTACATCGTATTTTTCTGACAAGTCTACGTAAGGACACAATTCTTCATATGGAGAATTAATTATGTTGATATGATACAATTTGTTAGGATTTTGTGTCCAAATTTTGATGACGGCTTGTCTGGAAACAAGAAATTCAACTCAAGTTTGTTATGCAGAGATCGAGCAACAATTTAATTATAAATCACTTTTATAAGTTGTACGTATATATTCTAGCTACCTATATATACCCATTTTATTGAGTTACTAAATTCTTTAATCAATATATGATATTATATTATTGAACTTAACGATAATTATGTTTTTACAAGTCGAAATAAAAATCTGACAGGTTAACACAAATATCTGACAAGTGGTGGCAAAACTATGCCATCATACATTTTACGCATATACTCGACCAAAATAAATAAAAAATAAATCTATCTATATAAGAAAGGAAATAATTCCTTACTACTCTCATATGAAACTTTTTAAAAGATGCGAAATTCCAGTTGATCTTCCCTATTATAAACGGTACACCAGTCTTACCTAGCAAACTAACCAGTCATCTGTATAAATGTTATAACTTTGTCATAGTGAGACACCATATAAACTGATTTTGTATACCTGGTGTGAACTCGCTTAACGGGCCAGTTCAAGAAATTTTTACATTTTGATATTTAACTGTTAAATATGGCCGCGCATCCTTCTTAAGGGGGATGTGCGGCCATCTTGTACATTTGAGGATAAGAATGTAAACATTTCTTGAACTGACATCAATGAACTCCCTTCATATTTTTTTCAGATTTTTAAATCTTCAAAATAAGTCTGTAGCTGCGCAGTTCGACAGCTGTTCTTAGAGATTAAAAAGGCATTGTCCTGCTCTTGTATGCATGCTTTTCAAACAAAATGACTTGTAGGGCTTCATATTTATTGCTTTTATATCTTTTGGCAACATTTTTGGCTTGTTTTAGACAGAGACAAGCCAGTTCAAGAAATGTTTACTTTCTTATCCTCAAATGTACAAGATGGCCGCACACCCCCCTTAACCTTTCATTGTGTTACTCGTCTGTATTATGCATGTCACGAGACATCCATTTCGGTAAGCGTGTTTGATGTTGAAAAGTTGAAATATATCTTTGGTTGTTATTTACAAAAGAGAAAATTTTACCATATTATATAACAATTTACATGTGAATAGAGGAAACAGTTGATATTCAAAATCACACAAAATTTAGGGATAAGGAATCATTCTTTGTGTATTATGAGACAATAATTTTGAGGAAAATCTGTTTGCCCGACGCTTAAATGTGACCTAGGCATTAATGATGACATTTACTCAGAATAAAAAAAAATATACTGATGATTATGAAAAACAATCTATTGCAGACCTTTACTTGTAGTGCTATTTTTTACTTTAAAAAAAGTAGGTTAATGGCCTACCTTTTTAGTTAATGGCCATTGGATATTTTTTTTGAAAAATTAAGAAAAATTCAAAAAAATTTTACACCAAGATTGAAATTTTCTTGATTGATTCTCATTATCAACGAAAGCGTGTGTACCATTTTTACATAGATCAAATCTTCACATACGAAATTCTTATTGCTTGCTTAAGTGAGGAAGTATGTCAATAAAGATTCTACCGTTACATATTGGCCTTCAATTGAGTAAGCAAAGAAATCATTCAATAGCATATTTGTGTGTGTATTCGATCTTTTTTTTTTTAAATATTCAGTGTTATAAACATCTCTACGATTTTAATTATAAGATAATATCAAACCCTTGTCTGACAACTATAATCTTTTGTCTCTTGCAGAACTAGGACAAAGTCGTCCTGCATTCCCCTACCAATTTTGAACAAGCTTTTTTGATATTTTTTCTACATTAATCACAATCGAAGCCGCTTTGGAAATTCAAAGTAGAATAAAATGATTATATTTTCTTCCATTAAATCATAACAAATAATATAAAAAATGACAATAACAAACCGTCAACCATCTCAAAAATCCATAAAACGAAATACAAATTCAAAGCAGAGCAACACGGACCTCCAAAATGATAGAGGTAGGATCAGTTGCCTAGAAGGAGTGAGCATCCTCTGCTGACCGGTCACACCCGCCGTGTGCTCTTTGTCGTATTTGGGGAAAAGGACAATTAGGTGATAAGTTATGGTCTAACAATTAGTATGAAAAACGTCAGTCAGCATGCGACCCAGTGGATGATTGTATTTGCTGACAAGGTCGTTGTATCGACCATAGAACTTACGAAAAGATGACTTCAAGCGAGCCTGTTGAAAGTCCTGTTTTATCAACTTGTTTGTCAGTAGCTTGCCTCGCCTTAAAAACTGTTCATACGAAGAGCATGCCCTTGCGTATCGAATTAACTGAGAGACAAAAACACCATATGCAGGTGATGAAGGTATATTGCTACATAAGTAAGGAAAGTTGACTATAGAAAAATTGAAGCCATTGTGTTTATCATAAAGTTTTGTTGTTGGCTGTTGTGGACAGCACCGAGACAACCATTGAAGGTCCGTGTTGCTCTGCTTTGAATTTGTATTTCGTTTTATGGATTTTTGAGAAGGTTGACGGTTTGTTATTTCATTTATTCACTTTCAGAGGTGCGATGGGGGGGGGGGGGGGTGATCAGGTATTAAAAAAACACTGGGCTTTGTCAGAAACAAAAATCACTGATTTATTAAATGAGAAAAAAAATATTCACCTTCTTTTATTTTTTTAAATTGCCATCGTTTAAATTTGAACGCTAAAACTTAATTTCATCAACGTCTTTTTTTCACAACTAAAAGAATAGCAAATTTTTAATTTTGGTTTGCGACAATGATAAAAGTCAGTTTGACAAGCGAAATTTTTATCAAAACCGTAGATTTATGTTTATGTTTTTGTTTATTTATCTTTTTTTCTGGCCGGGCTTTAACTTGATGAAAAAATGACAATAACAAACCGTCAACCATCTCAAAACTCCATAAAACGAAATACAAATTCAAAGCAGAGCTTTATTATCTAGTTTTATTTTGTATGGGCTATTTATAGCACAGTGTCAGCGCGACTATCTATTGTATTGTTAACTACATTCCAAGGCTCTTTAACAGGCTTACACAGAGCGTATGAATACCAGCTAGCTTCAAATCACATGCTTATTTGTTAATAACGCTGATATCAACTTGATATTGTTTACAAAATATTGCAAAATTCATAAAATTTTAATAGTAAAAATACAACTTTTCTATCAAAAGACTTTATATTGTTTTACTTTATAATGATAACAGTAGTGTTTAGGTCCTAATAAATTTAACTTGAGTGACAACACAGAATAGTTTATAAGCTGGTAGTTTTATGCAGCTGTTTTCTGTTTTAGCTGTATCTCGCTTGTATCCTAACATATAAATTTTGGTTAAGCAATAGGTGAAAAGATAATAAGACATTGTAAATATCAAATATGACTTGAATAAAAAAAAATTGAATGTGTTTAAACCAAATCGTGAACATGCTCACACATGACATTACACCGCGTGCAAATTGAGACACATATCTTATTGAACCCCGCACATTTTGAGAACAAAGTAGTTCATTTCTAAGTCTTTTCTAATTACAGTTTCGTTGTTGCAGCAAATAAAAAAAATCGATTTATGCTAATGCATACATTGAATAAAAGTATTGAAATTAATATATATCATGTATATATATATAACAAATGTACTATTTTTTTTACTTTGAAATGCGCAATTCAAGGGCCGATGTAAAGAGGTTCTAAACCGAATGTGGATCTTAAGGGTAGAACTGAATATTCTGAATTGTAGGTGATTCGTGAACAATTAAAGAAACAGTTAAGATGGAACAATAAGAAGAAATTATTCAGTAATTCAGTGCTGTTTGCTAATTGGGATAGGCTCACTGGATTCAGAGGAGAAAACGCTCTTAAGTTACGCTTTTGAGTAGTTGCGTATGTGGTTAATGCATGCCATGGCGTTATATGGACACATACGATTGTTTTCTTTTTTACTGGGAACAATCCTGTTCTTTTGTCCCCTTCTACATGTGTGTGTAAGTATAAAAATTTCTTAACGTAAAGTGTTCAGAAAACTCAACAAAGACTAATATTAAAGGTGCTGTAGTATGTTGGGCTTGGTACTTTTTATGTAATAATGAAACATATCACGTTCACATCTCCCCTGTTTAAAGTACATACTCTAGCGTCATTACAGGTGATACAATTAAAACATACAGAACTATTGAAAGCATATACGCATGTATGGTTTCTAAGGAAGCGTATCGGGGCTTACATTTGTGTTTCAACTTATAAACTGCCCTTTTTATTGTATTGTCAACATATTAAGTCTTGTGACCTTTTATTTATGCAAATGCATTGAGTTGTATCTTTTTATTTCTATATAATTAAAATTTTACCAGTTTTATTGCTATCTTCGTTATCGACATCACAAAATATGGAGTTTGAAATGTTGATTTAAGAATGATATTGAATAATAATGAGATAGAAATTTTGACAAAATCAAAAAAATAACTAAATGCTTTATAGTCATGTTGATATCGATATACTTTCATTTTTCGGGAATATATCGCGAAAGAATTGTTATCGAATGAACTTCACGGGCTCAGGAGGTCCTCGCATCACCTCACTCTGAATCTAACTATAGACGGCACATGTAGACTGACATTGACAGTTTGATATAAATAAATAAAAACAAAGAACAGTGATTACTATACTTAAGGAATGAATTCAATAAATATTAGTTTTATACGATATAAAATGGTTTGGGGCAGTTTACGCTTTATTAACCGCGGAGCGTTTAATAATAAAATTGTTATTATGATTATTTGTCGACCTGTCACCCATTTACGTGATTTTTAAAAAAAAGTCAATACGAAAACGTCCCCACAACCAATTTGTGCCATCCAGTTTACATCGTATTTTTCTGACAAGTCTACGTAAGGACACAATTCTTCATATGGAGAATTAATTATGTTGATATGATACAATTTGTTAGGATTTTGTGTCCAAATTTTGATGACGGCTTGTCTGGAAACAAGAAATTCAACTCAAGTTTGTTATGCAGAGATCGAGCAACAATTTAATTATAAATCACTTTTATAAGTTGTACGTATATATTCTAGCTACCTATATATACCCATTTTATTGAGTTACTAAATTCTTTAATCAATATATGATATTATATTATTTAACTTAACGATAATTATGTTTTTACAAGTCGAAATAAAAATCTGACAGGTTAACACAAATATCTGACAAGTGGTGGCAAAACTATGCCATCATACATTTTACGCATATACTCGACCAAAATAAATAAAAAATAAATCTATCTATATAAGAAAGGAAATAATTCCTTACTACTCTCATATGAAACTTTTTAAAAGATGCGAAATTCCAGTTGATCTTCCCTATTATAAACGGTACACCAGTCTTACCTAGCAAACTAACCAGTCATCTGTATAAATGTTATAACTTTGTCATAGTGAGACACCATATAAACTGATTTTGTATACCTGGTGTGAACTCGCTTAACGGGCCAGTTCAAGAAATTTTTACATTTTGATATTTAACTGTTAAATATGGCCGCGCATCCTTCTTAAGGGGGATGTGCGGCCATCTTGTACATTTGAGGATAAGAATGTAAACATTTCTTGAACTGACATCAATGAACTCCCTTCATATTTTTTTCAGATTTTTAAATCTTCAAAATAAGTCTGTAGCTGCGCAGTTCGACAGCTGTTCTTAGAGATTAAAAAGGCATTGTCCTGCTCTTGTATGCATGCTTTTCAAACAAAATGACTTGTAGGGCTTCATATTTATTGCTTTTATATCTTTTGGCAACATTTTTGGCTTGTTTTAGACAGAGACAAGCCAGTTCAAGAAATGTTTACTTTCTTATCCTCAAATGTACAAGATGGCCGCACACCCCCCTTAACCTTTCATTGTGTTACTCGTCTGTATTATGCATGTCACGAGACATCCATTTCGGTAAGCGTGTTTGATGTTGAAAAGTTGAAATATATCTTTGGTTGTTATTTACAAAAGAGAAAATTTTACCATATTATATAACAATTTACACGTGAATAGAGGAAACAGTTGATATTCAAAATCACACAAAATTTAGGGATAAGGAATCATTCTTTGTGTATTATGAGACAATAATTTTGAGGAAAATCTGTTTGCCCGACGCTTAAATGTGACCTAGGCATTAATGATGACATTTACTCAGAATAAAAAAAAATATACTGATGATTATGAAAAACAATCTATTGCAGACCTTTACTTGTAGTGCTATTTTTTACTTTAAAAAAAGTAGGTTAATGGCCTACCTTTTTAGTTAATGGCCATTGGATATTTTTTTTGAAAAATTAAGAAAAATTCAAAAAATTTTTACACCAAGATTGAAATTTTCTTGATTGATTCTCATTATCAACGAAAGCGTGTGTACCATTTTTACATAGATCAAATCTTCACATACGAAATTCTTATTGCTTGCTTAAGTGAGGAAGCATGTCAATAAAGATTCTACCGTTACATATTGGCCTTCAATTGAGTAAGCAAAGAAATCATTCAATAGCATATTTGTGTGTGTATTCGATCTTTTTTTTTTTTTAAATATTCAGTGTTATAAACATCTCTACGATTTTAATTATAAGATAATATCAAACCCTTGTCTGACAACTATAATCTTTTGTCTCTTGCAGAACTAGGACAAAGTCGTCCTGCATTCCCCTACCAATTTTGAACAAGCTTTTTTGATATTTTTTCTACATTAATCACAATCGAAGCCGCTTTGGAAATTCAAAGTAGAATAAAATGATTATATTTTCTTCCATTAAATCATAACAAATAATATAAAAAATGACAATAACAAACCGTCAACCATCTCAAAAATCCATAAAACGAAATACAAATTCAAAGCAGAGCAACACGGACCTCCAAAATGATAGAGGTAGGATCAGTTGCCTAGAAGGAGTGAGCATCCTCTGCTGACCGGTCACACCCGCCGTGTGCTCTTTGTCGTATTTGGGGAAAAGGACAATTAGGTGATAAGTTATGGTCTAACAATTAGTATGAAAAACGTCAGTCAGCATGCGACCCAGTGGATGATTGTATTTGCTGACAAGGTCGTTGTATCGACCATAGAACTTACGAAAAGATGACTTCAAGCGAGCCTGTTGAAAGTCCTGTTTTATCAACTTGTTTGTCAGTAGCTTGCCTCGCCTTAAAAACTGTTCATACGAAGAGCATGCCCTTGCGTATCGAATTAACTGAGAGACAAAAACACCATATGCAGGTGATGAAGGTATATTGCTACATAAGTAAGGAAAGTTGACTATAGAAAAATTGAAGCCATTGTGTTTATCATAAAGTTTTGTTGTTAGCTGTTGTGGACAGCACCGAGACAACCATTGAAGGTCCGTGTTGCTCTGCTTTGAATTTGTATTTCGTTTTATGGATTTTTGAGAAAGTTGACGGTTTGTTATTTCATTTATTCACTTTCAGAGGTGCGATGGGGGGGGGGGGTGATCAGGTATTAAAAAAACACTGGGCTTTGTCAGAAACAAAAATCACTGATTTATTAAATGAGAAAAAAATATTCACCTTCTTTTATTTTTTTTATTGCCATCGTTTAAATTTGAACGCTAAAACTTAATTTCATCAACGTCTTTTTTTCACAACTAAAAGAATAGCAAATTTTTAATTTTGGTTTGCGACAATGATAAAAGTCAGTTTGACAAGCGAATTTTTTATCAAAACCGTAGATTTATGTTTATGTTTTTGTTTATTTATCTTTTTTTCTGGCCGGGCTTTAACTTGATGAAAAAATGACAATAACAAACCGTCAACCATCTCAAAAATCCATAAAACGAAATACAAATTCAAAGCAGAGCTTTATTATCTAGTTTTATTTTGTATGGGCTATTTATAGCACAGTGTCAGCGCGACTATCTATTGTATTGTTAACTACATTCCAAGGCTCTTTAACAGGCTTACACAGAGCGTATGAATACCAGCTAGCTTCAAATCACATGCTTATTTGTTAATAACGCTGATATCAACTTGATATTGTTTACAAAATATTGCAAAATTCATAAACTTTTAATAGTAAAAGTACAGCTTTTCTATCAAAAGACTTTAAATTGTTTTACTTTATAATGATAACAGTAGTGTTTAGGTCCTAATAAATTTAACTTGAGTGACAACACAGAAGAGTTTATAAGCTGGTAGTTTTATGCAGCTGTTTTCTGTTTTAGCTGTATCTCGCTTGTATCCTAACATATAAATTTTGGTTAAGCAATAGGTGAAAAGATAATAAGACATTGTAAATATCAAAAATGACTTGAATTAAAAAATTGAATGTGTTTAAACCAAATCGTGAACATGCTCACACATGACATTACACCGCGTGCAAATTGAGACACATATCTTATTCAACCCCGCATATTTTAAGAACAAGAGTAGTTCATTTCTAAGTCTTTTCTAATTACAGTTTCGTTGTTGCAGCAAATAAAAAAATCGATTTATGGTAATGCATAGATTGAATAAAAGTATTGAAATTAATATTTATCATGTATATATAACAAAGTTACTTTTTTTTAGTTTAAAATGCGCAATTCAAGGGCCGGCGTAAAGAGGTTCTAAATCGAAAGTGGATCCTAAGGGTAGAACTGAATGTTCTGAATTGTAGGTGATTCGTGAACAATTAAAGAAACAGTTAAGATGGAACAATAAGAAGATATTATTCAGCTATTCAGTGCTGTTTGCTGATTCGGATAGGCTCACTGGATTCAGAGGAGAAAACGCTCTTAAGTTACGCTTTTGAGTAGTTGCGTATGTGGTTAAATGCATGCCATGGCGTTATATGGACACATACGATTGTTTTCTTTTTTACTGGGAACAATCCTGTTCTTTTGTCCCCTTCTATATGTGTGTGTAAGTATAAAAATTTCTTAACGTAAAGTGTTCAGAAAACTCAACAAAGACTAATATTAAAGGTGCTGTAGTATGTTGGGCTTGGTACTTTTTATGTAATAATGAAACATACATGTATCACGTTCACATGTTTCCTGTTAAAGTCCATACTCTAGCGTCATTACAGGTGATAAAATTAAACATACAGAACTATTGAAAGCATATACGATTGTGCGGTTTCTAAGAAAGCATATCGGGGCCTACATTTGTGTTTCAACTTATAAACTGCCCTTTTTATTGTATTGTCAACATATTAAGTATTGCGACCTTTTATTTATGCAAATGTATTGAATTGTATCTTTTGATTTCTATATAATTAAAATTTTACCAGTTTTATTGTTATCTACGTGATCGACTTCACAAAATATGGAGTTTGAAATGTTGATTTAAGAATGATATTGAATAATAATGAAATAGAAATTTAGACAAAATCAAAAATATAAGTAAATGCTTTATAGTCATTTTGATATTGATATACTTTCTTTTTTCGGGAATATATCGCGAAAGAATTGTTATCGAATGAACTTCACGGGCTCAGGAGGTCCTCGCATCACCTCACTCTGAATCTAACTATAGACGGCACATGTAGACTGACATTGACAGTTTGATATAAATAAATAAAAACAAAGAACAGTGATTACTATACTTAAGGAATGAATTCAATAAATATTAGTTTTATACGATATAAAATGGTTTGGGGCAGTTTGCGCTTTATAAACTGCGGAGCGTTTAATAACAAAAATTGTTATTATGATTATTTGTCGACTTGTCACCCATTTACGTGATTTTTTTAAAAAAGTCAATACGAAAACGTGCGCACAAACAATTTGTGCCATCCAGTCTACATCATATTTTCTGACAAGTCTACGTAAGGACACAATTCTTCATATGAAGAATTAATTATGTTGATGTGATACAATTTGTTAGGATTTTGTGTCCAAATTTTAATGGCTTCTTGTCTGGAAACAAGGAATGTCAACTTAAGTTTGTTGTCTAGAGATCGATCAACAATTTAACTTAATTATAAATCACTTTTATAAGTTGTACGTATATATTCTAGCTACCTATATATACCCATTTTATTGAGTTACTAAATTCTTTAATCAATATATGATATTATATTATTTAACTTAACGATAATTATGTTTTTACAAGTCGAAATAAAAATCTGACAGGTTAACACAAATATCTGACAAGTGGTGGCAAAACTATGCCATCATACATTTTACGCATATAATCGACCAATGTGTTTTCAAAATAAATCTATCTATATAAGAAAGGAAATAATTCCTTACTACTCTCATATGAAACTTTTTAAAAGATGCGAAATTCCAGTTGATCTTCCCTATTATAAACGGTACACCAGTCTTACCTAGCAAACTAACCAGTCATCTGTATAAATGTTATAACTTTGTCATAGTGAGACACCATATAAACTGATTTTGTATCCCTGGTGTGAACTCGCTTCACGGGGATGTGCGGCCATCTTGTACATTTCAGAATGAATATGTAACATTTTTTGAACTGTCTTGTTTCTGCTTAACACGAAACAAAACTGTTGTCAAAAGATAAAAAGGCAATAAATATGAGGCTTTACATTTTGTTCCATATGAAACTTACGCATGCAAGAACAGAACAATGCCTTTTTAATCACTTAAAACTGCGCGGCTGCGGATTTAAATTCTGGTTTTAAAAATCTGGAAAAAATACAAAAGGAGGTCATTAGTGTCAACTCTACAATCATTTGTTGAAAAAAAAGGTACGAGCTTGCTCATTTTAGTTGTAACTTAGTCTTAAAATAGAGTACCCTATTCTTTTATGAAATGGGTCTCAGTTGGATTAAGATACATTTATCTGTGCTTTTTGAGGTTTTTTTGAAGTGATATTTTCATTGAAACATATATATATATATATTATTTAATACAATTAATTTTTTGGACTCCTACATCACTTCTTACAAAAAATTACTTTAATTTATACTTAGAGAACTGAAAAATAAAGAGATGTCTGTCACATTCAACACAGGTTGTTTTGAATTGATATTTGCTTTTTTATGAAAATGTAAGTATAGACTGGATTTCTTGTTCTAAAAATAGATCCTATGCCGACTAATAAAAATAGGGCACCATATTTTGTGACATAGTTTTGTGCCAGATTCAACCTTTTTCTCAACAAATGGTTGTAGAAAGACACTAATTTAGCTCTTTCATACTTTTTTCAGAATTTTAAATCTTCAAGATAAGTCTGCAGTTGTGCAGTTCTACAATTGTTCTAAGTGATAAAAAGGCATTGTTCTGTTTTTGTATGGATAATTGCATACAAAACAACAAGTACATGTAAAACCTCATAATTATTCCTTTTTATCTTTTGATACCAGTTTGGGTCAGCTTTGGGCAGAAACAAGCCAGTTCAAGAAATTTTTACATTTTGATACTAAACTGTTTAATATGGCCGCATATCCTTCTTAAGGGGGATGTGCGGCCATCTTGTACATTTGAGGATAAGAATGTAAACATTTCTTGAACTGGCTTGTTACTGCCCAAAACAGGCCAAAAATGTTGCAGAACAAAACAATGCCTTTTTAATCACTCAGAACAGCTGTTGAACTGCACAGATACAGGCTTATTTTGAAGATTTAAAAATCTGAAAAAATATGAAGGGGGTTCACTAGTGTCCTCTCTACAACCATTTGTTGAGAAAAATTTCTAAGCTTGCTTATTTAAGTTAACTCCCCCGAGAGATTAAAAATGCATTGTCCTGTTCTTGTATGCATGCTTTTCAAACAAAATGACTTGTAGGACTTCATATTTATTGCTTTTATATCTTTTGGTAACATTTTTGACTTGTTTCGGGCAGAAATTCATTGTGTTACTCGTCTGTACCATGCATGTCACGAGACATCCATTTCGGTAAGCGTGTTTGATGTTGAAAAGTTGAAATATATCTTTGGTTGTTATTTACAAAAGAGAAAATGTTACCATATTATATAACAATTTACACGTGAATAGAGGAAACAATTGATATTCAAAATGACACAAAATTTAGGAATAAGGAATCATTATTTTTGTATTATGAGGCAATCATTTTGAGGAAAATTTGTTTGCCCGACGCTTAAATGTAACCTAGGCATTAATGATGACATTTACTCAGAATGAAAAAAATAAAATATACTGATGATTATGAAAAAAATCTATTGCAGACCTTTACTTGTAGTGCTATTTTTTACTTTCAAAAAAGTAAGTTAATGTCCTACCTTTTTAGTTAATGGCCATTGAATATTTTTTGAAAAATTAAGAAAAGTTCCAAAAATTTTTACACCAAGATTGAAATTTTCTTGATTGTGAAAATATTACATATAACTAACCCCTTTAAAAATGATATACAATTTATTAAAAGCAATGTAGCTAAATAGATACAAAGCATTAAGTTTTCAATAACAATTTTAAAAAATATTCTAGTCCGAATTTCCTTTTTTCGTTTTTCAAATCCAAACCCATTTATAATTCAATTAAAAAATCTTACTATGATATAACTAAAACATACAAAGTATTATACTTATTATATCAACATTATTCTGCTGGAATAGAATTTATATGAGGTCAATGATCAAACTTTTGAGATATGGTGTCTTTAATTGTTTTTAATCATTTTTCAATATTTTTTGCATTGCGTGTCATACGATAATTTTACAGAATGCGTGAGATAAAACAAACAGAAAATATGCCAAATTATATAGACTTCATAATAAAATCTTAACTTTTATTTTTATAGAACTGCCAAAAATGTTTTAGTGAAAAACAATATCCAAAACATTTCGTCAGAATTTCCTCTGTTTTGCTATAAGTCCAGCATCAATGGAAAGCATAATTATTTACATGTATCAACTCTAAAGGTCACACTTTTGATTAATCTTATTACTTCAGAAAGGAAAAAAAAAATATTTTAAATAAATAAAGCTTTGGCACATAGAATATAATGTACTAAAGTTTAGATTAACATGTTAAAATATGAAGTTACGATGTAAAATATTAGGTAACATTTATTATATTAACAGTGAAAATAATGGACATATATTTATTACAGAAAAAGCTGGATGGCTACAAGTTTCCAGTATACTCAACACAATTCTGTCCTAGAAATCAAACAGAGTGGGACGAAAGGTCGTCTGCCATCAACTGTACTAAAGATAATGGATACTTATGTTTCCCGAACGAAAAGTTCACAGAACTGTTGGAATTCTGTCACACAGCTCGTTTCATATGGATACAGGAAGGTACACATTATTTGCAACTAAACGGTATAGCTGCTAGATTGTAATTGGCGGCTGGTCATGTAACATGTTGTTCGTAACTGTGGAGCTAGTATGCTTGTCTAGTTCAACCAAACGATTTGTCTACGCAACCCAGCTTTGCAAAGAGAGAGAGAGAGAGAGAGAGAGAGAGAGAGAGAGAGAGAGAGAGAGAGAGAGAGAGAGAGAGAGAGAGAGAGAGAGAGAGAGAGAGAGAGAGAGAGAGAAAGAAAGAGATTGTACGAGACATACTATGAACAGGTTATCTAAGAAATAATAAAAGTAAACTGTATACACACGTAAATGAATGGTATTGAGTTTCTTTTCATTTTAATCATTTTTAAGACCAAAAACCTAGTTACACTGCTGAGTGGATTTTTCATATGATATTAAACATAATGTTTTCCATTCAATTTTGTACTTTTAAAAGGTGTGCGGCCGTATTTTTGACACTGCATAAGCTTTTTTCTTGTTTTATATATGTTTGAAATAACCAATGGAGTATTTTTCGCGATCATTTATACCAGGATTGAATTTAGGTAATTCACAATAAATAAGCTTACAGAAAATCCCGAAAATCAGTTTTTCTGAAACTTTTATATTTGTTTAGAAAGAGCGAATCTTTTTAACAGTATTCAAAGTATGAAAGAAATCACAATCATAATTTATATAGAAAAGATTGAGGTTTAACAAAATACGTGGTAAAACATGTGATAAAAAGAATCTCTAATGAATTGCGATGGTATATGATTTTTATCCAACTTCTTGTGTGTTTTCTATCCCCTCGCCAAGGCTCGGGGATAGAATACACAACTCGTTAGATAAAAATCATATATCACCGCAATTCATGAGAGATCATATATATATATATATATATATATATATATATATATATATATATATATATATATATATATATATATATATATATATATATATATATATATATATCACATGTGTGTTCTGTTATTTATAAAGTCGAAAAATTTGTTCATTAAATCAATTTGAATTATTTAATCACTAAAATTTGCAACATTTGTAACACAAAATATTATCAACATAGAAATTTTATAATTTAAATTTAAATAAAATTCAAAAGCATAATTGCCATGACCCCGTTATTAAGATATAGCAAAAATAATAAAATGTTATATTGAGTTCTAAATTTATTACATTAGAGTTTTGAAATATTTGTAAGAGCTAAAATTTGATTAAAAAGTAAATGACGTTATCAAGTTGACCTTTTACCTTTTGATCTGACCTTGAACTTCTGAGCGGGAAAAATCTTAACAGTCGTAATGAAGTATTTTCAATTCACTTATTATTTAAGAAACTTTTGTAGAAACTGATAAACTGAAATTAAACCTTTACCTTAATAATGTGTCTGTATTTCAACATATTTTCTGTGTATAATGTGATGTTATACATGATAAACTACAAATAACACGAGTGACACGTTCGTAAAAAATTAATGTTCCACAAATGAGCAGCACTCAAACGAAGAATTTGTAATATTTGATATATATGGCACATTGTTTTTTTCTGCTTTAATGAATTGAAATGTTTATTTTATTATTTTTCTTAAGAAAAAGGATTAAATTTAACTAATATAAATAGAAAGATTTAAGCCATTTATTTCGAGTATTTCAGAAATTAATTTTAAAATATAAATTAAAGTGGTGCATATTACTTAATTTGTGGCAATGCGCTTGAAAAAAGTCAACCTGCGCCAAAATTTAAACTCACCTTGAATAAAAAAAAATTTGAGTGCGTTTAAGTCTGGACGAAGTCAACCCACTTTTTTTTTTTGCAAAGTGTGTTGATAAGGAAAATGTACATTTTTTAATTAAGGAATTACTTAACGCACATAAGTCACACATTTTGATCTCGATTTCAATTAGTTTTAGTATGTTACTTTCTGAACAGTAATGAAAAATGATTTACCGCCTTTGAAAACAAGGAGGGGACAACTAACAAATTGTATTATCATAACGTTCAATTACCAGTGCATCATTAAAATGTTTACAGGAAGAAGGTCCCCGGTCCCTCATGTTTCTCTTCGAAAAGAGATAAGCTTTGCTGTATATAAAGTATAGTAATATTATCGATAAATACATTAGAGCTAGCCTAACAATAGTGTCTAACTTTTCAAATTCGGTTTTAACACACCGTGTACTTACATAACAATAATAAGTATTTAAGATGATGATTGGTGACTTTTCCTATTAAAGAACCATCCAAATGTTGAGGTACATTTTGTCCTAATTACTAGGGTTGCATTCGCTATCAATAACGTAAATAAACTCTAAAGACTGTTTTGATAAAGAAAATAAACACATAATTGCCTTTGAAGCATAGTGAAATCAAAACTTATATGACAGCTTTTTGTGTAAATAAAATAAAATGGCAAAAAAATTTAATTTTGATAAGTAGGTATAAACATGGTTTTTAAAACAAATAAGATTGAAAACAAATTTCTATCTTTATATATATCTTATATACCATTAAGGGTAACAAAAGCAAACTTGAACCCGGTTCTAAATAGAAACATAACTAAAACCATTTACATGTACAAACATTTTACACTAAGTCTCCTAAATTGCAGGATATCAGCATTTTAATTCCATGACAAAACTTCTTAATGCTGCGTGCTCATTGTAATATCATTGTATTTTTTTCTTGTTTTAGTGATAATGGCATGATCTAATTTCAGGTTATTGCTTGTTTCTGAAAAAAGATGTCTCGAGGATACATTCATACAGCTGCAGTAGTTTCCAGTCCGGATGCCATAATTCTTCCTTTCCATCATATGATTTGTTTAAACGTAAGTCTCAATAAATAATGTATGTAACATAAAAAACAATAGCCAATTTTTGGTTTCATTATAATTCGTTAAGCACCAATTGTTGCTCACGAAATCAAATTTTTATTGAATTAAAATTGATGGAAAGGAATGGTACAGCAATCGTTTACAAGTGAAAGTAATTTAAACTTTGAAATTGTCAAAATGCTCGAATATTAATGAAACTATAGTAGACTGTCTTTTGATAATCCACTTGAAATGTATGATCAAAATCAATAAAAATCATTTTTAATGATTCTAATGAATTTAATAAAAAAAATTTTGAGAACAAACCATTTTGAAAACTTCTTTTATTTCTAATGGCATATTGTCTATACACATTCTTCCTTTACTTTTGTAAACATCAATGTTTCAACAATTTATGACTGTCAAGTGCAAAAACAAAAACAAAGGGTCTAACATCAGCTGATATGACACCCTTGAGTTGTAACCAGTATTTTGCTATTTTTTCCTGGAGGAAAACTCGTTGTTGGGCCATAGAAACTCCAGCGTGTACTTCTCAAAAGTCTTTGAAGTAATCATACTTTTTTCAGATTAGTCAATGTTTGTCAGGTTAGTCAATCGCCAAAAAATATCAGATAGGTACATGTACATTGTTACTGTCACAAATATAAGCGAGATTATGTGGAGAAAATTAAAGAACTTTTTAAGCGCCCCCTTCTATCACATATTCTTAGCCTTGCCAAAAGTAAGTTTAAGGTCAATTTATTTAATACATAATACATGAGTTGAAATCACAAAGTACCTTCAGTATTTGTTTAATCACAGAAGTCAAATCTTTTTTTTTTTAAAAATTGTTGCATGTTCTCTAATGCTAGTATAAAGATTTTAATGTATGGCGATTAATTTATTACCACTTTTTGAAGTTTTCTTTAAAATTTAGAAGCTATTATTTTCAGTTGGTGTTTGTAAGGCTAATCGTGTTGTAAATTTTGTCATGACAGTTGGCAGTCTAATTGCCGATGTTTCTATAAATAGCCCAAAGAACCATAAAGCTTCATAAAAGCTTCCACTACACAAAAATAACGAAAACTAGAAACGAGCTTGTTGCAAGCAACGACTAGGTCTTCCGTCGCAGCTGCGTCATACTTGTTACGTAATACAAAATTGAGTACCTGGTCATGATACAATGTTAGATGTATAGACCCTTCGTAAAAGAAACAAATGCTTTTGATATACATAAGAGTTTGTTTCATGATGATTTGTATGTGAAATACAATTGCTCTAGAGCCATATACATGTACATTAAAGTTAATTGATATAATATCGTTATGTTGTGTTATTATATTTCTAGTAATGCATAAAGCCTAATTAAGCTAATACATGTAGATTTAGTCTTAGATTGGATGAAAATAATGTCTTGGGTATATGACTCTTAGCTCTTAGGGCTTAGTCATTTCTATCAATTGTTTGGGGATTGTCTGGAACTTATATATAACATTTTTATCTAGTATTGTTTTTGTTTACGTAACTATCTTGTAAACTCTTTAGCGATGCCTGCTCAGAAATTTAATTTATCATGTTCATCGTATTGAATATGTAAACATATCGGTACCATTTCATTATTTCTAAAGCAGCATCACTTGATTGGATCTATAAAAATCACAGCTGTAATGTTTTTCTATTATACTACAGTAAAGACATCTGTATTTTCTAACTTCTGGAATCCCCCCGCCCCCACTCAGTTTTCTTCGAACAAAATAGTACTAATATTTGTGCATCTTTGACAAGGCGATTGATGAAAACAACGTGTCTACTAAAAGTACTATACGATATAAGCAAACAGAGATCTTTACAAGTTATCTATAGTCTGATTCTCCGCATGTTGTTTTTCGCATGTGCAGTTTATTTTGAGAAAGTTATATAATCATCATAATTGTCTAAATATATTAGACAGAATCGCATGGGCGACGACTTTATTTACACAGTGGATATACCCGATATGAAGTTCAAAAGACATGACATTTTACGTGCATTTTTAAAAAAACAATACATTTATATGCGGAGATCCTGAAAATTTTTACGGGGGGTTCTGAGGAATTATTTTGTTTTCCGGGGAAGGGGGAGGACCGAAACCTTTTTCCGGTAACTTTAAGCATTTTTTTAATTAATCATTTTCAAAATTATCGGAATGCCGATATCACCTTTTAATGCAGCGCTAAAAAATAAAATACCAACCAATTATTCTCAGTGAGTATTCGGCCAACATGCGTACGCGTAAGAAAGAAATGGCAATATTCAAATTTTGTTTTCAGACCGAGAGCTACTGATCAGCAGCTAGAGATCGTCTGTCTCTTATTGATCATGTCAATTTATTTTGTTTCAAGGAGGCATTTGTTTTTACATAAATGAGTAAATCGGTCACATTTTTAAGTGTTATCATTTTAAAATTCATATATGTTTCTAATAAAATTCTATATGAAGTTTCAGGATACAACTCTTCATTGCTTTATCCAAACGTTGCATGGAAAAATTTTTTTACATTGCATTCTTTTAAAATACAAAAAGACATGCACAATCAGCTTAGATTTACAGCTTACAAACAACCATAAAGAGAGATTGAGAACAACTAATTTTTCTTATATACATTTCAAAAGAAATATCAAAAGAAATTCAAGAAAAAATCAGAAGAGTTTTTCTTTATATGCATGAATGAAAAAAACATTGATCAGCAAGGGGTTCTATATAGTGCCAGCACCTACGATCTGATACACTGTAACATGGGTCTTTGGACTTTGGATTTAAAGCTTGATTCCTCTTTTGGGGGGTATTTTCTTTTTCTTTTTAGTATATCTACTAATAATGTATTCGATTTTGTATACAAACGGAGTTATTGATACTATAATATCAATGTAGAAAGGACAGAATCTCTCTCTCTCTCTCTCTCTCTCTCTCTCTCTCTCTCTCTCTCTCTCTCTCTCTCTCTCTCTCTCTCTCTCTCTCGTGAATTTAAAATGCTCAAACAACACAAACGAAAGGTTGACCAGGCAAGACTAAATCTGCATGAGTCTGGGTCCGCCGCCATAAAACATTCAAAATTCTCCAAAACAATCTCAACTCAACTTAATTCTTGAGAAATATTTAAAAATAAAACAGAATTTGAGAATTTTTATTTTGCTTAACTTTTTTATGGCTGTGCCCGAGTCTGAGAATTGGGGAGTTGAGAAAATTCTCAGACTTGAGACCATTCTCAGATTCAGGAATGTTTTATGGCGGCAAACCCTGGCGTATACATGCATGCATTGGAGTTTCAGCATTAATTGAGAAAATTCACCACATGCCGTTAAGATATATACTAATCATGATCAACTTAAAATTAGCCGGCGAGATGTTGTTTCTCGGATACCCGACTGCACCTACTAGGATGAATGTGTAGTATGTTTTGGGGGTTTATTTCAAATAACATTTATTGGAATCAATTTTGTTTGTTGGTTTGTTTTGTTTAATGAAAAGGGGGATAATGAAAATGTGTAATTTTCTATATGAAGTCCTAGCATATTTTATTAATGATTATCATAGGCTAAAAGCATGTTGGAAAAAAGAAATATTGTATCAAGCAGTTCTTATGTGCAGATCACGCATTCCTCTATGATTTGCACAATTATCAAACACTACTTACGAAAGGAGAAATACATTTCCGAAGAGATTACTGATAGTTGACATTGAGTTCCAGCTTGTTTTCTGCCTCATGCAAGCACGTGTGTAATCCTGATTTAAATATAGATATCATGGCCGAGGAGGGGGGGGGGTGTCATCGCAACAAGATACTATGAACATTGTTAATAGATGATTGATATTGAATTGCTATTAATGAACAAATTCAAAAGTTTAGATTGACATACAGTCTGGAAAGTCAACAGGAAGAACTAGAATGCCATGGAGTTTTGTTTCAGAAGCCAAGTTTTTCTCTATCTGCTGGACGATTCCATTCGTCTTGAATAGGGTGTAAGTTGCGTGACTTACCAAATATACACGTTCACACTTCAACCGATTAAAAAAATGACTGTATGTTAGATTTGTATATCGTTTCTAAAACATTTGACCTTATATATCGTTGTTAACAAATTCAAAACTTTGAACGATTAAATTGATATAATACCCCCACCCCCATATGGAAGAATCCATTCTAACCAATGGAAAACTCGTTGATACGATAGGTTGAACAGGACTTCACGCCAGAATGTCTCAT
The DNA here is from genome assembly GCA_033439105.1 of Magallana nippona. Classification (NCBI taxonomy): domain Eukaryota; kingdom Metazoa; phylum Mollusca; class Bivalvia; order Ostreida; family Ostreidae; genus Magallana; species Magallana nippona. Next base: position 1,236,851 of record CM065920.1, on the reverse strand, counting down.
TCATAAATTTTTACGCTCCGTTATAGTGGACGAGTCCAAAATGAGAGACACATCATACAATGTTAATAATCTGGAGAATACATGTACTATGCAGGCAGTTTACTTTGCGTTTATTTTCTTGTTTTGAGAGTCCTTTGCTTAAAAATGATGGAAGGGCCTTGAATTTTGCTATCTTCATGCCATAATATATCATGTAAATCTATTTTCAGTTCACTGAAAAGCTTAAAATAATGAAATAATTTTATTGAAAATTGAAAAACATTGCAGGTCTGAAAGATTGTTAATTTATCAATATACAGTTTGTTAATTTCCTTCGATTGCTAAGGCTACAGCGTAATTGATAAACATTGAACAGCGTTTTTTTTCATGTAAATTTCCTCCACGGATGATAGCGAGTACATTAATAAAGCACAATTATTTCATTACCTCTCTAAAATATTGTATGTAAATTATTTATAAATTGCCGATGAAGGCTGTTTGATATGTTTGTTTGTTGATGTTCTGCAAATACATATATGTATGTAGTTAAAAACCGCGAAACGCGGGACGATCGAGTTATAATCAATATCCCTACTAACCGTAACTAAAAATTAACGGCTTTGTATTCAAATAGTAATATTGATGAATATTATGTTCACTTTTTAGAAATCATTTCCACAATGATAATATTATCTACATCCGTATTGTGTAATGTTTTAAAAGAAAACTTTCCATCGGAATTAATCCCGTGTTCGTTTAAATTTGTATGTCAGTACATGTAATAAACATTATGCTTTATAGAACTGCCGTGTATCGTAGAAAATTGAGTTTAATTACCATGTATTGGAACCATTTAATTAACACATCTTCCAGTAATGAAACAATTCAAGAAGTCTCCGTAATCGTAAACGTTTAAACGTGTGGACTTGACCAGCTCTACAAGCACATGCATTATCGTCTGGGAGACGGGCTATATACAGCTAGCGACTCTGTTATCGATCGGTTACCCGAGTCTCGGAATGCATCTAAATATAGAGAGGGGCACAGTTTTGAAACAAACAACTAAAATAAAGTCAAAGAGATTCATTTTAATGAAATGAAAATGTACATATCAATAAAAACATTTGGGAATTTAAAGTTGAATTATCTATACGCGCTGCATGTATCAGTTAGTGCATAACAAGAACCCCTTTCATAATTTCTTAAACGTGCACACCCCCACGAAAATGAACCGAACTGGCAAAAATTGTTTCTGCAAATACTGACTTTATATTACACAAACACCAAATTCAATGCTACGGATGGAATCGAAATATATTTCTTTACAACTTTGCTTCAATAATGCATTAGAAATTTTTATTCCTTTACAAGTTATAGACAAAAAACTTTTGAAGCCTCTAGCTCCCTAATTATAGGGACCAGCCCCATTTTCTGTATACCGAATGAAAGGTCTCGGTAAGACCCACAACTTTTAAAATACATCTTGTAACAAATTTTTATCAGGTAGAAAACTAAAACGGAAAAGACGTGTAATTTTTTGCATTTTTTTCTAACCTTTGTTTTAACACTTATATCCCTCCTTTTATTTGCATTTAAATAACAAATGAAATATGTGTTGCACCATTTCAATGTATCAGCTTCCAAACCAGCCCATCTTTGAGACTCTGCCAGTCATCGTTAAAGCTAAACCCATCCGACAAAAGAAGTCGTTAAATTTTACTAAAAGGGGAATAATTCGAAACCGGATGGAAATTTTCATCAAGTAAAATATGAAACGACAACATCGCGCGGCATGTTATCAGACCTGAAAATTTCAAAACAATCGGTGAACAAACGAGCGAGATATTAAGGATCAAAGTTAGCGTCTAGAAGAAAAAAAACAAGAAATCTGAAAATTTTTCAGAATAATAGTAAGGTCTTCCGCTCGGAAGCGGAAGACCTTAATAACTTTTAGTTACTAATTCAAAAGTTATGAAGTACGAAAGGAAACACTTTGACAGAAAAACTTCATTATTGCATGTAGCGCAAATATTTATATACATATACAGTAAAACACAGTTAAAGCGAACACGCTCGTAAAGAATTGACGCTTACAGCAAAGTGATTTATACTGACCGTGACGGTATAACAAGTTGTAAACTGTACGGATATAACGAATTACGCTTATAACGAAGCAAATTCGCCCGTCCCTGGCACTTCGTTATAAGCGTATTTTACTGTAGTTTCAAATTGTTCTTGTAATTCAAAAGTCAAAGCTTTACATTTAATTCACATTATTCTTTTTTGATATTTCTAAAATTTGGTTAAATTAGAACAGTGGATAGAGAAAGCAGACCCGTCTAAATTTGGTCGATGCAGGGTTCAAAAGTCTGGTAAAAATAGTGTAATAAACAAACAATCGTTGTTATTAGTTATTAAACATATGCCTCCCCCCTCCAATGTGCCTTAATGTGCTATTGTAAAGATGTTATTATACCCGCACTTTCTAAAGAAAGTTCGGGTATATTGTTGTTACCCTGTTCCGTCTGCCTGTCCGTCCGTCCGTCCGTCCGTCCGTCTGTCACGTTTTACTTTCTCAAACTGCTCTTACATCTTATTACCCAGCAAACTGAACTCTTGGAGTATGATTTGGGGTGTCATGTTATTTTGTAAAAAGGTTTCAAAAATTCTCTGGTAGTCCTTGGGATCAAATAATTGGTAAACAATGACGTTTTTTGACAAAAAAACCTTCTTCCTGGAACTCCTTTTACATTTTCAACAGTAGACAAATCATCTCTTGCAATATATTTTGGGGTGTCTTATAGATGCGCAATAAGGTTTCGGAAATTTGAATTTTGACCTGGGGGTCATTAAATGGCTGAAAAATGACGGGATTTTTTTTTTTTTACAAAAAGTCTGGTTTCAAAAAACGTCAATTTCTTTTTGCAGTAGCCAAACGATCTTCTACAATATGATTAGGGGTGTCATGTTGGTGTGTAATCATGTTTCAGAATTTTTGTTTTTATCACATGGGTCTGTGGTCATAAAAAAAATGACATTTTTTTGCCCAAAAAATATGGTTCTCAGAACTTTTCTTACAATTTATGCAGTAGCTTTGTCATCTCTTGAGATATGATAGGGGCTGTCCTATAGGTGTGCAATAAGGTTTTAAAAAATTGAATTTCATCCAGGGAGTCAAATAGTAGCAGAAAACTGACGTTTATCACTCCTAAAAAAACCTACTTTCCAGAACTCCTCTCATGATTTAATGAATAGCCATATCATATCTTGGGGTATGATAAGGGCTGTCCTTTAGTTGTGCAATAAGGTTTTAAAAATTTAAATTTCATCCAGGGAGTCAAATAGTAGCTGAAAATTGACGTTTATCACTTCCCAGAACTCCTCTCATGATTTAATGAATAGCCACATCATCTATAGGGATATAGCAGGGGCTGAGCCATAGATATGCAATGAGGTTTTAGAAATATAAATTTGATTCTGAGGGTCAATACTATCTGCAAAATGATGTTCCGTCCCATTAAAAAACCTCATTCCTGGACCTCCTCTTATATCTTGTAATTGAAATAACATACCATAAAATGCATAAGGGGGAAGAATATATAAAACTATGCTTTAGGGGTGGGGATCACAAGCATTTTTTTCAAGTTATTTGATCATTTCTGATTTTGGAAGGGTGGGGTGGGGTTAAGGTGACCCCCAGATGCCATGGCCTACTAATACCACAAAAAGATTTGCCTTGACATGGTCATGGTTCAAGAAACAAAAATATATATGGTTTAGAAGTGAGGATTTCGATGATTTTGAGGATATTTTAAAAATATTCAACTATTCATGTTTTCGGAGGGGGGGGGGGGGGAGATTCAGAGTTTCTTCTCAATTTCTACAGTAGCAAAATCATTTCTTGATTGGTATTTTTCTGTATGATGTCAGATGTACATAACGAGATTTTGAAAATTGCTTTTTAATCTTAAAGATAAACAAAATGTTATATGTAATTGTAGAAATTTTAAGGTCAATCAACAAAAACCTTGAGCTTGCTATAAAAAACAAACCAGGATCAACATTGGGCTCGGGCTAAGAATTACATTACATATGAATAAGATAGGTTACTTGATTAGTTCCAACTCTGGAAAGTCACTGGGCATCTCAAAGGGGGCATAACATATATACATGTACCAATTGATGTGTAATGACACAAGGAAGAAGAATAAATATAGTCTAGGGGTAGGGATCTCAACAGTTATTAAAATGTATTATCATTTCCTATTTCAGAGGAGGGGGGTGGTTGTTTAGAAAACAACTCCGGGGGGTAGGGGGGGGGGGGTTGGGGGGTGGGGGGGGGGGTGAGGGAATGACCCAAGGGGCAGGGGCCAATTTGTCTTAAATGTATCTTGACATGATCAGCAGAAATGGACAGAATGATCACTATAGGGCATCTGCAGAGTGGGGCCCTAAATAGTTACAAAATCAATCTACAAAAAATATTGATGATATGTTATACATGTATTTAGAAATGTCTTTATTTTCATATTTTCAAAATGATTAACAAATTAATCAGTCAAAATGAATTATAAATAACCGATTGGCAATTCTGCAATTGATTGCAAGATCCCTAATATAATATCACATGTATTTTTTTAATATATAATTATACATGTATGTTAACAATCAGGATTAAAATGCACAAATTTTCAAGAGTCATAAATCTTGATATACCACATATCTGTTGACAAAAAAGAATAAGCAATTTAAAATAAAAGTAAATTAGTCATTAACTCTTTTTCTATTACTGGTGTATGATGATGGGGTAGGGGGTATAATGGAAAAAAAAAAGCTGCAGCATGCCTTCATTCTCACTAAAAATGTATATCTAATCCACACATTCTGGGGATGGGGAACGGCTAAGGCCCCTTCCATTTCCTCCCTATTATAACTCATATAAACATGATATTTAAAACCCAAATTTAATACAAAATAGGGTCAATATGGAGTCAACTCAATAGTGTAAGTCTGATAAATGAAAAAATAAAAAAAATTCTGCAATTAAAATGACAGAAACTGTAGATAAGCTTATTCAAATAAAGATGATGATACAGTATGCTGGCAAAGGGAGATCACATTTTAGAAAGTGAAAGTAAAACTTAACTGTTTTGTATACTGGTGTCTCATAATATTGCGCTACTACATGTATTATACTTACCTATATTGGTCAACATCATAATGATAATCCAATTAGCACAATACGAATTCCTTTAGCTGATCACCACAAAAGAAACGTTTATTCATGTTAATTAATCCTATTCTGCATATCAAGAAAACATATGCATGTACACACGTGAAACCCATCTAACCAAAGAGCTGGGTAAAACTAGTGCCCGATGCAACCTGTACACCTGTGTTGTGTACGTAACTTCAGACAAAGATCATTTAATTGTAACATATTGCATGTGGCCTTCTTTTTGACTAAAACTAGTACAAGAGAGTGTTATTTAGAGGCAAACACTTGGTGCAGGTATTACCTATAGTTATCAATTTATATTCAAAAGGTTAATAATATTTTGGCCCCTAATTTGTCGAAAAATGTTTAACATTAAATCTTATTTGCAAGATTGTCAGTAAAGTATAAAACGCATTCGGGAAGTTACGCATGATGTTTGTGACCATTATATTTAAAATTTAAGATCAATACATAACGTTGTAGTGATAGTGAATCGTCATTTTCGCAGAGCGTTTTGATAAATAATAGTCATATTTTTCCTACATTAAAAAGAGTTATGATATATGCTATACTTTTATTAAGGAAATATTCTAAGCTGTGGACGTGCGAATTTTGTTTAAAAATTCTAAAATAAATAAGTCACATTCCCCTTCGCCACAAGATCATCAGCCCGCTACGCCATATTGGGTTTTCGATCAAATGCTCTTCAATTCGTATAATTGGGATGGTTTTTTGTTGAGAATAATGATTTTCGATCCACAGTGAATGATTTTGGTCGAAAAATTCTACATGAATTTCATTAAAAATAATACGCGGCGGTTACCCCACATGCATATTCGAATTTGCAGGACCAAACTAGCAAAAACAGGTCAAATTTTCTTAAAGTTATTATGATCATAGAAGTAAAATGTATTACACGTAAATCTTAGATAATCTTCTTCCTACTCCAATATATGTTTGAGAAAACAAAATGCATGATTATGATTTCCATAAGGCCTTCTACATAAATTGTTTCATTTATAGTCCCTGGGTCAGGGGTTCAGGCCCTTAGACGGTGTCATTAGGCCATATAGTTAAAAATATATGAAATCTTAGAAAATCTTATTCTTTACGTCATCAGTAGTGCAAGATAAATAGAATGCATGAATAGGATGTCCATAAAGCCCTCTACATAAACTATAAAATTCATGGCCCCTTGGGTCAAGGGTCAGGACCTAGCGTGGGGTCGTATAGTAAATATACAGGTATATTGAACCTTATAAATTCTTCTTATATATATATATATATATATATATATATATATATATATATATATATATATATATATATATATATATATATATATACATTTGGGAACAACTAAATGCATGATTATAATGTCAATAAAGCCCTCTAACAATATTGTAAAACTCAGGGCCCCTGGGTCAAGATTTCAGGCCCTAGGACGGGTCCAATATTTCAGTAAAGATCACTGTTTAACGTTCTATAATATCTCTTGTGTATTTTCGCAGTATATGGAGATAAACTAAATGCATTTTTTATGATGTCCTCTTCTTGAATTGTGATATTTATTGCCCATGGGGTTTTTATTATGGGATACGATCCTATAGTGAACAATGACTTGGGTCACAAGACTCGTCATTAACGCTTGTCCGCTTATGCAGTGAAAAAAAATACGGGCAAGTGAATACTGTTGGGCACTTGTCAAACTTGACAAGTCTTTAAAATAAAAAAGAACACAGTTTGGTAATAAATTTATCAAAAGTAAGATAGTCTGGTGATAAGTTTATTAATTAGTTATTTTGAATTTCAATCTCAACATCAAATTGCAAAGCAAATGAGGTACATTTGATCGGGATCGAACTTGGCTAATTTCACCTAATTATAACTTTCAATATTAAACTGTAAAGGAGTGTATCTTAGTTCTGAACATCCATGTTATGAGAGACAAAGATTTCAAAGACAAGGGATTATGGAAAGAAATGTATTTTTAAGAACCATTGATAGACTATGATGACTTTCCATGTTTAGTTTAAAAAACAGCTGAGAATGCAACATCGGATGGCCAACAGTTGATGCTACAGCTGACAAATCATGTTTAATATTATATGGAACAAATGCATACTTAAAGACATTTTAGGTTTTCATTTGAAAAGTAAAGTAATTAATTATAACAAGAATAATTAATAATAAATGACTTTATTTTAGTAATACAGAACTATGGGTTTCAAGTTGACAATATTTGATCTTTAATATTGTGAAGTTGAAATTTGGACAAGTAAATGTCTTGGTCACTTGTCCGTATGGACAAGTCGGAAGAAAATTAATAAGAGCCCTGAATCAATTAAGCCTCTTGGATATGCCGTTAACCTTGCCTTGTTCGTCAATAATTTTACATTAGGCTATGGTACTCAGGTGACCTTCAAGGTCTTTGTTCATTCAAGTGATTGTATGTAGATTTGGCAGAAGGGTATTGATGAGCATCAAACTATTAAGCAAAACATTGGAGAAACAGAAACTTGGGACAGGGTGTAGTTTTTTTTATTAACATTTTCTCTCATTTAATCATTAAAGTCATACAATAAAGTTTTTACAAAGAAATCCATAAGAAAACTCAACCATTTTCTTTCTCTTATAGATTCGAGTTGCACATCAATTGGAAATGGCTGTTTCCTTTCTGAACCAAATTGTAAAGGGTAAGAGATTTTGGAAGAGTATTGAAGCAAACCTGACAATATTTTTAGGCAATTTAATTTATTTTTTTTTTTTAAATAATTTACACATGCATTTTAGATCTAACTACAAACTCTATAATAATAAGTTATGGATACAAATGTTCAACAGTTAATTGTTTTGTAATTTAAGTATACCATAATATAAGATTTCATTTTATTTTATTATAACATACATAAGGAATCATATGTAAGGTTATGATTTATAACTACCACTCTCAAAAACTTATTAGTATTTATCCTAGAAAAAAAAAAGACATCAAGAAACGAGTGAACAAAGTCGGGGTGTTTTTAAAATCTTCTTAAGAATCATATTGTCTCTTATATTCAAACTTTAACATTAATTTTGCTTTTTGATATGTTGTAGATTTAAGTTCTTTCACAAACTTTGTTCTGTCAACATTTAACAAGCAAAATCTTTGTTACGTTTGTTGAATTATCAACATTAGTTTTATCAATGTTTAACTGTTTACACAGTTGATTCATGGAAAGTTTCATTATGTTCTAAGTTACTCTCTTTTGCCCTCAAACGATTCTTTATTATTGACACAACAACCGATGTGGGCCTTGGGTCTCTCGCTCTCCATTGATAAAAATGACAATAACAAACTGTCAACCATCTCAAAAATTTATATAGCGAAATACAAATTCAAAGCAGAGCAACACGGACCTCTAAAAAGATAGAGGTGGGATCAGGTGCCTAGGAGAAGTAAGCATCCCCTGTTGACTGGTCGCACGCCGTGTGCTCCTCGTCACACTTGGGCAAATAACGATCGAGGTAAATGTCAAAATCGGGAAAATGTCAAAATAGGGGAAAACGAAGCATTGATGATTTAGTTTGTTTGTAATGGTTAAAATGCAAACCTTGAGCAAACACGGACTTCCATTACATTTTAGGAGAGATCAGGTGCCTAACAGTAGTAAGCAATTCCTGCCGACCGGCCGTATCCGCCTCGTGCTAATTGTCAAAATCATAAAAAACGGAAGAAACCGTAGTCAGTCCGGTGTATAAACAATGGTCTAACGAATATGAAAAACATCAGTCAGCATGTGTCTTAATGAAACATTGTACTTGCTGACAATGTCTTTGTATCGACCATAGAACTTGCGTAAAGATTTTAATTGAGGTTCTTGATATTCTTGTTTTAATAACTTGTTTGTAAGTAGCTTGCCTCGTTTAAGAAACCGTTCATTTGTAGAGCATGATCTTGCATAACGAATTAGCTGTGAGACATAATCCCCATAAGGGTAGTGATGGTATATTGCTACATAAGTAAGGGAAGTTGACGATGAAAAAAATTAAATCATCACGTTTATCATATAGTTTTGTTGTTAGGTTTCCATTAACGTCTTTTTTTTAGTAAAATATCCAATTATGAAACAGATGTCTCAGACTTTGTGGTATCTTTTATTCCAAGCTCACTGAGATATATTAGGTTATCATTAGAATGAAAGTAACTGTTGCTAATGAATAAGACATCATAAATATATCTAAATGTCGAGTTGAATGCCACAATAAGTGTTTTATTCTTTTCTAGCGCAAGCTTTTGAATACATTTTGTTTCATTTGAATATAAAAATAAGTCAGCCAAACGAGGAACACAATTTCTGCCCATGGAAATTCCGATCTGATTGATAGAATAAAATTTATTGTACATTATGCCAACTCCTTTAAACACTTGATGAACTCCTGTCACTCGGTCACCTGAATGTTATCTGAAAGTCTAGGAATATGGCTGAGTGGTAGGACTATGCCATTCTACATATTTTCGTGATCTCTAAGTCACCAAATCGCAATTGATTTTTAAATAGTATAAAACCAAATTGTCTTTGAAGAACTCTGATTTCAGCCTTTTCGGTCAGCTAGCGGCTTTGTAATGTAAAAATGACAATAACAAACCGTCAACTATCTCAAAAATCCATAAAATGAAATACAAATTCAAAGCAGAGCAACACGGACCTCCAAAATGATAGAGGTAGGATCAGGTGCCTAGAAGAAGTGAGCATCCTCTGCTGACCGGTCACACCCGCCGTGTGCTCTTTGTCGTAATTGGGAAAAAAAGGAAAAGTCCGTAGACAATTAGGTGATAAATTATGGTCTAACAATTAGTATGAAAATCGTCAGTCAGCATGCGACCCAGTGAATGATTGTATTTGCTGACAAGGTCGTTGTATCGACCATAAAACTTACGAAAAGATGACTTCAAACGAACCTGTTGATAGTCCTGTTTTATCAACTTGTTTGTCAGTAGCTTACCTCGCCTTAGAAACTGTTCATACGATGAGCATGCCCTTGTGTATCGAATTAACTGAGAGACAAAAGCACCATAAGCAGGTGATGAAGGTATATTGCTACATAAGTAAGGAAAGTCGACTATAGAAAAATTGAAGTCATCGCGTTTATCATAAAGTTTTGTTGTTAGTTTACCATCAATGTCCTTTTCCAGTAAAATATCCAAATATGAAACAGATGACGCAGACTCTGTGGTATCTTTTATTTCAAGTTCACTGGGATATATCGAGTCGACGTAAGTATGGAAATAACAACTGTTAATTGATAATACGTCGTCGATATACCTGAATGTTGCGTTGAAGGCCTCAGTAGTATAATTGTAGGGGGTTGACTTTATCTTGAAATATGGCGGAATGCAGGACTGAACGTTTTTGTGCTTAAGAATATTGCTTATATTAAAGGCATCGATTCCCTTGTTGGCATACTGCAGTTTGAAAAAATAACGTGGTGCATGAGCAGTATTTTCTGTTTGTGTAGGTTTAAAAAGCCGATGATAAGCAATATCCATAATCATGGATCGGAGTCTGTATTCCGGTGTAGAAAAATCAAAAAGAAGCCTTTCCTTGACTTTTTCAAGAAGATTGTTTAGCTCTTTCAAAGGGACAGAGTAAAGTTTGGTGCGAATGCAATGGAGACCCAATTGTGTATTTACATAAGGTAATAATGAATCAAAGGAAACATCGTGTATAATTGGTTTGTTATAAGACCGATGTCTATGACTACGCCTACGTCTCTTGGTGTTGTTAAAAAGTCCCATTACATTAACATTGGTACACTGTGGGCTTGAAAGATTCCCCCCACTTTCAACATTATCGTTGCATCCATACGGAAAGGCCGTACCTAGTTTTCTTATCCAAAGTTGTTCTTGCTGTCTACGGAATGGCGTACTCAGCGATGGGCTATTGATATGATGGTAATTTTTTTCTAGAATTCTAACTTTCATAGACAAAACAGAATGATCAGGGGAATTAAAATGCTTGTATAAAAGCTGCTGACCGCCGTTATTGATTTTAAATCTATGACCTGATATTCGTTTGTTCAGTGAACCTTTGATTTCACCAACATAGATGAGTCCACAAAGGGTACATTCAATTCCGTAGACAACATTAGGTTTTACAGTTCATATTTTCCCACGTTTTGGTATTAAAACTTTTCCCAGTTAGATTGCTTGTAAAAGAGGTCCTTGTGATCAAAATGTCACAGGTATTACAGTTTTTGGCAGAACATTTAGAAATAGAACACATAGAATCAGAATCTGCAAATATATCTGTGAGAGAAACATGGCATTGCTTTAATACATTGAAGGAGCTGTTGTTTTTATACCAAAACTGGGAATCTGTTGACTGTACATATGACATATGTTTAATATCCCTAAGGACAATCCGAGGGACACCAAGTGAACTCCTAGAGTCTGTGTCCCTTATAGACTCTGAGGAGTGACGCCTTATTATACCGGGCGACGCGTCTGCCAGTATGGTAGTGTTATATGTCGTACTGCTCATGAAAGAGGAAGTACCGAACGACAAGTATCCTCGCGGACAGACTGTCCACCAGCAGAGATAAATGTTCGGTGGTTAAAATATAAAAATGACAATAACAAACCGTCAACCATCTCAAAAATCCATAAAACGAAATACAAATTCAAAGCAGAGCTTTGAACCTGAACTATATTGTTTTTTCATGCATCGTCGTTTGACATTCTATAGTGTCTTATTTGATTCATGTGCACTGCAGATCCGTCAGTGGTCATTTTGAAGCCAGGAGACTATATATTATATATTCTTGAGAGAGTTATGAGTTATGATTTATAATTGATTACGTAATTAAAAAAAAGGTCTACGTTCATTGTTGTATTTGCATTTTTGATAATGCATTCTTTGAATTCCAAAAGGCCTGCCTCTATTGAGTTAGTGTTGATAAATGAATAGACTGTAGGTGTCAAACTTAAAGAGGTACGGGAAGACGGTGTATTCATTCCTAGGTCTGCTCTTGATTTATGCTGCAAACTTTGATAATGAGTGTACGGTCATGCCTGCTCATGTACCGTATTAAATTAAGTAGAAAACCATCCCTGTTGTATATTAATCAGTATTAGAATACATTTAAGATGTTTCTAAGCTTGTAAAACTAAAGAATCTTAGGAGTATAAAAAAAAGAATATCTTAGCCTTCGGTGTATATCTTCTGGGGGGTTTTATTCTTAGTTCTTGTGGTTGAAGGGGATGTTATCATTTTTTAGCGGAACAATTTACAAAGAGTGTCTCCGCAAAAATATAAAAAACTGTGTTTTGTTTCCGATTCTCTTGTCCGTACAGAGTATTCTTATGGAATGTTTTATTTAAAAAATAAACAAAACAAAGGGCAGTAATTACTTTATATTAATTGTATTGCAATTCATATTAGTATTTTATATCGTATTTAGAGGGCTGCTGCATGATCTATATTTAAGCAGTTCGTTATGATCTTCTATTGTTTAGTTACTCGATCTCCATTAAACATGTTAAACATGTGATATGAGTTATGAGACGGATGGTAGAACATTTAAACTACGCGAACCCCTTTACTTACACAACTTATATAATCCCTCAAAATTGTACTTTTTACAATTTCCGAAAAATGAAATAACTGTTTTTGCTTTTAAATAATATTATGCATGAACTGATAGCATGAGCGTTGCATATTCTCATTTTCTTGATTTCATGCTGGTCTTTTCACCACGCAGAAAAAGAGAAGACTCGCATCAGATCACGATAATGAGAAAATGCAACGCTCAAGCAATTAGCACTGCTGTAATGAAAAAAACCCTGAGACTATCGAAAAAAACCTGAGGAAACCCTGAGTGGCACTGAAAAAACCCTGAGAGAACCTGAGGTCCGCACTGAGGGTACTGAGGAAACCCTGAGAGACCCTGAGGTCCGCACTGAGGGTACTGAGGAAACCCTGAGAGACCCTGAGGTTTGCACTGAGGGTACTACGTAAGCCCTGAGAGACCCTGAGGTTTGCACTAAGGGTACTGAGTAAGCCCTGAGAGACCCTGAGGTTTGCACTGAGGGTACTGAGTAAGCCCTGAGAGACCCTGAGGTTTGCACTGAGGGTACTGAGTAAGCCTTGAGAGCCCCTGAAGTCACTTTTAATAGAAAAATGAACTAAGTTATGTGATTAAAATAAAATAAAAGCTAACGTAATCAATTTTGACGATAGTTTTTTTTATTTTAGTTTCACTAATTAAAATTTCATTTTATTACCTCTTAGCTTTAAGTAAGAAAAAGAAAGCATGTTCGGGTATTAACATTTTATTGTCTGATTACATTAGGGTTCTATTTTCAAATAGATCGCTTAATTGTTTGTTAAAACGACTACAAAGTTTTTTTTCTTTTACAATAAACTTAAGGACTCTGTTGTTGAAAAAGATAATATTTACATGTAATTTAACCAATGACAATTAAAATATAATTTCTACTGTACTGTTCTTAAACGCTGCATATGATCTTCTTATAAAACTTTCGTTGTGAATATCAATTGGGAGATTCTTTTGTTTCCCATAATCAGAAAAACATTGGAACTAACACAGAATATACAAGATATACACACGCAAGTTTGCTGCATGTAATGAACAGGTGCCCGATATATTGAAAATATATTACAGTTGTGAAATTGTCGCGAATTGCTTCAACTGAAAACCTCTGTTGTTTATTTATGTAGAAATTTCATTGTAGAAAAACTAGATATTAACAAACAATATCAAAGATTTTTAATACAACAGGTTGTTACATGTACATGTAGTGTAACAGGTACCCGAGACAATGTTTGAACTATTTCACAATTTTGAAATAAGATGTAGTTAAGGTACATGTATCGGATGTACAATTGAGCATGAGAGCTCGGGATTGTCCGGTATGAGCTTGGTAGATTTCGGAGATTCAAATAAATTTTCAAAATGTCGAACCATTTTTGATTAAACATAATAAACAGTTAAGAATAAACAATGGATGCATAAAGTGAAGCAAGATTTTTTTTCTTAATTTTAAAACAAAATATTTCAACTTTTTACTCTTACGCTGATTATGACATTGTAGCAGCTTTACGTTATTTGCCGTTGTATGACGTTATTTCTTTTTCCCGCAGCGCTCTTGCGATAACGTAAGAAAAAAACCCTCTAATTTATAGAGTGAAGTTGCGGTGCGTGTCACGTATTCCGTCGAAAAATAGGTCGGTTTAATAATTGGTTTCGTAGATTTTGTGACAGTGCATAAATTGAATTTGGGGTAGGCCGGTAATTATATGACCCTATTTAATTTGTTTAATTTTTTGTATACCTAATTTCATTATACATACAGAATGTTTCGAACCCAATATTTGTATAATGGCGTATTTACCACCAACTATTTTTAATAAGTACCATGAATACGTATTTCCTAGTTAAATTGCTTGTACGCGTTTATTGTAATCATTGTGTTTAAACATCTACTTGTTATGTTCCGTTCAAAAAATGAAATTTCCAATCATTGATTGTATTTTTTCATCGGGATTCAAACAATTTTCTTCTCTCGCATTTCATGTTATTGTAACCGTGGGTTTGTTTGTTCCAATAAACAAAACACAGTCGTTGTGGGTCCAGTTTGTGATATTTTATATTTATTTATCACCCTGTAAAATTTATACAACATGATCAATATTAAATAACAATAAGACATACTTTATCATATTTGCAATTAATATATACGGACGTATTTATTATAAAGGATAAAATCTAGAATATTACACTGATAGCCAACATACATGGATTGCTGTTAAAAGGGAAATCACTGTTATTACCCAAATTATAAATAGTTGAATATATATCAAATTCTCTATAAACACAAAATATACAATATTTACCGAATTGTGGATTCAAGTGTCGATTACTATCTATTAGATAATCAGCAATCTATATAGCATTGGCTCTGACCTGAATATACAATAAGGCACTTGTTCAATCTAAGTGTACAATGATATATATATATATATATATATATATATATATATATATATATATATATATCGGTCAGATTTATATTAAATTTATATAACACTTAATTATTAATTGCTATAGCTCAGTGTAATTATTTTAAACAACTTGATATTCTTTATATCATCATTGGCTTATTTTCTTCTCACGTACTTTTAAATATCTATACTTCATAAATGATAAATCAATCACTTGCACACAACCTTTCATTCTCTCAAAAGCAAATGTTAATGGAAATATTAATAAAAGAACTTACTTTCCAAAGTCATTATAGTCTCCAATGAAATAAATTCAAATATATCAAACCAAGACCTTCACTCTCTGAATGCTAGAGTTGAATTTAATTATATAAAAATACAGACTGAACTCTCTAGGAATTTGACCCTAGAATTACCAATAGAAATCAAAAATACTTGTTATGACCAATAGAATGTCACCAACCTCTAAACTAGTTCTTACCTAAAACTGGTCCAAATGAATATTAAAATAAGCTAAGAAATATAACTCTAATAATCAATTAGTAACTTCATGCTTAGTGAAAATAGTAGTATGTAAATGTACTACATGTATAGTGCATAGTTTAACTTTTAAATTATTTTATTTATTTCCAACTATTTACCCGATATTAAAATATTTTATTTCTAAATTTTATTTACAGTTTATAACTAGTAAAGTAACAGATTATCACATTAAGTGCATGAACAGTATATTATTCACTCTTTTTTTAATTGCTGTATTTTCTATCATTTAACTTATACTATTAAATACTGATTCCGACTGCTTTAAAGTCAATTCGTTTCAGTTGGCTGTTGACATAGGAGAGGCGCGTTACCATCCAATGAAATCAAATACTCAAAATTTGATTGACAGGTTCAGCTAGTTAGCCGATGTCCGATGTTATGTGTAGTATTTGTACACAATCTTATCATGTAAAAATGCATGCTTCTTACAACATCACAGCGTCACTTATAGTTGATTTGGAATTTTGTTCTATAACATTCATATTTTGTTATAACTGTATAAAGCATGTTGGTGTATTGTGTATTTCGCGTAAGGAAACATCATAGTTAGACTTTATCGGCAGTCTCCATTTAAAACTGACTTATTCTTTTGTTAGTTGAAAAAGAATACAATTTTTATTAAAAGATAATACTATGTATATTGTTTTATACGAGTTAAAGGTTTGGAATAAATTCTGATGAGGCATTTCACACGGTTTTCGAACGCTTTGCTCGTAACGCTATACACGCCTGATGTTACCCGCAATTCACGACTTAGTTGTAATGGTAACAATATTTTTTGTGCAAACATTTTGCTAAATGAAAAAATGAACAATTTAGAATTTTAATTCTAAAATTTAAGTTCTCAATCGTAAAGGAATAGAACACAGTAAAATTACCGGGCAACGGGAATATGCGTTAAATTATGATTGCGACGGCCGACGAGGGAGTTAAAATCGCATGACGTCGTCACGGTCATTGGAAAAAAAATCTAAAAAGTAAAAAAAACTATTGATAAAGGGAATAATTTTATTTCACAACTTTATTATTATTAAAATATGTTGGCAATTTTTATTTCATAAATATTAATCATGATTACACATGTTTTCGTCAAAGAAAAATATTATTTTACCGTGCAAGATTTGCAGCGCTAGAGTTACTTCCCCATAGTGATTTGGCGGGGAAAAAAAATCATTTTTAGAAACTACATACCCATACCTATCAAATGAGTGTATATGATATATTATTTACCAGGCATCATTTTTTGGTCAATTGTACATCTGATACCTTAATTTCTTTTATATGCATTTAGTTACATGTATTAAAATACAAATTTAATGATGTTGATTCACTAAATTCTGTTTTTTTTAGATTAAGATTATAATATTTTATAGCTTCCAAAAGTAGATTAGCGATGGGGTTAATTTATAATTACATATTTTGTAAATTAGTATCTCTATTTTAAAAATTTGAAATGTCAAATGAAGCCCCCCCCCCCCCTGCCCCCTACATTTTATATTCACGTAAGAAATTAAACTGAAATATATAATACATGTAATAATTACCCC
Source organism: Magallana nippona (assembly GCA_033439105.1). NCBI lineage: Eukaryota > Metazoa > Mollusca > Bivalvia > Ostreida > Ostreidae > Magallana > Magallana nippona. The sequence goes on along the minus strand of CM065920.1, from coordinate 1,219,554 downwards.
CCCCCTCCCACATCCCATCCCCGAATATGGAGTTGTATGATTTTGCGAAGTTGTTTTATCCCCTATCCCCGCTCTTCTCTGCTTGTCAAGATATTTTGATGATTCTGACCCCCCCACCCCCCCAACTTTTAAAATCGATGCCACTTGCATGCATCCTAGTTTCTATTAAGTAAGATAAAAGCCTTTCTCTACATAACATGAAGCATCAAATATTAAAACCGGCAATGCTTTTTAAGGTCCATGCTAGAAGAAATTTAGATTAATTCTTTTCAAAATGTTGAAATTCCCTAATGTAGAAATATTTTCCCCTCGAATAAATTTTAATATGATATGATATGACATGATATGATATGATAAATCAAAAACAAAAGAAAAAGGGCTTCCTCAGTACCCTCAGTGCAAACCTCAGGACTCTCAGGGTTTTCTCAGTACCCTCAGTGCGGACCTCAGGTTCTCTCAGGGTTTTCTCAGTGCCACTCAGGGTTTCCTCAGGGTTTTTTGATAGTCTCAGGGGTGTTTTTTTTTCATTGTAGTTCATGCATCAAATTATGTTTCAGTAGATAGAGTATTATCCAAAATGATTCTAGATCGTGCAATATCAGATGGTAAAACAAGCCCCATCAATGGAAGACCGTTGTAAAAACTTGATTATTGAATCATGATCATAATTGTGGAATATGACTGCTCATGTTTACCCCCCCCCCCCCCCCCCAATTAGGATTAAAAATGCAGATGTATTGATGCTTGACAATTAAAGCAATTTTTTATTTTTAAAGATAGAATTCCTATATCGTGGTTTGAATTTCGGGGAGTCAGGATTAAGAGTTATCGAACATTGCTGAGGATCGGAGATCGATAAATATTTAATTTAAGCCAATATTTTGTTAAATCGATATAGCAGATAGCAAGAAAACTAGTAAAAGTACAAAAAGGTGATTTAAATTATGTAAATTCACCTCAAAATAATGCAAAATATTTGCATAGATAAAATAATGTAATAGTATAGGTCACGATACGCTTCAATACCAAATAACCAACAACAACAACAACAACAACAAAAAACACACAAAAAAAAACACAAAAAGCGAAAAACAAAAAAAAAAACAAACCAAGTCATCTTTAAGATTCCAAGAACTGTAAATAAGTGTTCCACAAATGACTAATTATATTAAACAATATACAACTCTAGTTGTGTATAGAACAATGTTACAGAATACATAAAGTGTTATATGCAAATGTTTGTTTTTTTATACCCGCACTTTCTAAAGAAAGTTCGGGTATATTGTTGTTATCCTGTTCCGTCCGTCCGTCCGTCCGTCCGTCCGTCCGTCCGTCCGTCTGTCACGTTTTACTTTCTCAAACTGCTGTTACATCTTATAAACCAGCAAACTGAACTCCTGGAGTTTGATTGTGGGGGGTCATGTTTTTTTGTAAAAAGAATTCAAAAATTCTTTGGTAGTCCTTGGGGTCAAATAATAGGTAAAAAATGACTCTTTTTTTTTTTTTTTTTTTTTTTTTACAAAAAAACCTGCTTCATTGAACTCCTTTTACATTTTCAACAGTAGACAAATCATTTCTTGAAATATGTTTTTGGGTGTCCTATAGATGCGCAATAAGGTTTCGGAAATTTCAATTTTGTCCTATGGGTCATTAAATGGCTGAACAATTTTTTTTTTAACAAAAAGTCTGGTTTAAAAAAAACATCAATTTTTTGCAGTAGCCAAATGATCTACAAGAATATGATTGGGGGTATCGTGTTGATGTGTAATCATGTTTCAGAATTTTTGTTTTTATCATGGGGGTCTGTAGGCATCAAAAAATGACGTTTTTTGCAAAAAAAAAAGGTTCCCGGAACTCCTCTTGCAATTAATGCAGTAGCTATATCATCTCTTGAGATATTATAGGGGCTGTCCTAAAGATGTGCAATAAGGTTTTAAAAATTTAAATTTCATCCAGGAAGTCAAATAGTAGCTGAATATTGACGTTTATCACTCCGAAAAAAACCTTCTTCCCAGAACTCCTCTCATGATTTAATGAATAGCCACATCATATCTTGGGGTATGATAGGGGCATTGACGTTTATCACTCCCGAAAACACCTACTTCCCAGAACTCCTCTCATGATTTAATGAATAGTCACATCATATATACGGATATAGCAGGGGCTGAGCTATAGATATGCAATAAGGTTTTAGAAATATAAATTTGATTCTGAGGGTCAATACTATCTGCAAAATGATGTTCCGTCCCATTAAAAAAAACCCCTAATTTCGGGACCTCCTCTTATCTCTTGTGATTGAAATAATGTACCATAAGATGCATAAGGAAGAAGAATATATATGCTATAGTGGTGGAGATCACAAGCGATTTTTTCAAGTTATTTGATTATTTCTGAATTTGCGATGGTGGGTAGGGGTTAGGGTGACCCCCAGAGGCCATGACCTACTAATACCACAAAACGATTTGCCTTGACATGGTCATGGTTCACGAAACAAAAATATATGTGGTTTAGGAGTGGGGATTTCGATGATTTTGAGGATATTTTTCAAATATTCGACTGTTCATGTTTTTTTTTTGTTTTTTGTTTTTGGTGGGGCGTGAGGTGAGGTGGGGAAGATTCAGATCCTCTTCTCACATTTTTACAGTAGCAAAATCATTTCTTGATTGGTATTTTTCTGTATGATGTCAGATGTGCATAACAGATTTTGGAAATTAACAAATTAATCAGTCAAAATGAGTTATAAATAACCGATTGGTAATTCTGCAATTAATTGCCATCCCTAGTGTAATATCACATGTATTTTTTTTTTATATAATTATACATGTTTGTTATCAATCAGGATTAAAATGCACAAATTTTCATGAGACATAAATCTTGACGTACCACATATCTCTTAACAAAAAGAAGAAGCAAAATAAAAGAAAATTACAGTCATTGACTCTTTTTCTATTACATGTACTGGTGTATGGTGATAGGGTAGGGGGTTTAATGGGAAAAAAAGCTGCAGCATGCCTTCATTCTCACTAGTTATGTATATCTAATCCACACATCCTGGGGATGGGGAACGGTTAAGATCCCTCCCCTTCCTTCCTGTTATAACTCATATAAACATGATATTTAATACCCAAATTTAATTCAAAATGTCACAGAGTCAATATAGAGTCACTCAATAGTGTAAGTCTGACAAATTTCTCTAAATCCACGCACACGATGATGTTGGAACACAAAAGCATATATAAAGCAGGCAACCGCTGAGGGAGGGGCCATAATTTAATTTTGTTTGTAATAATTATATAGACCATACCTTCTATGACATGAAATGTTTAGATTATTGATTAATTTTAAATTCACATGCAAACAGTTCAACCCCAAATTGTAAATAAAGATAATATGTGCATTATGGGATGTTATCTCATCATTTATGAAAATCATAATTTTTAAAAAGTACCGGAAATTGCCTTTTTGACTAAAACTGGTACAATAGAGTGTTATTTAGAGGCAAACACTTGGTGTGGGCATTATTGTCTAATGGCAGCATCTAGTTTTATGTTGAAAACGTTAATTTTCTTTTTTCAGCAGTCCAGTCACAACTACCAGTCTTCGAGAAACAACGAAACCTGTACACGTTGAGATTGTCACTAGGAATTACAGTACAACAGTGTCCACTGATGAAAAAACAAACCAAACCCTAAAATATAATGACTCTGAAATATTTATGATGCCAATTTTTGCTGGAGTACTTATTCCTATCACTATATTATGCATGCTGTGGGTCATTTACAGGAGAGGTAAGACAATGGATTTTGTTTTCACCATTTTGTTGCATCTGATCTACATATAGAAAGAAGATTTTGCTAAGCAATATGATTATTGTGATTACAATTAATAGAAAGTTAACCAATTTGAAAAATGTTGTTAAGAACAGAGAAATACACATCTAAAGAGCGCACATGTAAGTAGTGTATGTAGAAATATCTGTATAACAATGAGTTATAAATGTACCTGTGTTGGAATTTATACACATTACTTTCCAGATTTAAGAGATATGTGCTTTGCGGTGGCCATTTGGCAGCATATGCATATATATAGCTACATAAAACTAAAACTATTCTGTACAATAAGTTACATAATATTTTATTCCTTAAGATAATTAATGCATGTAAGATACGATTATGATATCAAAAACAAAGGACAAAACTAAATGCGCGCATTTAAGTAAATGTGGATAGAAAAAAAATATGTGCAGAAATGAGGTATAATTGAACTGAAGTTGGAATTTATACACATTACGTTCCATATTTGATAGATACGTGTATTGCCACGTGCCATTTGGCATCATATGAATTTTTATAGCTTCATAAAACTATAACTAATTCTGTTCAAGAACTTACATAATCGTTTATTTCTTAAGTTAATTAATACATGTAAAATACAATTATTATTAAAATAAAACAAAGGACAAAACTAAATGCGCTATTTGTTAACTAAATTAGGTACTATTGGCTACTCAACAAGCCTAAACAATATAAAAGAATCATGGAGGAAGCCCGACAGGGTCTCAGTGATTTTTTCTAAGAACGAAGGCAAGAAAACTCTGATGAAACCCTGCAGGGTCTGAGGGTGTAAAGAAATAAACCTAAGAGAGAGTACAGCAGGGTTTGCAGCTGACTAATTAAGATTCTCCGATCCTCAGCCTCAAAGTATTTCTTTTGATCCTAAAAATGTTATTTATCCTTCAAACTGTATAGATAAAGTAAAATAAAAAGGGTGTTTTGATGGTATCCATGCATTTTACGACGTTATTGCAATTTGTCCATGATGAAGATAATGGAATAAATAGCGTATTCAAGTTAAAAAAAGGTTGTACCGGTGCAACGGTGGCTCGAACCCCTTTACCTCTAGTAATAGGTCTCCTTGGAGCCCCTAAGCCAAGCAGTTCGTTAAATGTCCTAGTGTAATATTAATAGTTGAAGAATAATTAAATTTCTCTATATAAAAGGTAGATTTATGGTACGGATAAAAATATTCCGATTTATTTAGAGTTATCGAACATTGCTGAGGATCGGAGATCGTTAACGATCAATACACCAGCAGAATTCAAAATTGCTTCAGTTTTCCGACCATGGTGGGGGCGGGGGAGGGGTAGCTCGCAGGATATAAAACCGCCCCTGGGGTGGGGGGGGGTGGCAAAATATATGTTATTTAAACTGAACTAACATAAAACAAACTGAGGATGAAGCAAAACAAATTGCATAGTTTTTAGCTGACTAATAAACGGTCAATACATTAACATAATTCCAGATTTCTAAAGTTTTCTGACTCTTAGGGAGCCCGGTAGAGTAAAAGAAAGCAACTATGACGAGCCCGGCAGGTTAGCTGTTATTCAAAATGAACTACTACAAGAATTTGTATGATAATATATACATTTTACAAAATAAGATAAAATGTACATTGTATTGTACCTATGTCCAAAGTTTTAATGGAGTAATTTTGAATTTGGGCTTAAAAAGGCCTTGGTAACAGCAACAAAACATGTTTTTACTGTTTTTAAAGTCATGTAGCCTGAAATGGAGAAACAGTATACATATATGATAAACATATAATTAGCTTGTAATGAATTACAAAATCGAAAATAACATTATAATTTTGAACGAATATAAAAATGAAGATAAAGAAATAGATAATGATACAATAAAATAACAATAAATAAGGCCTACAACATTTTCCGATAAAATAAACATTATATTTGATTTTTCATTAGAGCTGCGGGGAATAGTGGGTGAATTAATTGAGTAGTTGTACATTGCAACGTTACATCTTTTAAATCGATTCTGGCCATGCGGGCTTAATCTGCGCACCCTACATGAGGTCACACCGAGTGACCAGTGTGTTTTTTACATCTAGAAAAACTAAATCGTGCAATGTTTATATTATGTACTGGATAGAGAGTGAAGAACATGTCTGTATCGTTTGCTAACTATTTATTAAGTAATGTAATATCATTAGAGGATACCATATGCTGAACTAGGTCATAGCTTTACCCGTGAAAACATAAGCAACAGAGAGCAGTGTTAGCTCGAATGTAAACACATAAATAAACAGATATCAAAAATCAGTACTTAATGTTTGAGCATTACAGTCTACCCATTTGCTTTCGTAGTATCTTAAATTCAACATTGTGTATAAACTAATATTAAATAAATATGCATCGATATATGTCGTTTAAATTCATCAAAATCGAATTTTATTCTTAAGAAGGTCATTTAAAATGTTAATCGGTTAAAAAGAGCGCAATTGCTTGATTGTAAGAATATAAACATTTTCATCAACATTTAGATAATAATAATAAAAAACCCCAAAAAACAAAAGTCTAAAAACTGCTGGCATTATTGTAATAATCATTGAGGTCTCTAACAAAACTGTGAAATTCATGGCCTCAGGATCAAGGGGTTGTGGCGCTAGGGTGAGGCTCTAATGATTATATTGTGAAAATGCATTGATTCTATAAAAATCGTCTTCTCTGCTCCTCTGTATATAGCCAAATTGTACAAATAACGTAATCAAACAGGTAAGCGATAAAATGTTTGTTTTTTATGTATCTATTGAACTATTGTTAAACACACATTTTTATCAAATTATTTTCTTTATCAACTAATAACCGAGTGAAATTATCGGTAATCGGCCGATACTTTCGGCGATAATTGTAAACACGATCTGAAAATAATAATTTCTTAAGGAATCATTAAAAAGATCGCACTTGTAGTTGAACCATTCAAAGTTATTTTTAAAATATAAATTCATAAGCATTTATACTTAGTTAACATTAATAAATATGTTCTGCCCAGTTTAATATCGGACAGAAATATATGTCCCTGTTATAGGGCATCGAAGAAACTATATAAAACGTGAAGAACACACAAACAATGTCTGTTTCTTGTTTATATGTATATTTATTAATATGCCGAATTGTTCGTTTATGAATTGAGTTGAGTTTTTAACATTTTGTAGACTTAAAGGAAGTAAAGAAATTTATTATGTAGTAATCATTTTGTGACATCGAATTCTCATAGTAACTCCAAACATACGTACAAATTGACAAACATGTAACGTCAACTAGCGCGCATCAATGTCCTGCACCGTTTTGTTAATCCATTACATTAATAATCATTCTTTAAGATTTTAACTTGTAAAACGAATTAAATAGATATTAAAAATGCATTGTTACGTTAATTTTCCCTTAGCAAAATAACTCTGATCTGAAATTTATGCTCGATTCCGATTGACTACAGGATGCAGGATAGGATAGGATAAGATATAACTTAACTTGTATATTTCTATCATGTATCGTGCATCCTGCATCCTATCCAATCCTTGTCAACTTTCATGATGGCAGTCCTTCTTAAATATAATTACATTATATTGATTTTGGGATGTACAGTTACTAGAAAAAAAAAACCATGATGCGAGATTTGGCATGCTTGTAAATAACATTCGTCGAGGTGAGGTTCATAATCTTTGATTACTTACGTTTAAAATATGATTTTTTTTTTCTTTTGCAGATCAATTGTACATATATCACAATGTTCATAGTGCTTGGGTTTTCATTTTTATTAATCTGTGAGATAAATATCAGCTGTTGAACTTGGTGTTTCTTTATCTTTTGCAAAATATTGCATATATGGTACACACTTGTCTGGATACCCCCTCCCAGTTTTCAAGTTAGGGGGTTCTTATTTTTAAGTATAAAATGAACATTTATCAGAGATGCGCATTGTACTTGTACTTTGATTTTTATAACTTGTTAGAAAATACAAGAAAAAAAATCTGCTGATTTGATTTTTTTCCAGAGCAGATTCCTTTTCTAAAGCTTAAAAAACATTTGTGTGAACAGGCACAGAAAGCAATGTACAGTGTTACTAAAAATATAGGATACACCATTTGTCTGGATACTAATAACTCCTCGCACAATTTTTCAAGATGAGATTTTTATTTTGCATATCAATTGTACGTATATCAAAAATATGCAGAATCCTGTCCAGGCCACACTACTCAGGTGACCGATAAGGCCGTGGGCCTCTTGTTATTAAATAATGCATTTTTATATCCTTTATCCTAGCATTAAAAATTAACACCAAATATGTTTGAGTTATTTCTGTTAAGAAATATAACACGCAAATTTCTTTTTTATTCAGGATATCATATCTGTAAAAGAAAAAGCGATATAGAAAGTCCTGGAGAGGATAAGCCCCTTTTGCAAACGCCTGACCTGAATAAAACGCATATGGAAACAAATAAGGAAGGTACTAGTATGCACTACGAAAGCCCAGATGGCTCATGATAGATTTGATACTCAAAATTCGAGATTCAAAAAACGAGATTCTAAGTTCATTATATTAATTTTCTTATCAAATCATTAATATGAAAACCATTTTACAGCTAAACAAACTAGACATAAGGCTTAATTTTTTCAATTTTTTATGATTTTGTTCGGGATCAGTTTAATTACAATCGGGATCAGCTCGAATTAAAAAAAAATCTTATTTCCCTTGAATTTCATTTGTTTGTTTCGATTTTTTGTTGAAATATGATTGCAAAGCGCTTGTTTAATGTGAATGAAAACTGATTCATAAGTTAACAAATATAAGAAATATAATAAATAATATATATGAAAATGGAATAAATTATCTAGGTTTTATTGGTTTTTTTTTAGTTTTTGTTTTTAAAGTTATTTGAGAACTGTCAATAAATTGGCATTCAATCACCCATACCATTAATAGTTTAGAGTACTTATTCTCCTATATTAACAATGCTAACGCTAGACTAATTAAGTGTTTTCTTAAGAAGATAAGTCTTGACATTTTGTAGATTTTCGTAATAAATTACATAATTAAGATTGTTCTCATTTGAAAACATTTCAATAATTAGATTATACATCCCAAAAAATGGCAAGTTAAACTCAGATTCCTAGCTGAAACTAAAGTGATTTTATTTATCTAGACAAAACCATTTTTGAATAGAAATAGTCATCATTCATTAACTGTTTTTTACAAAATCTTGGCTTTCGTAAATTTGAGATTCGAAATTTGACGAAAATTGGAATGCAAGATTCAAGATTTAAGGTTCGAAATGCAATATCTAAATTGTTTTACCCGAACAATGAATCATATTATGAATCATAGCGACATTGAACTTTTCTAAACCTAAATCATCCTTACATGCATTTACCTACATATTATTAGTTCATTATCTATTACCTAATACTCAGTAATCATATTAACGAAGATGTACTAGTTAACAAAGAATAAGTACTTAAATAAGATAAAGAGAACACCGTGTGGTTCCCAATCAACGTAATTTTGCACGCTGTGTATATTCTCGTCCTGATACGATTTAATAAGTGGTGTATATGCCCTGATTGTGTAGATATATCATAGATAACTTGAATTGAATTATCTAAGGAATTGATTCAGGAAAAAAATGAATTAACTTATCTTTCAGAATCGCCACTTGATCAAGCTATATTTATGCAGTGGAAGGAAGACAACAGCAAATTTGTTTCAACAAGAGCTTGTAAAGAAGTAGAAAAACTCATCAAAAGTCAGAACCTGGTGGTCGTGACCGGTAACTCTGGGTCAGGAAAATCCGCCATCTTACAACACATAGCATTGTGTTACAGGGGCCAAGGCTGGACAATTAAACCAATATATAGCGTTAAAGAAATCATAGATGCATGTTCCCGACAAGATGCTTTAGATAGAACCCTTCTTGTTTTTAATGACCCAATTGGCAATGAATCCTTTGATGAAGAAAAATATAAGTTATGGAAAGACCAGGAAGAAAAGTTAAAAGGTTGCTTGAGAAAAATCAAAATGTTAGTATCATGTAGGAGGTACATTCTGAATGATGCTAGAGTTAGAGGAATTTTGAAAGATACATCATGTACAAGTATCATTGATCTTAGTAATGACCAACATAAACTGGATACTGAGGAAAAACGAAAAATATTGGAGAGATACTCATCAAATAGTGGTTTTTTAAAAGAAGACATAAATGAAATTATTAAGACTGAGGAGTATTTTCCGTTATTGTGCAAGCTATATTTTAGCGACAAGAATAAACAAAAAGGGGGACTGCATTTTTTTAAAGAACCTGTTAAGGTATGCGAGGACGAAATAAATTATTTCAGAAAGGAATGCAAAGAAAATTACTGTGCTCTAGTTCTTCTAGTTCTGTGTAACAATCAGCTTTGTGTTGAGGATATACAAAAAAACGATCGCTTAAGGAAAAAATTTGAACTTGCTTTGAAACTATGTGGAATGGTGACAAACACAGCACCTTATACTATTGGTGACGCTCTGAAGACTCTACAGGGATTTTTTGTCAAGAAAATTGGCGACACCTATCATTTTTATCATGATTTTGTAATGGAAGTTATCACCTATGTGTTTGGAACAGATTATCCACTAGAAACAATACAATATGCCGACATTGGTTTCCTGAGACGACGTGTAAACTTGAAAAGCAGTAACGACAATAGAAAAGAAAGGAAATTAGAAAATGGTGACCAAAAAATTCATAAATTTACCATATTTTTAAGTGATAAATATGTTGGTGATCTAGTGGATAGACTTTTTAATGAGATTTTTGAAAATCGTTTGTTGGATGTTGTTCTCAATCCATGTATGAGAAATGAGAAAGTGGCTACATCTTTCATACAAAAATTAAAAGATAGCCCCGATAAACTGAACAAGCTGCTTGCAAAAAAACGCCTTTACAGAAAGTTCAGAAATCAAGAAGATAATCAAACAGTGATGCAATCATTTGGTTCCAAACTTGGGTTTCTTTCTTTGGAATATGAAGTGTCAATTCTTAGTGCTATAATAGTATTTTGTCATACAAATGTATCAAAACATTGTTTAGAAACTCTACAGCGTATGCAACTTTCTCTTCTTGGTACTTCTCTTTTTTCTGCGGTGTGTTGCAATGGTTCGATTAATTTGTTCAATGTCTTTCCAAAAGAACAAATTAAATGGTTTATGGTGAAAAAGTGGGCACGATACTCTCCTATCCACATCGTTTCCATGTTTCATAATTATGAAATACTACGGGAGCTGATTCAGGTGAAGAATAATGTGAATTTGGGAGCCGGGCAGAAATATGGATTTACTCCCTTAATGTTAGCAGCTTTCAATACGGACACAAGCGAACAAAATAACGAAAAAAGCAGAATTCAGTCAATTGATACCACTGTGGAACTTTTATTGAGTCATGGAGCTGACATTAATTTAATATATCCATTCACCAGGAGTCCTCTCCATATAGCAAGTGGTGAAGGAAACGATCACACTGTAGAACTTTTGTTAAGTAAAGGAGCAGATATTAATTCATGTGACGAAGACAAAGAAATTCCTCTACATAAAGCCAGTGAAGAGGGACATGATAGCACTGTACAACTTTTATTAGATAAAGGAGCAGATATTAATTCATGTGACACAAAGAAAGAAACTCCTCTACATAAAGCCTGTGAACGGGGACATGAAAGCACTGTACAACTTTTATTAGATAGAGGAGCAGATATTAATTCATGTGACAAAAACAAAAAAACTCCTCTACATAAAGCCAGTGAACCGGGACATGAAAGCACTGTACAACTTTTATTAGATAAAGGAGCAGATATTAATTCATGTGACAAAAACAAAGAAACTTCTCTACATAAAGCCAGTGAAAGGGGAAATGAAAGCACTGTACAACTTTTATTAGATAGAGGAGCAGATATTAATTCATGTGACACAAACAAAATAACTCTTCTCCACAATGCCAGTAAATGGGGATTTGAAAGCACTGTACAACTTTTATTAGATAAAGGAGCAGATATTAATTCATGTGACACAAACAAAGAAACTCCTCTACATAAAGCAATGGAATCGGGACATTTAAGCACTGTTCAACTTTTATTAGATAGCGGAGCAGATATTAATTCATGTGACACAAACAAAATAACTCTTCTCAATAATGCCAGTAAATGGGGATTTAAAAGCACTGTACAACTTTTATTAGATAAAGGAGCAGTTATTAATTCATGTGACAAAAACAAACAAACTCCTCTACATAAAGCCAGTGAACGGGGACGTGAATGCACTGTACAACTTTTATTAGATAAAGGAGCAGATATTAATTCATGTGACACAAACGAAGAAACTCCTCTACATAAAGCCAGTGAACCGGGACATGAAAGCACTGTACAACTTTTATTAGATAAAGGAGCAGATATTAATTCATGTGACACAAACAAAGAAACTCCTCTACATAAAGCCAGTGAACCGGGACATGAAAGCACTGTACAACTTTTATTAGATAGAGGAGCAGATATTAATTCATGTGACAAAAACAAACAAACTCCTCTACATAAAGCCAGTGACCCGGGACATGAAAGCACTGTACAACTTTTATTAGATAGAGGAGCAGATATTAATTCATGTGACAAAAACAAAGAAACTCCTCTACATAAAGCGAGTTTTTGGGGACATGAATACACTGTACAACTTTTATTAGATAGCGGAGCAGATATTAATTCATGTGACACAAACAAAACAACTCCTCTACATCTAGCCAGTAAACGGGGACATGAAAGCACTGTACAACTTTTATTAGATAAAGGAGCAGATACTAATTCATGTGACACAAACAAAGAAACTCCTCTACATAAAGCGAGTACTTTTGGACATGAAAACACTGTACAACTTTTATTAGATAGAGGAGCAGATATTCATTCATGTGACACAAACAAAGAAACTCCTCTACATAGAGCGAGTTTTTCTGGACGTAAAAGCACTGTACAACTTTTATTAGATAAAGGAGCAGATATTAATGCATGTGACACAAACAAAGAAACTCCGCTATTTAAAGCGAGTCAACGGGGAAGTGATAGCACTGTACAACTTTTATTAGATAAAGGAGCAATTATTAATTCATGTGAAAAAAACCTAGAAACTCCTCTATATATAGCCTGTTTACGGGGACATGCAAGCACTGCTCTACTGTTATTAGATAAAGGAGCAGATATTAATTCATGTGACACAAACAAACTAACTCCTCTACATAAAGCCAGTGGAATGGGGCATGAAAGCACTGTACAACTTTTATTAGATAAAGGAGCAGATATTAATTTATGTGACACAAACAAAGAAACTCCTCTACATAAAGCGAGTTATTATGGAGATGATAGCACTGTACAACTTTTATTAGATAAAGGAGCAGATATTAATTCATGTAACATAAACAAAGTAACTCCTCTACATAAAGCCAGTGATCGGGGAAATGAAAGCACTGTACAACTTTTATTAGATAAAGGAGCAGATATTAATTCATGTGACACAAACAAAGAAACTCCTCTACAGAAAGCGTGGTATTGGGGACATAAAAGCACTGTACAATTTTTATTAGATAGAGGAGCAGATATTAATTCATGTGACACAAACAAAAAAACTCCTCTACATAAAGCGTGGTATTAGGGACATGAAAGCACTGTTCAACTTTTATGAAATAGAGAAGCAGATATTAATTCATGTGACACAAACAAAATAACTCTTCTCAATAATGCCAGTAAATGGGGATTTGAAAGCACTGTACAACTTTTATTAGATAAAGGAGCAGATATTAATTCATGTGACAAAAACAAAGAAACTCCTCTACATAAAGTGAGTTGTTGGGGACATGATAGCACTGTACAACTGTTCTTAGATAAAGGAGCAGATATTAATTCATGTGACACAAACAAAGAAACTCCTTTACATAAAGCGAGTTCTTTTGGACAAGATAGCACTGTACAACTTTTATTAGATAGCGGAGCAGATGTTAATTCATGTGACACAAACAAAGAAACTCCTCTACATAAAGCCTCTGAATGGGGTCCTGAAAGATCTATACAAATTTTATTAATTAGAGAAGCAGATTTTAAGTCATGTGACACAAACAAAGAAATTCCTCTACTTAAAGCCAGTGAACGGGGACATGAAAGCACTGTACAACTTTTATTAGATAAAGGAGCAGATATTAATTCATGTGACACAAACAAAAAAACTCTTCTGCATCATGCCAGAAAATGGGGATTCGAAAGCACTGTACAACTTTTATTAGATAGAGGAGCAGATATTAATTCATGTGACAAAAACAAACAAACTCCTCTACATAAAGCCAGTGAAGAGGGGCATGAAAGCACTGTACAACTGTTATTAGATAAAGGAGCACATATTAATTCATGTGACACAAACAAAGAAACTCCTCTACATAAAGGCTCTGAACGGGGATTTAAAAGCACTGTACAGCTTTTATTAGATAGCGGAGCAGATATTAATTCATGTGACAAAAACAAAATAACTCTTCTTCATAATGCCAGTAAATGGGGACATGAAAGCACTGTACAACCTTTATTAGATAAAGGAGCAAATATTAATTCATGTGACAAAAACAAAAAAACTCCTCTACATAAAGCCAGTGAACGGGGACATGAAAGCACTGTACAACCTTTATTAGATAAAGGAGCAGATATTAATTCATGTGACACAAACCTAGAAACCCCTCTACATAAAGCCTGTGAACGGGGACATGAAAGCACTGTAAAACTGTTATTAGATAAAGGAACAGATATTAATTCATGTGACACAAACACAAAAACTCCTCTACATAAAGCCAGTGAACGGGGACATGAAAGCACTGTACAACTTTAATTAGATAGCGGAGCAGATATTAATTCATGTGACACAAACCTAGAAACTCCTCTACATAAAGCCTGTGAACGGGGACATGAAAGCACTGTACAACTGTTATTAGATAAAGGAGCAGATATTAATTCATGTGACACAAACAAAGAAACTCCTCTCCATAAAGCCAGTGAATATGGACATGAAAGCACTGTACAACTTTTATTAGATAAAGGAGCAGATATGAATTCATGTGACACAAACAAAGAAACTCCTCTACTTAAAGCCAGTGAACGGGGATATGAAAGCACTGTACAACTGTTATTAGATAAAGGAGCAGATATTAAATCATGTGACTCAAACAAAGAAACATCTTGACATAAAGCAAGTATACTGGGACGTGAAAACACTGTACAGTTTTTATTAGATAGCGGAGCAGATATTAATTCATATGACACAAACAAAAAAACTCCTCTACATAAAGCCTGTGAATGGGGACGTGGATGCACGGTTCAACTTTTATTAGATAAAGGAGCAGATATTAATTCATGTAGCAGAAACAAAGAAACTCCTCTCCATAAAGCCAGTGAATGGGGACGCGAAAGCAGTGTACAACTTTTATTAGATAAAGGAGCAGATATTAATTCGTGTGACACAAACAAAATAACTCTTCTCCATTATGCCAGTAAATGAGGATTTGAAAGCACTGTACAACTTTTATTAGATAAAGGAGCAGATATGAATTCGTGTGACACAAACAAAATAACTCTTCTCCATTATGCCAGTAAATGGGGATTTGAAAGCACTGTACAACTTTTATTAGATAAAGGAGCAGATATTAATTCATGTGACAAAAACAAAGAAACGAAACTCTTCTAATGAACGCCAGTGAATGGGGACTTGATATCACTGTACAAATTTTATTAGATAGCGGAGCAGATATTAATTCATTTGACACAAACAAAGAAACTCCTCTACATAAAGCCAGTAAACGGGGACATGAAAGCACTGTACAACTTTTATTAGATAAAGGAGCAGATATTAATTCATGTGACACAAACAAAGAAACTCCTCTACATGAAGCCAGTGAACGGGGGCATGAAAGCACTGTACAACTTTTATTAGATAAAGGAGCAGATATTGATTCATGTGACACAAACAAAGAAACTCCTCTACTTAAAGCCAGTGAACGGGGATATGAAAGCACTGTACAACTTTTATTAGATAAAGGAGCAGATATTAAATCATGTGACTCAAACAAAGAAACATCTTGACATAAAGCAAGTATACTGGGATGTGAAAACACTGTACAGTTTTTATTAGATAGCGGAGCAGATATTAATTCATATGACACAAACAAAGAAACTCCTCTACATAAAGCCTGTGAATGGGGACGTGAATGCACGGTTCAACTTTTATTAGATAAAGGAGCAGATATTAATTCATGTAGCAGAAACAAAGAAACTCCTCTCCATAAAGCCAGTGAATGGGGACGCGAAAGCAGTGTACAACTTTTATTAGATAAAGGAGCAGATATTAATTCATGTGACACAAACAAAGAAAATCCTCTACATCAAGCCTTTGAAAGAGGACATGAAAGCATTGTAAAAATTTTATTAGATCAAGGAGCAGATATTAACTTTTGTGACAATAAGAAACAAACTCCTTTACATATACCCGGTTAGTTTGGTCATGATAGCACTATGCAACTTTTAATAAGTAAAGGGACCAACGTTAATTTACGCGATAACGACAGAAAAGCTCCTCCCGTAGAGCCGAAAAAAAGAAAATACAAGCCTTTTATTATTATTACTTAAAGCAGCAAACGTCAATTCATGTGTGGATACTAAATGAAAATCTAGGCTTTTTTATATCATCGACAGTTGTTTCTTCAATAAAAATGGAAGTCGTAAAAATGCTTACCTTGTCATTGGAAATCTAAAAAAATTATTTTGTTAAAAACCATTCTGATTGCACACACAAGTACTCTGAAGTTGACATTAAAAAGATGCTGGAGTTTCTGATAGACAACATCTATGTAGTTTTTGGAAATCAAGTCTTCCAACAATCTGTTGGAATTCCCATGGGTACCAATTGTGTCCCATTGTTAGCAGACCTATTTTTGTATTCTTATGAAGCAGAATTATTCAAAAACTTGTACGTGAAAAACATAAATCACTCGCTGTGACCTTCAACTCAACATTCAGGTATATCGACGATGTATTATCAATTAACAATTGTTATTTCCATATTTACGTCGACTCGATATATCCCAGTGAACTTGAAATAAAAGATACCACAGAATCTGCGTCATCTGTTTCATATTTGGATATTTTACTGGAAATGGACATTGATGGTAACCTAACAACAAAACTTTATGATAAACACGATGACTTCAATTTTTCTATAGTCAACTTTCCTTACTTATGTAGCAATATACCTTCATCACCTGCATATTGTGTTTTTGTCTCTCAGTTAATGCGATCGCAAGGGCATGCTATTCGTATGAACAGTTTCTAAGGCGAGGCAAGCTACTAACAAACAAGTTGATAAAACATGACTATCAACAGGCTCGTTTGAAGTCATCTTTTCGTAAGTTTGATGGTCGATACAACAACCTTTGTCAGCAAATACAATCTTCCACTGGGTTTTTTTTCCCGATTACGACAAAGAGCACACGGCGGGTGTTACCGGTCAGCAGAGGATGCCCACTCCTCCTAGGCACCTGATCCTACCTTTATCTTTTTGGAGGTCCTTGTTGCTCTGCTTTGAATTTGTATGTCGTTTTATGGATTTTTGAGATGGATGACGGTTTGTTATTGTCATTTTTTCATTCCTGATAACAAAAACAAATTATTTCATATAGCCAGTGGTGAGGGACACGAAAGCACTGACAGCTTTTATTAAGAACAGGAGCCAACGTTTATTGATGTGTTTAGGAAGGATAAACTCCTCGTTATCAAGCCAGTGAAAAGGAACATGATAGCAGTGTGCAGTTTTAAACAGTAAAAGCGCATTTTTTACTTTATGTAATCAATACAAAGAAACTTATTTTCATAAAGCCAGTAAATAGGAGCATGAAAAATTTTTACTGAGTGAGGGAGCAAATGTTAATTTATGTAATTTATTCAAAGAAACTTCTCTGCGTAAAACCAAACCAAAAAGGCATGGAAGCACAGTGCAAATTTTACCAAGTAAATCAGCAGACATCAATTATGTGATCCATTCGACTCAGCATTATATCAAATTAAATATATTAAGCTATATGTTTCCAGTTTATTTAGGCCAAAGCTATTAAAAAAAATATTTTTAAAAAAATCATTCATCTCAGTAAGTATTGGAAATTGATTGATGTGTACAATCAACACTCTTATGGACAACGTTACATAATGGCGTGTGTGTCGGGAATATTAAATCATTAAATCCAACGGGGACAGTGTGTAAACATTAACTTGTATGTAATTTAGTTATGAATAAATTCACATTTTTATTCATCATTTTCCCAAACAGTAATATTTGATCCAGTTTATATTCAACTGTTCAGTGTATTTCAATTGTACTCACTATGTTAGTATTTGGATATATTTTGAATTTAGTTGTATTACAATTGTACTCACTTTTTTAGCTCACCTGAGCTGAAAGCTTAAGTGAGCTTTTCTGATCACATTTTGTCTGTCGTCCGTCTGTCCGTCTGTCCGTCCGTTTGTAAACTTTCACATTTTGAACTTCTTCTCTAAAACCACCAGACCAATTTCAACCAAATTTGGCACAAAGCTTCCTTATGGTAAGATGAATATAAATTGCAGAAATAAAAGACCCATCTTTATTTAAAGCGGAGAAAGCCTCGAAACTGTAGAAAAAGGGGGGTGGATTTTTAAAAATCTTCTCAAGAACTACTGAGTCAAATTCAACGTAAGTTAGCATAATTAATCCTTATGTAAAGGAAAATATAAATTGCAAAAATTATGGGCTAATTCTGTTTCAAATGTGAGTAATTTACGAAAATAACAATAAGACAGAGAGAATGGGGGTCAATCAGTTTAACTTCGGGCTCGATATTTCATATATCGAAAATCAGGTTCATTGTTAGAAGCCATGTTGGACGCATGATAAACGGGTAAAACTGACAAAGATGAATTTGCTTGTTGTGCAACAGTTTACGTGCGAAGGGAATATTTGAAACATCCAAAATATATTTGTGCCGTTTTTGTGAAGTAAATTGAGGTTAAATATTTCAATGCGTTGACATTTTCACTTCTGACGGTGGTTTTAGCTTGTTTCGATTTTCGTTTCGTTTCTTTTTAACTTGAGGGGAACTATCGCCTGTATTTTGGAATTTTTACGTATCGAATCAAATATAGACTTCGGTAAATCAGACAGCTAATTGTTTACTAAAATGAGCAAAATCTGATGCACTACTATTGGTACATTTAATTCGGTACGATCTCTACATAATGGTTGATTAATGCTACATGATTTGTTAAAATGCTCATCATTTTCAGTCTAAACGGAGATTATTTTCGCGTCTAGAAATATATAAGTATATATATATGATGAAAAATAAATTGTGTTCTTTCTTTGTTTTAGTGCATTTTTCTTTTCTTTTAATTGTGTACAATTTTATATGTACTAACCGTATCTGAGAGTCAAGCTTCGAGTTATAAGCAAAATACAGAGCTTTGCGCACAATGCTATGTTTGTACACAGAGCTGAGGTCATGCTTTAGTTTGTTTATATTTTATATATTTTAAATGCAGCTATGCTGAATAGGAAATACCAAAATCTTAAGTTGAATGTAATAAACTCGTGTGAACAAAAACATGACTCAAACCAAGCTATGTATCTTGTTTATAATTCTACGATTGAATCTGAAATTTTAGTTCATCATTAGAAATGTCTTGCTAAAAGGCATCTTCACAACGTCAAGGCATTGTAATCACAAAGCCTTGACGTTGTGAAGATGGCTAAAAGGATAATATGCTGTAACTACTTTCTGGGGCCCCTCCTTATTTGATAAATTATATGGAATCTACACCAATTTTGATAGTTTTTCAGACACAAGTAAATAAAAACGACATCTTTAAAACAGTTTCCATAGTTCTGATACATTACTGTTACGGGGATAAATGCACTATCGCTATTCTTGAGAAAATATTACAGCGGAAAATCATCTTGGTTTGTAACCATTTGTTGTTTTTTTTTAATAAAGATGAAAATAATGGGTGGGCCTTAGTAAAATAGAGTGATATGCCTGTCAATACATTGATTATAATAGCTCTTAACATATCACGTGACAACATTTCTAAAATTCAAAATACCTAAATTATCTTTTGGACAAATTACATAAATGCTAGCATTTACAATAATGCTGTACCATTTATTTTCTTTTTCACAATATAACATTAATTACGCGGATAAATAATAATGACTAAGGATTCTTGTAAAATTATGTTTATGGGTCGACAACATACCAAAGCGTCACTCAAAATTTAAAATGAAATAAGGAATAAAAAATATTAAAAGAAGTAAAAACTCAGTTTTAATTCATGTCTAACTGTTCTAACAAATCCCAATCAAAATTGCAAACGCAATATCACCGACCTCTCCTGTATAGTCCATTTATAGTGTATTCATCGATCGAGTAAGGTTATGTCACATGAGTTCACGCCAGGTAAACAACAATCGTTTATTAATGAGGAAGACCAATTAAATTTTTAATTTTTAATTTGAGCGCATTTAGGTACAATTTCTTCTTTCACATATAGGAATTTTTTAAATAAAATACAATAACTAGTAAGTAGTTGACGAAGAAAATGTACCTATATGCTCATATATTTTGATCACTATATGAAGTGTGGGTGGGTGGGTGGGGGGGGGGGGCAGAACTAAAATAAAGGGAATTGGAAGTTAACAGTGTACCCCTACCAAAAATTTAGTTTAATATCTTGCATAGGATCTTCTTGTGGTAAAAATGGTATTTCATAAAGGTACAATGTCAAAGATTAAGTGTATGCAAAAATAAGTGTAAAATTCGGATACTTTACGGTATTTATTTTTTGTTATTCTACCGAGGGCCATATGGCACAACATCCTTTGAACGCCCATACATGAATAAAGCTATTGTTGCTCAGGTGAGCGATGTGGCCCCATGGGCCTCTTGTTAATATTATGATGGATTTTAAATTGTGTTCTACATTATGTATTTCAATTATACGCACTTGTTTGCACTAATGGCCGCTTGATGCCAAGAATGTTTAGGAAATAGACATTGCGCAAATTGAACTCTGCTATGGCTGAGCTAATAGATAATGGTGAATTTTTAATAGAATTTTGTTCGTATACCAAAAATCTTGACTGCGTTTT
Organism: Magallana nippona; assembly: GCA_033439105.1. NCBI lineage: Eukaryota > Metazoa > Mollusca > Bivalvia > Ostreida > Ostreidae > Magallana > Magallana nippona. The sequence goes on along the minus strand of CM065920.1, from coordinate 1,198,492 downwards.
TCGGGCAGCTTTATGGCGTAATTGACTTGGTATATTAGTAACATATCATTTGTTATTCGGCCATTTCAGTACAACCAAAATCGAACAAATATAAATTAGCTAAGGTGTAGCAGTATATCAATTTGATCAGATTACCGACAGACCGGTGAGCATTAAATTAGACCGGTCTTTTTGTTGCTATGAAATAAACTATATAGAATACATATGCGAGTTAGGAAGGCTGGATAGTAAACAAACTGACACCAGAGATTCCCTCAATATTCATATATGCTTTGTTAAGCATGAAGCAAAATATTTTAATTTATAAATTTGAATATATACAGAGCTCTTCTTCTTAGATCATTAATGTAGTCCAAAATGGCCACGACCATTAAGCCCCCTTAAAAATCACGTAGCAACGCACTTTGTAAAAAAATCAAATTCAAAGTGCATAAAACCTAAAACCAAATCTACGCACTTTAATTTGTTCAAGCGTTTACACGTATAAGTGTATTCGAAAGACATAAATATCTCCACCAAATCATCAACAATTTTTTTTTTCAAAGTGCGATGGTATCGAAAACATTCATTCGTTTTGAAATAAAAAAAAATCTTTCATAGTTCGTTGACTCGATTCCATAATTAATGCAATTTGAATTATTTCGGAAGCTCATTGTAAAGGATCATTGTTTTTTAAATGTAATTTCTTTGTAGCTTTTAACTAACCTGTTTACGACAGTTGTGTGTTTTAATAATGCTTTTGTTTGTAAATTTGCGAACAAACGTTTTTTAAATGTAATTTCTTTGTAGCTTTTAACTAACCTGTTTACGACAGTTGTGTGTTTTTATAATGCTTTTGTTTGTAAATTTGCGAACAAACATGGCTAAAGAAGTAATAAACAATTTTAGTAAAATGATTTTGTTTTCAATTAGTAGTGAAAACATAAGTCTTTTTTCAGATATTCATGTTATGAATTAGTTTTTAGTTACGAGATAAACAATCACTTGTATGTCTTCCATTCGAATGTTGATGATTGACACTTACACTGGTTTTATCGTGCCAATCATTGCAAATATTTTGATCGTATGATACAGTAATAACCATTTGGAAAGCATTGTAAAAGAACTAGGAAACTAAAATTAGTACATTTAATACATGTAGTTCGTGACATTTTAAAACAGAAATTCGATAATTTAGCATTGCCTTACTCTGAATCATACAAACAAATGTCCGTTAACATATGACGTTCACATGAGATTTGTCTGCTTCTTCGCACCTGCACCTTTTTAATATGCCTTCCTTACATCTTAAATGCCTTACTTAGGTCTTTGAACCCTGTCCCGTAGAATAACAAGATATGCTAAGCACACAATGTTTTATATTTCAAAAACAGAAATTCGATAATTAAGCAATCCCTTACTTTGAAACATTCATACAAATGTTCGTTAATATTGCCGTTTATATGCAGATTTGCCAGCATATTTTCACTGAACCTATTTTGTACTTATCTACTTTCATCTTAAACGCCTTACTATAGTAATTGAGTCCTGTCCCATAGAATAGCAAAATATGCTAAGCATATTAAAAACAATATGCAAACCTACACCCTAGTTTTCTGGACAATGACATCAAGTACAAATGTTTGGGGGTATAATAATAAAAAAAAAACCAATATAATTTGGTAAAAGTTGATGAAGATGAAGATGAACGTAATTTAGGAATAGGGAATAACAAAATAGCATCATAGCACAGTTAGAGCGTTCCATGAGGAATCATGTGTGATCATGGTGGTCGACGAGGCGTGATAAATCTGATTTATGATATGCTTGATTACGTCACGACCGTAATCATAGCCGTCGGAACTGGGGGGGGGGGGGGGGGGGGGGGGGGGGGGGGCTAAGGCAAAAAGTTAAACATAATCAAAAGGATGACCTTTTTCTCTTTCCATTTCTTTTTGCTTTCCAAGATTTCTGTCTAGCCCCCCCCCCCCCACTCCCCACTTTCAAGTAGCTTCCGACGTCACTGGTAATGATTACTTTATGATATTTAAAGAATCATTCTTAATACTACATGTAATATTTATACAATTTTCACTTTATGATATTCAAAGCATTATTCATAATACTACATGTAATATTTATACAATTTTCACTTGATGATATTTAAAGAATCATTCTTAATACTACATGTAATATCTATACAACTTTCAGCAATTGTTTAATTGAATATTTGATATTTGACATGATTAGATATTAAATTATTGGCATTTTTTATTTCAGTTCAAATAGTTATGCAAATCCCACTTTCGACTCAACAGAACATCAAGGATTAAATTACTAAACTATACATTGAATAACCGTTTTGTTGTGTTATCATATAAAACTCAAAATAAAATAACCAAGTACAATTTTTTACTGGTCATGAAATATCCATTGTTTATAAAAATAGTTTGTAAAACTCGTGGGCTTCTAACTCATGGCTTGCAGACAAGAAGCTGACATTTGAAATACAAATCATTGCCCTATAAAGATGTAGATTGTGAGAGAAAAGATACATTAAATTTTAGTAGATTTATTGTTCATATCAAAAGGGTTAATCTTGGAGTTGAGGTTTCTCATTCATTATTGAATACTTATTGGCGGCCATAAACATGCAGGCTCTGTCCTATAATGTAATCAGTGTTTCTTAAATACTTATGTGGATGCAATAACCATGCATGATCTCCTACAATCGCGACCTTTAATGGTATTGGTGTACACTGAGTGCACACGTACAGGAACAAATGCCAACAATCACCAGAAGTTTAGGTCAGTGCTTAATCGCCACAATAAATTGATGTTACGCATATGACAACATATATAGTAGTGTGTAGGCCTTTATATTAAAGTGTAAGCCACAAATATAGCAAACAAATTTGGGACAAGATTATGATAATCTTTTTCATTTGAAGTAAAATAAATATATTTCCAGCATTTTATTTTGATTTGCAATTTTTTTTTCTATTTTGAAATCTTAAAGATTAGTGCATAGTTTGTGAATATTAATTTACAAAGTCTTTTGTTAAAAACGTATCTACTTAATACGACATTATTCCCTTTCATGGTCACATAGTCAGAAACGCAGCACTACTTCCCCGATGAGTAGACAACTTTCCTGGTATTGACGCTAGTAATGTACATCATGGCTGCCGGCACACTGAGGAACGACTCCACACAACGTCTATTCCTGCCCTCCTACCTGACCGACACACATGACATGTTCAGGAGTTATCGTTCTTTGTGGAACGGTTTAGGGGAAGGACTACAGTTCGGATTGACCTGGCCAATGACGCTGAGATTCTGGTTACTTTTGGCAATGATGTCTGTGGACTCCTTATCCAGATCCTTCTCCGATGTCTCCGATAGGGCGTCCATGAGTTGTATCCCTTTGATAATGGACCCTAATTTCCGGGGAACGGGGAAAGGACAGAGATAGAACTTCCTCTCATTGCTAGCTGAGAAACGCTAAGGCTTTATATTCCTCTGTTTGATTGGTTTATGCCTCTCCCTCAGCAGCCGCTGTTTTAAAATGGTGACCACCATAAGCTATTCTTAGCTGTTCTGGATGCTCCTCTGGTTAAAATTAGCCTTTCGTTTAGGTAACACTCAAAGGGGTACAGTATAAATCTACAAAAAACCTACAACCTTTGCTGTTACCAACGTTGATATCGATACGTTATAAATGCAGCATCGGTAATAAATACTATCAATTAAGATCGATATAATTGTCAAGAATATCGTCATCGAATAAAATATTAGGGTGCAGAATGATTTTGGAATTGATATCAATTTTTGTCTTTTGATTCAACTGAGATTCAACTTATATGGACTAATATCGATATTGCTATTGTCATGTCCATGTAATATAACCGTCATGACATTACCAGTTTTAGGGATATGGTCCGACCGTTTTACCGAATGGCTTAACCTTGCACCCGACTTTAGTTTATTCATACACAGCTAGCCAGCAGCAATAGTCGTTACTTTTGTCGTACATGTAAACATAAGGCACATTTTTTATGTTTTTGTTGATAATACCAATGTTTATTGTTGTGAGGAAATTTATGCTTTATTTTTGTAAACTCGATACATTTCACATCATATAGACGAGAAAGATAATTTTAAAAATTTCGAATAAAGTTTTATCGTTATTTGCACTTTCGATCCTGGGCGTTGGGTTCGACCACGTGATTGTGAGCCAGGCACACGCTGATAAGGTAGGCATCGACCATTGGTCCAGGGCTGTTATTGGTAAAGGCACTGATCTTACACCTATAAATTACACGAAGTCATGTAACTGTCAAGAAAATGGAACAACCTGACATGTCTTACAACTTATGTACTCATTACCGTTATCCAGAATTAGGATTGCTCTACGTTGTCATTTGTTACACATTCACTTAACCACAATCGATAGAAATATCAAAATATTGTTCAAATATGTTTTTCAGAACAACATGAATATATCGTAATACACTGGAATATCTGGAAGTCTGGTCTGCTCTGAAAATTAGGAAGCTAAAGTTACAGTACTCTAAAACTATTTAGTTATGAAAATTGTTAAATTTCTTCTTGAAAACCTTCCGCCACAAAATATGGTCCCTTACTAAACTCTGTAAATATGTTATTTTCTTTTAACTATTTTATTCAATATGGTTTATTTGGCATTGTAAAATTTAAATATACAAATAGAATGAAATATAATGCAGAAGTTTACATTAGAGGTGACATAAAATATTTACCCAAAAAGAGAGGAACGAACCTCTTTAAGTTAATTGCAGTCTTAGTTCAGAACCAAACAAACAAATGCCTGTATAAACAAATGTTTTCAATTGAAAAAATGAGATTTTCCTATATTTAAATATGAAATAAGGAAACTTAATTCTTGTAAAGTATTTAATGAAAGCGCCAGTGTTGAAACAAAAAAGACAGAACATTCAATTTCAATGTCACAATCCATTCACTCGAGCAGAAATATGTTGACGTGCATGGTAGTACACGACAAAAATATGTACATGTACATGTAAAGCATCCTATGATTTTTCTCTGTTTAAAGATATGGTGAAAAACAGTGTCACCATTCATCCATCCACTAAAGTAAAATTATGCTGAAATATGATGAAATAACGCTAAACAACTCCCTCAATTGTATACATATACATTTGATGCTTTTTATATTTGCAGTCTAATAGAATGTTGAATAGATTTTACGTTTATGTAATAAACATTTTTTTAAACATTTACCACCAGAATAGCATTCAACATTTAGCTATTGTTAATTATCACGAAATACGCATTATACCTATTTATATTATGTATTCACCACACTCTAACTACATTTTCGAATAATATTTAGAAACAAGCTAGTAAATGTACTTTTAAATATATTTATTATTTATTCGATATATGACTTGTAGCATCATCATCTATTATTTTCTTAATCAGGTGTTTTTGTGTGTGTATCACTGTTGGTGGTCTGTCACGTCAATTTGAGATCTGTCATTGTTTGATTAGAACGATCTGATTCATTTTACAACCTTATACATTGTACATGCTCCACGTATTGAAATTCTTAGTGTATGTTCTATGTAGGCTGAATTTAAAATATTTAAATGTGCACTCATATTAATGAATTAACATGATCGATCTTTTTTAGGTAAATGATTTAGGTAACAGAACAACTTATGTTATTTTTGAAATTTAGATTAATTTATTAGTTATTTGATAGATCACAATTTACGATAGTTTATAATTATCTTTCTAATTCAGGTAAATTCACTAAAGTTTCTAAGTAACTATCTTAATTTAAATTTCGAGAATCGGGGTTAGAATGCTCCAATTAATCCCCCTTGATAGACATTAAATTTTGTCATGTTATTTACTGGAGTAAATAAAAGTCTGATATATTCAACATATCTTTTGTAACATGGTTTGCGCATCAAGATAAAAACACAGGTGTGTCAAATAACCAACCCGTATTTGTTAAAACGCGGGTATGACAAGGCAACTCTCAGCGATTGATTGAGTTAAAATTCCTCTGATCGATATGACGTCACAATAAGCAACATAATGTCATATTTTACTCAGAAACATGTCAATTTCTCTGTATTACGTAATATGTTTTACGGTGCTTCCGTTGTGGCGAGCGCAGCAAGAATTACACATACCTTCCATCATTGTCAACCTAGAGATATTTTGACAGTTATCAACTAACATCAAAGAATCTTTTTTTTTTTTTTGAGAGAGAGAGAGAGAGAGAAAGAGAGAAAGAGAATTATATAATATTTCTAAGTTTAATAAAAATTCTTACAAATTACATAGACTTGCTTCCTCTTAAAACCGTTCTTTACTTTTGGAGAAAATTGATCAGTCTGTAAAATGTAATTTGAGTTTAAAAAAGTGTAAAGTGTAAATACAGTATTATTTTTCTTTTTAACCTTGTTGTCTGACTTTTATTTTTTTTCCTGGTTCATAATTTGTTTTAAAGAGCTAAAGCCACGAAGGGTCAACATCGGTCTAATATCCAAATTTGACAATATTACCAGGAAACAATCTCAGGCCAATGTACTTCACAAAAATATAAGCCTCGGCTTGGTTTGGCCCCTATCAATGGTGGAGGACGCATGGAAAGAGCTCATGTATAACGTTTGTTTACGAAAGCTTTATGACATCATATTAAATACAATGGCATTCGTTTTTCATAAATAAATTTAAACTACTAAAATTATTTAAAATCAGTGCACAATTACACTGAAAATTACAATAACACTCAAACACCAGAGTAAAACATTTTACATTCACATACATTTCATGTTGCAAATTGAGAAATACATTTTTAAAATGATATATCTGCTTACATTTCAAATACCCAATTTTTCGCCAATCTGATTAAAGTATAGATTTCGCAAAGTGCTATTTTACAGATCGTTATAGCGAAAAAACAATCTAATTACAATACAGATCTATCTGAATTGTAATCATATGATTTTTCGCTATAACACTATATACGTATCAATGTCCAATTTGTTTTTGAGAGTGAATCACAATACTACAAACAAACAAAAATCAGCGTTTAAACTAGCGCATTTAAATTAAATTGTTAATGGATAAAACATTGTTATCTGATTTAGAAATGTATCAGTCAATTCCATTATTTGAGCTTTAAAAATATTTTTTTCATTTAAATTGATAAAAAAAAATTGTGTTATCTTGCTTAAATACGGTAAGTATGATTATAGTTATCCGTTATCTTATTTAATTTCTAATTCAATAAACAATACTACTTTTTTTATAACAAAAGTTTTTTTTAGTTTAGTTGCATCTTATTGCGGTTTTTTTTTTCTTTTGGTTATTTCAGTTTCAAATAATTTCCCATACAAACTAATTATCGTATAAAGTTATAAACTTTTACCTATTTACACCAGCAGAATCGGTGTCCTTTAAAAGTTAGAAATATTCAAAGTAAAAAAAATAATTTCTTTTTGGCAACACAAAAAACAAACCAAAATGCATTTTGGGAATGTGTAGAAAAGGGAACCGTTTGATTTCGTCCCCAAAATGATTGGGTTTATTCAATCGGCATGTTATGCATACATTGTAAACAAAGCAAACTTCAGACATATTAGTGAACAAAATTTACATATGTTTGATTTTTGATTTGCCAAAACATTATGACCTTTATTTATACCAAATTATAGCGGTGTCAAAGTCGTAATACACTATTACAATCATACCCGCCTCGACGCCAGGGGCGAATTTAATATGAGGCGAAATAACGCGACACCCTTTATGTCGTTTCTTTTGTAAACACATTTTGTACATCATTTTTTTCATTGAAATACGGCTTAATTGACCGGGAAAACTACTGCAATGCCTATTATTATACACATACTTAGCATAACCATCGTTTAAGAGCTTACACAAACTGTGATATAAAATCGGACCAAACATCTTTAAACGATTTTTTTATGCGGTACCTCTTTAAACATTTACATGGACAGTAATAGGAAATAGAATTTGCGTAGAAAGTCTTTCAGATGCTTTTCATACCGTTACAAGATTGAAACATGCAATATCAATCAAAATGTTTTAAACAGTTTGAAGATATGACGAATAAGGATATCTAATCCTAAACCAATTGTTGGTAATATTTTAAACGCCATGTTGTTATTAGCATACATGTATTTTTCTTCGATAACTGAAATTATTTTGTTGTGAACAATCAGCAAACATATCACTTAAATATCTGATAACACCCGATTTAGCTGAACCTGTCACTCAAGCTCTCTGGTTTTTTTTTGTTTTTTTTTTTGTTTTTTTTTGGGGGGGGGGGGGTATGTGTGTGTGTTTTTTTTTTTTTTTTTTTTTTTTTTTTTTTTTTGATTGTCAAGCATTTCGTTGTTGTCAACAGTCATTAGAAGTTATTTTAAAGAAGTTTTAATATAATTAATTTTGATGAAGTTTACAATTTAAATGATTGGAGAATGTGCAACTAAATGAACAAAATTATTTCCCTAAAAATATAATCTGTACATACTCTATGCGATGGAAAAAAGCAATCCCGATTAATTACAATCAATGAATTTATCTATACTAAGAATAGGACTTATTCTTTGTTCCAAGTTATCAACACTTTAAATGGAAACTAAACTGTTCAAAATGAAACACTAGGATAAATCCTACATCTTCATGGAATTGAACATAAGAATTCCAATGAAATTATTTAAATATTTTTCGTTGACATGCCGTTATACGTATTTTGAATCTGAATGTAAGTTCATTCATTTTTTAAATTCTTTTACAATACAATTCTTAGAAATTGCGCTAGTAATACTACGAGTATTTTTCATTTGTTTAGGTTTATGGTCTAGCAATTCATTTATTTGTCCTTGCCTCATGTACGGAACGTACCTACGCGATCTACAAGATATTTCCTTTCAGAATGTTTTGAAAACATCTATAAAATAATAATCTGCAAATAACTATTTTGAAATTACTAAGAATGATCAGGTGCATCTCTCTCTCTCTCTCTCTCTCTCTCTCTCTCTCTCTCTCTCTCTCTCTCTCTCTCTCTCTCTCTCTGTCTCTCTCTCTCTCTCTCTCTCTCTCTCTCTCTGTCTCTCTCTCTCTCTCTCATAAAAGGGGTAACTCTCCAGGAAAAAAACCTATACAGTTTCATTTTTGTCTCATGTGTACTGTAGATCACGACGTGCAGACGGTTTTGTCAATTAAAATCACTTTGTAGCGTAAAGAGTTGTCAGATTTTGTTTAATATTGACAGTAGGTTTAATTTATTTACAAATTTAAAATATGTTAAAATCAAAGGTATAAATATAGGACTAGAAAGTTAGACCATAACAGTATTAATTAATCATTCAAAGAAACATATTAAATGCTACATGTATGTTTCTAGACAACTCGAATTTTCTATGTCCAACTTTTTCGTACAATATGTAGTGTAGTATCTCATATGATAAATCGTTTGACTCAAATTTCTTTTATCTAAAAACGTATGGACAAATGAATACGCGTTGTTCGAGTTATCGCTCTTTTTGTAAACAGTGACCATGGCGAAACATAATGAGGGAACTATGCAGTTATCATAGCGCAAGGAAATACTTTAATAGTGTACACATTATCACATAATCTTTTACTTTCAAGAATCATCGTATTCATAAGTTGGCTTTGACTTCTTTTGAATACAATATCCATGGTCATAACCGAGCTCTTAGACTACCTGCATTAAGACGACGTAGCTGCATACGCTCAGTATTAAAACGAGTGTTTTTCGTTTTCAGTTAAAACTAACGAAAGGAAAATTAGTCAAACAAATTAAAATTCCCTTTTTTGCATTTCAAAACATTTCTGTAATCAGACAAACAATGTAGAGACATTATTTTAAATTTATTTGAGGGGTATTCCTCGAAATTCTACTGCTTTGAGGAGTGTGAAGCTGAGAGTAAAGTTACGTTTTAGATGTGGCCACACCTCTCGAACTAAATAAAAGTATGCAATTTTTATATATTTTACTATTCTCTTCTAAATGACATATATTCAATTTTGTTTGACGTGTGTGGCCGTCAAGAAAATTTGGAATACATACGATGAAATTGACATTTTTCAGCGAAAAACACTAAAGCGCGCGTGTTTGAACGTATACAGTACAGAAGTTTTGTGATGTAGATATTTTACGTTCAATATCTATAAGTTTTAATATCATTACTATTTTCCCCTCTTCCGCTTCTTTCATTTTCCATGAAAAAATAGGCCGATTTTGGCCCTTCGTGGCTTTAGTTCTTTGTTTATTTTTGCATGCACGTTGTATCTGTGCCCCGGTCTCTGCATGTAGGTGTGTAATTTTCCATTTACCAATTTAATGTTTGGCAATATGCAATATCTGCATAGATTTTTTAACTGTTTATTTTTTCTCTTTATTCTTTATTATTTAGTTCAAAGTGACCTTTTTTTAATTTCCTCTCTACTTATACTTTCTGTTCACAACCCACGAATCATCTAAGGCAGGTATCGCTGTTTATACTGAAATAGCTTATAGTACACGCATTACAGATGTTTGATCCACCTATAAATTTATCACGGGAAACTATGACGTCACACGTTCAAATCTATATTCGTTTGTTTACGTATCTCGACTTGATACGAAAGAATGGAGGCATGTAAAGTATCTCTTGGCTCTCACCGAAGCTTTTGCGGTACTCAAAACGTGTATTCAAACCTCGAGGCGCCCTAAATTACGAGTTAAATGTTAGCCATTTTTGGCATAGCACCACGGGAGAAAACATTAGAGAGCATTATGGGACGTAGACAAAAACTTTTCTTGATGAATCTGTAGGTTTAGCTCGTTCTTTTTCCCGCGCACACTGGTTCTTAGAGCTCGCTGCGCTCACTATAATTATCATTGATGAGTCACAAGCATGTTTATTAGAGAAGATCAAAGTCGGGACACAAATCATCGGAATCCAGTGTAAACAATGCCAAAATAAGACATATTTAATACAGATACCCAAGATTTAGATAAATGCCAGTTAAGATATAATCAGGAAAATACAGGCATGGATATTTTGTTTAATTACATGTATCGAGTGTTATAAGGTAAGCAGATATACATTTATATGGCTTGACTGGCCTTTCCTCTGTCAGTGTGTACAAAAAAGTCAAAAGTGTAACACTACCCCGATTATTATGAAAGATGAATTTGGCAAATATCAAAAGCATATGATCTAAAATACCTGAAAAGTGCTGCTAGAATCCCGTGCTTTGTTGCTGTAAATAAACAATACGTAGTATTTTCAATGAAATTGAAGAAGTTGAGGGGGTTTCCGATAAATAATGACAATATCTATTTTATGCGATTAACAGTAAGATTCTACCAGTAATACTAATAAAGATGAACTAATTGCCTATTGAATTATTGTATTATTATTGTATACAAATGAACTTCAGGGTAATCTAACACTTTTTGATTTTTTGTTAAGGTAAAAAAGTGATATATTTTTAACTGTCACGTAAGACATGGCACGGCAGTTTCAAAGATCGACTCGATTCCGAAGTAAAAAAATAGTATCTTGGTGAACACATACACTTGTTATTAATATTCAGCACTGTTTTCATATAAAATGAACAGTTTTTAAATTAAACATAACTTTGACGGTCATTAAGCTCGGAGTTGCCTTAACCTACCCGCGAAAGTATTATATAGCACAACATCAAACCTTTACACCGATTGTACCTATTTAGAAAAAAAATAAGTACAGTTCAAAAAGTAATCTCTATTAAAGTGTCTCTAGTTAAAAACTCGAAATTTATGATCAAGTTGGTGTAATAGTGTATGGATAAAATTTCTTTATTATTAAAGGAAATGTTCATGTGGTTTTCTGTATATTTTCCTACGGGTCTATAGTAACATTGCGTCATTCGACTACTTTTATGATATTATGTTTTTGTTGATAAACTTATATGAGGGAAAACGACTATTTTTAATCTTATGTAACAGTTATATACTTATCATTCCCGAGAGACACATCAGCAGAAGTGTATGATTTTATATATCAATGGTCACATATTTACATGTCCCATAAAATAATTCTTATCAACAATTCAAATGATTTTTATTTCTTTTCAAATTGGTGTACATATTTGCCCAAACTTATATTTAATGTGTACACCATTTACAAACACTTCGTATTATCAATCTACTGAGATTGCAGATAATAATGAATTGAAAGTAAATATCTTAAATATCTGTAACACCTTGTCTGTAATGTCGTGCACTGGTTACATTTAATTGATAATTACTTCAATGATTGATCAGTTGAACATAGAAATTACATGTATTCTTTAAAATGATATTTGAGATGGTGAATGAATCTGGTTATATCTTTCAGACACTGAGATTGTCAGTTTACATACCGTAGCTTTTAATGAAAAGCGTGAACATGCTTAGCTGTCTATAAAAACAAAATACCGTCCGCTATTGGCATGATTGGGCACAAAAAAGACACACATCACTAACGGCATTACTTCTAGAATATTTACATTATTTATTAAGAGAAGAATTGTTATAGTACATTATGATCACACTGAAATAATCATAAAATAAGATATTGTTCTAGAAAAGGTAATACTTGAAATCCAATATTTTAATGTGCAAAGCACTTTTCCCGTAAAGGTGGGGTATTTTTAATATGACCTGCTATCCTGATCATAACGAACTCAATGGTAAATTAAGAGACGCTTCTTTGATGGGAATTCATGTCATTTTTTTTTTATTACATTTGATCTTAATGTTATTTGTTGATAATGAGATACATTCATAAAGCATCAGTATATAGTGATCGATGAATTAATTTGTGACACAGAGAGAGAGAGAGAGAGAGAGAGAGAGAGAGAGAGAGAGAGAGAGAGAGAGAGAGAGAAGAGAGAGAGAGAGACTTTTTTCTTGACATAGAAATTGAATAAGAAATTGATAATTGATGTAAAGTCGGAAATAAAAAAAAATCATGTCTCAAAGCCAAAGGGACATACCAGTGTATTTTAACGAACACGTGTCGTGTGGTTCATTAGAAATGTGCGTGACAATGTAGTATATCCTACATCTTTACCCCCATGTTAGAGACTGTGGTCAAAAAAGGTGTCACAATTAATCCACTAAAGCAGAAATGCGCTGAAATATTAAACTATAACAATAGAGACTCTGTATCTTTTTTTTACATTTAATACATTGGCAGCTGTGTTTTATTTGCGGTCTAAAAAGGGAGTATGTAGTAGATTATATGCAGGGTTTGTAATAAAACAAAGTTTGTTTTAAACCGTTCTCCACCTATATTGCATACTTATTCATATCATATATCATACCGTCATACATGCACTTATTTGATCAAATTTAGATCATATTTAAATACAAGTCATTTGGCTTACATTAAAATGAGAAAAACTTTTGCAAATATTATCTCATGGTTTATCAGAGTCTTAAGTATTTAAAAAGTCGCATAAAAGATTGACTTAACATGGTTATTTTTCTTTATTCGAAAATCTAGCATTGATCAGCATATAGTATTATACTTCTGCTTATTTTGTACGACCTAAGAGTTATTCGATTATTGAATCTCTAATTACAAATTTGTAAAGCAAATTGACCCCTATTTAAAGCGAAGTAACGAGCTATACATATAGTGTGCTATTTGTCGAGAGAGAGAGAGAGAGAGAGAGAGAGAGAGAGAGAGAGAGAGAGAGAGAGAGAGAGAGAGAGAGAGAGAGAGAGAGAGAGAGAGAGAGATTGGATTGGCCTCGGGAAATAGACTTACTCTCAGGGAACTGGAATCTTGCTAAATAGCTGAATGGTATAATTTAGTGTATACCATATACTTCTTCCTGTCATGATTGTATGTATCTCTGTTGGTGGTCTGTCGCGTAAACTTGACATTTGACATTGTTCCAATTAGAAGGTAATGGTATGCAGTGTGGAGTCAGTTATCCGGACGCTTTTGTTCCCAAGTCCAATCGTCCGGATAAGTGAAGCGTCCAGATATCTGAAATGTGTCTATTGTTGTCATGAATTATAATGTATTTGTATACAATGGCTCCCAGTGTTGATACTGGGTTTTTTTGCATTTCGTACTAAATAGCAACACATTATAGAGTTTTCCATTGAAATGAACATTTTTAAATATAAAGACCCCCGCTTTTTCTTATTATTTGTCAGGAAATATTAACCTGACTATAATAATAACCGAATCTAGCTAAATTCTTTGTGACCACGTGTGATATGTGCCTATTTATATGTACATAATGTTTTCAACTATCTATTTCTAGACATACCAATTTCCACAATAATTGATTTACTTTTGAAATTTATTTCCTATTCTTAAAAGAAAGTCAATTTCATGGATAAAATTAACGATTACTACTTTGTGATATCCACCAATACACTTCCGATGAGTTGACATGCTTTCATTTTGTTTTCTTCCTGTACTTTAGGTTTTGACTTAATCTAACAAGGCATTCATGAGACAATTCGTTTTAAAATAACGTTTGAATAGGTAGATAAAACACAAAGCTATTTAAAACTTTCCAGTTTTCTTGATTTAGTAAGCACATTTTTTAAAATACAGGAATTTTTAAAAAGCGATGGCACTTGACAGGTGCACAAGTTAAGATATCCAAGCCACGTGCTCTGAGGCGTGACTAATCCTGGTCAACATTGTCTGTAAATTTGAAAGTGATTTATGAAGTCAGTATTTATACAAGCTACTGATGAGGACGTAGCACGTAAAAAAGGTGTGAAACTCAATTGACAGGCGTAGTCTTTCTATTGTATTGAACGGGGTATCAACAAATTTTACCGTCTGGTTAAATGAAGCAGGATTGATAGTAAAACTGTTTTGTGGTAAAATGAGACCGTCCGAATCCGGAACGCAGAATTCCGGATAAATGGGTCAAAATAACGTATAAAAAATCTGTTCCCGAATAAAATAGTCCGTAAACTGAAGCGTCCGGTTATCTGGCTTCCGGATATCTGAGGCCCCTCTGTATTCTGCAATTTTATACGTGATTCAAGTATCGAAAGATTTGTTTTATTTGTTATGTATTATGTATTTGAATTCGTCAAATGTGGACTGGCACTCTAGTTAATCAGATAACTTGACTTATCTTTTTGGGGAGTAAATGGTTTACGTAACAGAACATAGTATTTTATTTTTAAAATTGAGTTCAAGTACGAATTTTTGGTTATATTGTTTTGATATTGTAGATATTAGATCATTGGTATTGTATATCGTTGACAATTTTATCACAATCCCATTAGATGAAAACGTACAGTAGTTTATTATTGTCTTTTAAATCAAGGTCAGATGCACCACGTTTGAGTATTAGTAACTTAAATATAAGTAACCGTATCCATATTTATATAAATTTCGAGAATCAGGGTTGGAATACCCCATAAGATTCCCCTTAAAAGAACCTTTGAACTTAAAGTGTTCTTCACTGATCTAGACAAAAAGCTGCCTTTTTACCTGTACTTCTGTAACAAGGTTTACGCATTAAGAAAATACACAGGTGTGTCAAATAACCACCCATTGTTCATGTTGAAAAGTATAATGTAGCAAAATATTATATCTTAACATCGGTCGTGTCTGTTTAGAAAAAAAGCTGTGCACAGGTTATAAAGGAAATAAGTTTTTAGTTACAACTTGGAATTTTTATGAGGATGCTGCTTTGAATGTGTATAAATAAGTTTTCTTTTATCAAAAATGTTTATGTGCATTGCTATTTATTTTTTTACAAGTCGTTAGTAAGATACAGTGGAAGCATATGATGACATTTTGTTTTAATTGATGCACCAATAAAAGACAGACAATATTTGCTTTTAATCTACATGTAATGTTGTATAATTATGAACCACGAAAGATCTACATCATCAGAAGGGCAAAAATTGTACATCAACGCTCACACATATCCTAAATAAGTACTTAATATTCCTCAATACTTCAAAACTTCAAATAAGTTTAATTTGTATCATACTTTATCCCGTGTTTTAAAAACCTTTTTGTTAAACAGATTGCACAGAGTCACACAAAGATTTGCACAGAGATTGTTAAACAAATACCACAGAGTCTGCGTTATCTGTTTCATATTTGGATATTTTACTGGAAATGGACATTGATGGTAACCTAACAACAAAACTTTATGATAAACGTGATGACTTCAATTTTTCTATAGTAAACTTTCCTAACTTACGTAGCAGATACGTTCATTACCTGCATATGAGGTTTTGTATCTCAGTTAATTCGATACGCAGGGGCACGTTCTTCGTATTAACAGTTTTTACAGCGAGGCAAGCTACTGTCAAACAAGTTGATAAAGCAGGACTATCAACAGTCTAGTTTGAAGCCATCTTGTCGTAATTTTTATAGTCGATACAACGACCTTGTCAGCAAATGCATCTTCCACTGGGTCGCATGCTGAGTGACGTTTTTAATACCAATTATAATTGTTAGACAATAACTTATCACCTAATTGTCTTCAGACTTTTCCGTTTTTCCCGATTACAAGAAAGAGCACACGGCGGATGTGACCGGTCAGCAGAGGATGCTCACTCCTCCATGGCACATGATCCTACCTCTATTTTTTCAGAGGACCCTGTTTGCTCTGCTCCTGTTTTGAAATTTTCCTTTAGACTTTTGAATTTAAACACTGTTCGTTATCTCTACACGTCATTGCTCAAATTTATGCCTAATTTGTAAAATATTTGCACAATCTGCACTGAGATTGCAAATGATTATGACATAAAAAACATATCAGGAATACATTGTGTATAAAGTCGGGCATTGGCTTCATAGAAGAAAGAATTACTGAAGTGATTAATGATAGAGTATATCAATTTCATGTATCCTTTTAAATAATATTTGGAATATTGATATCTAAAAAATATATCTTTTTAGAGAGAGAGAGAGAGAGAGAGAGAGAGAGAGAGAGAGAGAGAGAGAGAGAGAGACTATTTTACATATAAATTGAAATAAGAAAATAAACTGATGTTAAGTCTGAAATAACAGAGCATGTCGCTTGAAGCCGAAAGGCTGACCATGTTAACTAACATGTGCATTTTGGTACACGATAAAATGCGTGATGATATATCATACGGCCTATTTTGTAAACCCTGCTTCAGAAAATTTGGTGAAAAACAGTGTCACGATAAATACACTAAAACAGATATGTGCTGAAATATGACACTATAACAATAAAGCCCATGTAGTTCTTTACATTCTATACATCTGCAGCTGTGTTTAATATTTGCGGCGTAAAAAATACGATGTGTAGTAAATTATATGTGTAATAAAAGAAACAACTTTTGTTTTCAAACCGTTTATCATCTAAATTGCATAAAACATTCAGTAATTGTTGATGATCACAAACGTAGCATGCTACTTTTATATCATTACCACGGTCACACTATATATACAAGTACTTACTTTATCAAATCTTAAATAATTTTAGATACAAGTCATTTAACTAACATTGAAAAAGGATTTCTTTACTAATTCGCAATTAAACTTAAAACTACATCAGATCAGCTAATAGTATATTCTTTCTATGGGTTTTCTGTGTATAATGATTGTCGACATTATTCTCAATGGAAGGTAACGGTACATCTTGCAATTTTATACGTGATTCACGTAATGAAAGTCTTGAGTTGTATTTTCTATAAATGTTGAATTTTAAGGCGTTGAAAATGCATTCCAGTTTATCAGTTTATCTGTTGTTATTTGAACGATCTTTATTGGATGAATAGTTTAGGTAACTGAACATAGTATATTATTTTTAAAATAACAATAACAAATTGTTTGTTAGATTGATTTGATAATGTATATGTTTGACATATAAAATTGTATATCTTTGACAATTATAACATTCCATAAGATAAAGAAGTGTAGTAGTCACTTTATTTATTTAAATTCCACGAATCGTATTCAAAATGCTCCACAAAATTCACCTTGAAAGGACCTTTGAATTTCTAGAATTCCTAGCTTGTCTAAACTAAGAATTGAGATATGTGATAGGTCTTTTATAACATAGTTTGCGCATCAAGAGAATGCACAGGTATGCCATATACCAACACTTGTTTTGTTGAAAAAAAGAAATCAACATCATTAGAAGTGAATGAATCCCTATAGCAATGGTCACATTTACTATAAGTAATAAATACTTAACAATAACTATTAATGATTTTCATTTCTTTTAAAAAACACTGAAATACTTTGTATTTGTATTTGCTCACACTTATCAATGGTTGTACATTATTTGCTAAACAGTTCATCTTAATCCATCAATATTGCAAATTATCATGAAATGAACATGAATATTCCGAAACTATGAAGTATTGTGTGTATAGTGCCTTGAATTCATTGGATAAAGTGATGATACATTAATGGATACATTAATGGAACATTAATGGAACAAACAATTACATTCCATGTAAAGATATTGGAGATGGTGTATGAATCTGCTTATATCTTGAATACTTCAACCTTTTTGATTAACACAATGTTGCTGTGGAATATGAGACATTTCTTTTCTTCTTTTTTTTTTTTACTTCATGTTAGATTATTTTCCTTGTCATAAAAATACAGGGTAAAATCGATAGATGCTTCTTAAATTGGATATCAGGACTTATAAACTTATAGGATATATTGCACTATGTGTCCAGCTAAATGGTATATCATATTTACCCCCTAATTAAAGCTAAAGTAATGAGCTACACGTAAACTGTGACATATAAATTTACTCTTTGTTCCTATTAGCATGTGGATATCTAAAAAAAAGTATCTTAACATACCCAAAGAGGAACATGCTTAGTTGCATTCATTTGAATAATTTGAACTTCAAATAACATCGTAACTCATGAAAGTAAAGGTAGTTTGTAAATAAAAGAAATTATTATACCTCAATATGATTATTCTATATAACGCGTCATCTGATTCGATATAACGCGTCATCTGATTGGTCTAGAGAGTCACGTGACAGGGCGAACAAAACGTCGTGTCTCCCGGGAAACAAATATCGTGTCTCACCTCTTCGGGGATTTTTCATTCCATAAGTATGAAAAAGCCAATATGAGCATACGATGTTGACAAATATGATTAAATCAAAAACATTTAAGCATTTAAATTCTCTTTATACCACAAAAACCAATTTTACTATATTTGATTCGAATTTGTGAAAGAAAACAGAGACCATATAAAATAAAACCGAAACAATCACGACGTTATTGCTTTCGACAAGTCGAAAAATTATTAGAAATCGACGTATTTTGTATAATCATATGCTGTTCGGTATAATAAACCTTTTATTGCATGAATGTTCGGGAAATATGAAGATTTATTCCCCAAGAAAAATCATATTTCCCTCGGGCATAGCCCTCGGGAAATATGATTTTTCTTGGGGGAATAAATCTTTATATTTCCCTTACCATCATGCAATAAATGTATAATATGGCGCACTGTTTATGTACCTTCAATTAATAATATGTTGTTCAAAAATACATACATTATCAGTTGCTCAAGAATATGTTACGATGTTAAGATCTCCCAAAACTGAACATTAAACATTAAAAATGAAGTAAATCATTTCAGAAATACAGAAATAGAGGGTTCTTTAAAAAGCCTGTGTTGTGCATAGTTACATTTATGAAGTAAAATTATACTTTCCAAAACATTACATTTTAAACAACCAGTCCATTCGGCAATAAAAAAGAGGTGTCTATAAATTATCCGAGTGTAACGACTGTGCTTTCTGGACTAAAGCAGATATGTGATGAAATATAAAACTTTTACAATAGAGATTACATAGTTCTTGAAGTTCTTTACATTTATAGCTGTTTTTCCTGTTTGCAGCCGATTTGGGTTTGTAGAAGATTATAAAACTCAACTTTTTTTTCAAACCATTCTTTGCCTCAATTGCAAAAATCATTCAGTTATTGTTGATGATCACAAACGTAGCATACTACTTATTCATAACATTTTTACTGTCACACCCTATATACATGTTCTTAGTGTATCAAATTTTAGATAATCTTTTGATTGAATTAACTTAATTTCCATTGATTTTTTCTCAATTTTAAAAACTAGAAACGGTAAGCTTATAGTAATTTCCCTCTTTGGATTTCTGTGTACCAGTATTGGTGGTCTGTCCTGTGAATTTGATATTTTGCATAGTTCTAATGAGAATGAAATGTTGCATTATGCATCTTTATACGTGCTTGAAGTATTGACTTACGTGTTGCATTTTCTTTGTATGTTGAGGTCTTTAAAATATGCACTCTAGTTTCTTACTTTATAACTTGATCGATCTTTATTAGATAAATGTGTAGGGTAACAGAACATAGTGCATTAATTTTAAGAACAAATTGTTTGTTAAAAATGTTAGAATGCACACACAAGTACTCTGAAGTTGACATTAAAAAGATGCTTGAGTTTCTGATAGACAACATCTATGTAGTTTTTGGAAATCAAATCTTCCAACAATCTGTTGGAATTCCCATGGGTACCAATTGTGCCCCATTGTTAGCAGACCTATTTTTGTATTCTGATGAAGCAGAATTTATTTTAAAAAATGTACGTGAAAAATATAAATCACTCGATGTGGCCTTTAACTCAACATTCAATTATATCGACGACGTATTATCAATGAACAATTGTTATTTCCATACTTACGTCGACTCGATATATTCCAGTGAACTTGAAATAAAAGATACTACAGAGTCTGCGTCATCTGTTTCATATTTTGATATTTTACTTGAAATGGACATTGATGGTAGCCTAACAACAAAACTTTAAGATAAACCGATGACTTCAATTTTTCTATAGTCAACTTTCCTTACTTATGTAGCAATATACCTTCATCACCTGCATATGGTGTTTTTGTCTCTCAGTTAATTCGATACGCAAGGGCGTGCTATTCTTATGAACAGTTTCTAAGGCGAGGCAAGCTACTGACAAACAAGTTGATAAAACAGGACTATCAACAGGCTCGTTTGAAGTCATCTTTTCGTAAGTTCTTTGGTCGATACAACGACTCAGCAAATACAATCATCCACTGGGTCGCATGCTGACTGACGTTTTTCATACCAATTGTTAGACCATAATTTATTACCTTATTGTCTACGGACTTTTCCGTATTTTTTCCGATTACGACAAAGAGCACACGGCGGGTGTGACCGGTCAGCAGAGGATGCTCACTGCTCCTAGGCACCTGATCCTACCTCTATCTTTTTGGAGGCCCGTGTTGCTCTGGTTTGAATTTGTATTTCGTTTTATAGATTGTTTAGATGGTTGACGGTTTGATATTGTCATTTTTTCATTAAATACTTTTTAGGCAGACTCCACCAATCAGACTTAAGCTCTCTACATAATCAGATTTTTAGGTTTTTTCTGATGTTCATGTAACTATTTTTTTTTGTAACTAAGAACTTAAAACAAACATCTAAGAAATATAAGCTTTTAATGTGATCTTTAATAAATGTATTTTAATCCAAAGAAAATAAAAAAAATATTCAAAAATTAAATGTCACTTTTTAGTAAAATAAATTCGAAGTTGAGCGCTTAAAGCCGTGGCAGATTGTTGAAGAGGATCATTCAAACAGATTGTTGATCAACTTTTAAGTACAAGTTTCATTAATGAAAAATGTATGTAAAACTTGTTCTTTATGTTATAATGCTATAAAAAAAACTTTATTATGTAACTTGTTTAATCTGTTATAGCTTTTTAGAAGACAGAGAAATAATGTATCAAAAACAGAGGTTTCCTCTTAATAGACTGCCATAGTTTATAAATGTCTATCAAAATGTGTACATATATAAGTATGTTTTGTTTCTTATTAATTATGACCTGCGTTAATAGTTTTGTTATGCAATACTCTCCCTTAATTTGAAGAAAAAAGGATATCTTATCTCATTCATTTAAATTTCGAGAATAGGGGTTGCCCCACAAAATTCTCCTTAAAAGAACCTTTGAACTTTTAGCTTTCTTCACTGTTCTAGAGACAACACTGACTGATTGTGTCTTCTGTAACAAGGATTACGCATCACCGAAATGCAATGTATGTCAAAAGACAACCCATTGTTCTTGTTGATCAGTATTACATAGGAAAATTGATTTACCATTAAGAGACAAACATGATCCTTTTAATCCGATGATATATACTATAATGATCCACAATATCAGAAGTGCATGAATTCCATTATCAATGGTCAAACAAATAATGAATAACTACTTAAGACTAATCAATTCTTGAAGATTTGTAATAATATTCATTTCAATATTCTATTTCAATATTGTTCAACCTTTTTGTTAATCAATTTGCTCAAATTTATTAATGTATACACTATTTGCAAAATAAGCAATGATATTGCAGATAATGATGAGATGAATATTTACGTTTCAAATATCAGGAACACATTGCCTATAGATTGGTGCAATGAAAAACTATTTAAGCTGGTGAATGAATCTGGTTATATTTTTCAGAGACTGATATTTTCAATTAACATATTAGAACTTCAAATGAAAAGCTTGATAAATATCTACATTGTATATGCATGAGAAGGATAAAACCAATATCTATCTAACATGTATATAAATTTAGATATCGTTGTAACATATTTAATGTTTAAAATCCACCTTAAAATATGATGCAATGTTACACGTTCTGTAGATGTGGTACCTTTTACATGACCTGGATTATTTCCTTGATCAATTAAATTTCACACAGGATGAACCTCTGCCATTCAGTCAACTGAATGTTAACTGAAAGGTCTGGAAAGGTGACTGAATGGCACATCTATGCCACTCAGTCACCTTTCAGTTACCGATCAGTAACATTTCAGCTAACTGAATGGCATTATTTCCTTGATCAATTACAAACTCAAAGGTAAATTAAGCAGACATCTTGTAGGAAAATTTAGTTACAACTCTACTCAGATGGAGCCGAATTCATCTTAGAAGCACTTTGATGAGATGCACACGAAATGCGTAAACAATGACTCACTACAAATCATGCTTTTTTTGCAAATGTAGGTACTAAGAGGATGGGATGCTGACCATTGTATGATCTTTACCTTTGAAATGTTATTTCATTGTTTATTTAAATTTGTTAAGATGTAATAAAGAAACCTTGGTATTCAGAATACATGCTAATACTTATATAAGTCAATATACACATGCACATTTACCTGCACAGTAACGCTTTAAGATACCTTTTCACTTCATATTGTCCTTTTTCAAGGGCAACTTTTTTGATAGAATTATGTATTGTCTCGTCAAAAATGACCTGTTTTTACACCAACGGGGATTTTAAAAAAATCCCCTTATCTACATTAACTTGTGTGAGAACTCGGTGTCAAATGTATTCCTACTTCTTTTTAACTTAAAAGAGTGAAATGCACCTAAGCATGTTTGTAAAACGTATATGTTTGTACCCCAATTAGAAGAGAGAGAGAGAGAGAGAGAGAGAGAGAGAGAGAGAGAGAGAGAGAGAGAGAGAGAGGGGGATTCTTTTACATACCTACTGGAATAAGAAAATCTTAGCTGTCTCAAAGTTTAAAAATACGCATGTATTGAAGCCGTAAAGACCGACTTTTGTTTGATAACGAACATGTGGCTGCGTTGTTGTACTCGACAAAAATGCGTTTTGATCTATTTTGTCTATTTTTTATCCCGCTTTAGATGATTTGGTATATCCTTTATTTTTACCCTACTGTAGAGATTGTGGTCACAATTGATCCTCTCAAGCAGATTTGTTTGTGCTGAAATATGAAACTATAACATTTGAGCTCCCGTAGTTCTTTACATTCTATACATTTGCAGCTGGGTTTTTTAAACATTTGTGGCCGTAAAATTGGAGTGTGTTTGTATATTATATACTGGGTATGTAATTAAAACAATGTTTGTTTTAAATCATTTACCGTCTAAATTGCATAAATCATTAACTGCTATTGTTGATGACCACAGATTTAGCATGATACTTATTATTGTCTTAAATACTGTCACACTCAAACAACATGTTCTTAGTTTATAAAATTTTAAGTAATCTTTAGATACAAGTCATTTAACGTACATTAAAAAGGTTTGTTTTTCTTATTTGATAAACTAACATCAATTAGCTTATGCTATCTTCTTTCTATCGTTTTTATTTATAACCCTGTCGCGTGAATCTGAAATTTGTCATGATCCGCATTAAAAGGTAATGATTTATTTTGCGACGTGATTTAAGTATTGTTAAACGTTGCAATTTACATGAATGTTGGATTTGAAGGCTTGATTTGATGTACACTCCAGTTTATCAGTTTATCAGTTGTTGATTTGATCGTTATTTATTGAGTGAATGGTTAAGGTAACAGAACATAGTATGCTTTTTTAAATAGAGTACAAGTACAAGTTATTTAATGGAATGATTTGATGTTGTATATATTTGACAATTAAAATAGTATATCTTTGGCACTTTTCACAGAATTCCATTCAAACGTACCATAGTTTATAATTGTCTTTTAATTTCAAGCATGATGCAATTAAGTTTATGACACTTTATAAATTTAAATTTCATCATTTGGGATTAAAATGCCCAACGAAATATACCTTAAAATGACCTTTAAATTTCTCGAGTTCCCCACTTGTATAAACTAAAAAATGAGATACTTGATAGGTCGCCTGTTACATAGTTTGCGCATCAAGAGAATACACGGTTATGCCATATAGCACCACTTTTTTGTTGACAATAAAAGATCAACATCATCAAAAGAGTTTGAATCACTATGTCAATGATCACATGTACCATGTCTAATACTTAGCAATAACCATTAATGATTTTCATTTCGACTATATAAGCTTACACATTACAGATACACTTTTGTGAGTGAAGGGCACGAACTGCATTATCATTGTCTCTAAATTCTATACAAGGATTGATTAAGACCTTTTATGGTTATGATATATAATTCCTTCACTTCCTCATATATTGTTGTAGCAAACGTTTAAAATCTGCGTGTAGAATATGCGATTCATTGTTAACGCAAATTATGTATTGTTTTTATATTACATCATGTTAGATTATTTTCTTAGTCACAACAAATGCAGGATATAAACGATAGAAGCTTCTGGAATTGGATATCAGTTGGAACTCCGTTTAAGCAAGGCCTACCTCATCTTAAATGCACTTTGCTGAGACGCACGCATAAAGCTTATAAACAATGGCAAACTGCAAATCCTACGTTTTCATAGAGTCTATGTACCTAATCATTGTACAACCCATCCGGTTGATAGTTTACTGATTTCTTTAATAATGTGATTTGATTTCATATTTATTAAACTGATTTTTAAGGATCTGTAGAAGAACAATATCTAGTTGTTTGTTTTAGCGAAAACTTGTTATAGGTGATATATAGTTACGAAAGGGCATTAAACATGCGCCAACCCTAATATATATGAATAGACTATTACACATTTACGTGTACATTCACACCTTTGAAAAATCTCTCATTTTATCTGCCGTTACGCAAGGGCTCTGGTATATCGAAACCATTCTGTTTTGTCTAGTCATTAAACTTCACATGTAAAAATAGGGTTTTATTTTATTCCCACATATATTTATATTTCACCTGTGAAATGACTTGGTGTCTATTACAATCTGACTTTTTATCAACTTAAAGGAAAGAATTGCAAGATGTATCCAGCTTAACTGTAAAGCATATTTACTCCTGACTAGAGCTAAAGTAAAGAGCTAAACTCTAATGTGATATATAAATTACTCTTTTTTCCTATAAGCATATTGATATCTCAAAAATGTATCTTGACATACGCACAAAGAAGCACACTTCGTCGAATTCATTTGAATGATTTCAACTTCAAATACAATGGTAACTCAAGAAACTAGGCGTAGTTTGTAGATAAACATTAAATGGCGTATTGATGTGGTTACTTCATTTTTTAAGATTTTGTTCATCAATACCATATATTATCAATTGCTCAAAAATATTTTACGATGAAGATCTCCCAAAATTTAACATCAAAATCGACGATGTAGTGATCTATTTAATAATGCAGAATTGAAAGGTTCTTAAATGAAAAAATGACAATAACAAACCGTCATCCATCTCAAAAATCCATAAAACGAAATACAAATTCAAAGCAGAGCAACACGGACCTCCAAAAATATAGAGGTAGGATCAGGTGCCTAGAAGGAGTGAGCATCCTCTGCTGACCGGTCACACCCGCCGTGTTCTCTTTGTCGTAATCGGGAAAAACGGAAAAGTCCGTAGACAATTAGGTGATAAATTATGGTCTAACAATCAGTATGAAAAACGTCAGTCAGCATGCGACCCAGTGGATGATTTTATTTGCTGACAAGGTCGTTGTATCGACCATAAAACTTACGAAAAGATGACTTCAAACGAGCCTGTTAATAGTCCTGTTTTATCAACTTGTTTGTCAGTAGCTTGCCTCGCTTTAGAAACTGTTCATACGAAGAGCATGCCCTTGCGTATCGAATTAACTGAGAGACAAAAACACCATATGCAGGTGATGAAGGTATATTGCTACATAAGTAAGGAAAGTTGACTATAGAAAAATTGAAGTCATCGAGTTTATCATAAAGTTTGTTTTGTTGTTAGGTTACCATCTATGTCCATTTCCAGTAAAATATCCAAATATGAAACAGATGACGCAGACTCCGTGGTATCTTTTATTTCAAGTTCACTGGGATATATCGAGTTGACGTAAGTATGACAATGACAATTGTTAATTGATAATACGTCGTCGATATACCTGAATGTTGAGTTGAAGGCGACAGCGAGTGATTTATTTTTTTCACGTACAAGTTTCTTGAATAAATTCTGCTTCATAAGGATACAAAATTAGGTCTGCTAACACTGGGGCACAATTGGTACCCATGGGGATTCCAACAGATTGTTGGAAGACTTGATTTCCAAACACTACATAGATGTTTATCAGAAACTCAAGCATCTTTTTAATGTCAACTTCGGAGTATCTGTGTGTGCAATCAGAATGGTTTTTAACAAAATAATGTTTTAGATTTCCAATGACAAGGTTAGCATTTTTACGACTTCCATTTTTTTTTATTGAAGAAACAACTGTCGATGATATCAAAAAGCCTAGATTTTAATTTGTCATGGGGAATGGTTGTATAAAGAAATCGTACGTTCTGATGCTATTGATTTTGGTAAGGTTTTGTGACCTCAAAGTTTCTAATAATTCTTTAGAGTTTGTTAGTATCCACATCTAATTCACACTACTTCTGGAGTATATTGTTGTACAGTACTCTTGAAGTTTCTCCTTCACTACTGTAAGAATTTTAGTAAGGAGTAAAGAGAGAGGTTTGGTAGAACATTTACTGGAAACTGCTATATATCTCTGTTTGTAAGGACTTTTGTGAAGCTTTGGAATCCAGTACAAATAAGGTAAATCAAATTCATTTTGTTTATTGGGGATATTAAAGATATCCATAACCGATTTATGAATTTGAAGTATTTCCTGCTTGGAAAGGCTGCTATTGGTGTAAGTAGGATTGCCATGAGTAGAATCGAAATCTAGTTCTTTGAAAATGCAATTAATATAATGTGCCTTACAAACAAAGACAATGTTGTTACTTGCCTTATCAGCAGGGACCAATACATACTGATCGTACAATCTATCTAGTTCTTTTCTCACTTCTGCTTTATTGAAAACAGAAGGATAGATGGTTTTCATTGGACCTCTCAACCATTTAATACGAGATTTTAAGATACATCTGATGCTTTTAACCAACTCTGACAAGGTATCAAGGTCTTCTTTTGCAGATTTTGCCCATTGCTTGTCGTAATCTTCAACAGAATTCATGATATGTATAAAATTACGACGCCATGTGAAAGATCTAGGCTCCCTAAATTTTGGTCCTTTCATAATAAGTGATCTTAGGTCTTCGTTGTTAACTAAATTAACATCACCAGTAATGACGTGTCCGGCAGGACCATAGTTGTAGGGTGAAGAAAAACATGAACACGTTGTAGGATTATCTTTCAGATGTTTAATATTAAGGTCTTGTAGAGTTTGTTTGTAATTGAAGAGTTTGGAAGCAATGGTTGAAGTATGATTGTAGGAAATACAATGGGTTGACTTTATCTTGAGATATGGCGGAATGCAGGACTGAACTTTTTTGTGATTAAGAATATTGCTTATATTAACGGCATCGATTCCCTTGTTGGCATACTGCAGTTTAATAAAAATAACGTGGTGCATGAGCAGTATTTTCTGTTTGTGTAGGTTTAGAAAGCCGATGATCAGCAATATCCATAATCATGGATCCGAGTCTGTACTCCGGTGTAGAAAAATCAAAAAGCGACTTTTGCTTGACTTTTTCAAGAAGATTGTTTAGCTCTTTAAAAGGGACAGAGTAAAGTTTGGTGCGAATGTAATGGAGACCCAATTGTTTATTTACATAAGGTAATAATGAACCAAAGGAAACATTTAAACTAAAGCCTGTGGTTTGCATGGTTACAGGTATTAGGTAAAATAATGCTTTAAAAAATACATTTTGAAGCAACAATTCCTGTCGTTTATAAAATGATACGTCCACAAATCATCCGAGTGTAACAAGTGCCAGACACCTTAGATTCGGTTTTAGTTTCAGTTACGCACATCATACAGGGCATTCACTGAGTTTATTGACAAGAAACCTGTTGTGAAAAACTTGTGAGTTTGGTCATAGTTATAACATGGAGCTCCCAGTAAGATTGTGTCTTACTTTTTTAGGAATATTCCTGTCTGTTGGGCTGCTGCAGTACGAGTGTGTGAGTAATAGATTTTATATACTAATATCTATCGATCAACAATTGCACATGTGAACCATGAATATATTAGTATTTCTATTTTAATCTACCAGAAATGTATACATATGATATGAAGTTTTTAATCGTTTATATAAGTATATTTACATCTATTGTGTGTTTTCTCTTATATTTCCTAAGTAAACCTATATGGTTCAAAGATTTATAGAAACTGGCAATTTTAAAATCTACAGTATACAGTTTATCAATCGGTCGAAACCTTCCGCAACTTAATAAAACATCACGGACTGCATGAAATGACCATAATGATGTCAAACACAATTTCCCAAAGTGGGCTATGTATTTTATCTGCAATGTCGCTACATTCATATCACCAAAGAAACCATTTAATCGTTTAAGAATCACATTATTTACAACTATCTTCAGTGTAAAAAAAACAAGCTACATTGTGTCCACTATTATACACAATGTTGGGTTTGAATAAACATAAGGAATCATTGTAATAATTCTACATATGTTCTATTCATGTGATATAACATGCACCCTTATCGATTTAAGAAGGAAACTCTAGATTTCTAAAGCCAAAGTTTGATTAGCATTAAAGAAAAACCCGAAGGTTTTGTTTTTAAATCAAGTAAACGCATTTGTTACATGATATATGTTTGATTTCAACAGATTAAATACGGATGGTTTAAACTTGAATCATTGTTAATTTAATATCCTATGGTGCTTCAAATAGATATCTTACATACATATCATTGAATACATGACATTATATGTCTTGTTCTGAAATATATATTCTTTCCTTCTGTATGTTAACCGGGAAATAATTTAAATCGGAATTTAGTTAAACGTAGCGGTGTCATATAATACCATAGTGAGACTGGTTATATAGTGAGTCATCGCCTTGACGGAGGAAAGGCTATATAGTTTCTTCCCCATAACAGACCATAGTGAGGTTTCCACTTACGTGTTAGGTTTGAGTTTTATTTAACTGTAAGTTCATTAGAAACTGTTAATAATAATTCCCTCCTTTGCGTAAATAAATAAATATATAAATACTCGCATTAAATCATTTGATTTCATTGGATTGTATCCAAACAAGGACATGAAGGTCATTACAATTTAAGTCTATATGTACACAGGCAACTTCGCCACATATGATTCACATATGATTCACATATGTGGATCATATGATTTTTTTCATATGAGATCATAAAAAAGGGCATCATATGTGAATCATATGTGACAAATCATATGATCCACATATGATTCACATATGATTCACATATGATACCCCTTTCATATGATTAACATATGAAAATCTTATGTGTGTTTGAAGTTATTTTCATATGAAAGGGGCATCATATGTAAATCATATGAAACATACATATGTGTTTTTTCATATTTATCAAAAGGAAAATATGCACTTGTGCACACAGAAAATAAGGTATTTCTGCTTTAGATAAAATTTATCAATATATTTCTAAAGTTTGTAGATACATGCATATAGTTCTACAGATCCATCCCCAAAATGTCTTGTTTTCCATACAAAGAAATAGCTTATTTTACATAGTGCACATAATCTAATTACTCAAAGAATATAGAAAAACAAATTATCATTTGTCGATACATATATTCTACTTAAGAATACAAATTATTGGACATTTGATTTCATAAATGTATAAGTGCAGTCATGTATACCAATGAAAGTCATATCATGAGTAAATATACCAAAAAACATTAAAGTGTATATTACAAAACTTGAGTAAATGCAATGTCCAGCGCTTGTTTAGAAATCTCTGAACTAAACTGGAGAATTTCATGTTTTTGGTCCTGTTCTCTTGTTTTTCTGCTTGCTGTTCATGGTCATGAAATGGAATAATGGCCAGAATCTTCTTAGAATAAATATCTCTTTAATTCTTCAGTATCTCCTTGGTTGAAGACTACATTTTCTTTGGAAATATATGGTCCCTTCAAAATGATGAAAACAGTTTAATTTATAATGTACAATATTCACATCTTTAAATCAATTTCATTATAAATGAGAATAAAGCAATTTGCCTGAGAGATAGTAGACTTCATTAGTTTCTTTTTAATGACCTTTGCATGTGCTCATGATTTTGAATCTCTCAATAACTCTTGAATTTATTTGGAACTGAATGAAAAAAAATTAAACTTTTGATAGCAGCCATATAATACTTACCTTAAGCAAAAGTCTGGACCAATGAATCCCTCAGAATAAGTCACTTTTCAGAGAAGATTTGAGGCAATTGAAGCGACGACATGAATAAAAATTTTCTTGAATAATGTTATGGTATTATATGTACATGTAGCTCTGCGTCATTTTAACCCGAATTTTCCCTTAGGTAGTTGATCGTTTTTTCTCTACTTTCACTTTTGTTTTGTTTATTAAACGAAGTTTAACAGATAAACTGATAAATATAACATATATCTATCAAAGATATGAATTGCACATCTGATTAATCATCTTAATAATGTTTGTGCTACAATATTACGATAGTATAATGTAACCGTGGGTTTGTTTATTCCATTAAACGAAACACAGTCGTTGTGGGTTCGAATTGTGGATTCAAGTGTTGATTACTATTAGATAATCAGCAATCTATATAGCATTGCCTCTGACTTTCCAAGGTCATCATAGTCTCCAATGAAATAAATTCACATATATCAAACCAAGACCTTCACTCTCTGAATGCTAGAGTTGAATTTAATTATATAAAAAAATACAGACTGAACTCTCTAGGAATTTGACCCTAGAATTACCAATAGAAATCAAGAATACTTGTTATGACCAATAGAATGTCACTGACCTCTAAACTAGTTCTTATCTAAAACTGGTCCTAATGAATATTAAAATAAGCTAAGAAAGATAACTCTAATAATCAATTAGTAACTTCATGCTTAGTGAAATTAGTTGTATGTAAATGTACTACATGTATAGTGTATAGTTTAACTTTTAAGTTATTTTATTTATTTCCAACTATTTACACAGCCATTTGTGCCTCACGTGAAATTCACGTGAAGAGAGCTTCACGTGAATTTCACGTTAAGCTTCACGTTAAATTCACATGAAATTCACGTGAAATTCGTGTGAAGTGAAATTCACCTGAAATTTTTCATGTGAATTTCACGTGAAACATCTTCACGTGAAATTCATGTGAAAGTTCACATGATTTTCACACATTTTTAACGTGAAATCCCTTTCACGTGAAATTCATGTGAATTGATTCATGTTAATTTCACGTGAAATTTCAAACACCTGATTATTTTTTTTCAAGGTGTGCATTTTACTTCAGTACTGGCTGAGAGTTGTTGAACTCAATTTATAATACTTTCGATTACACCAAAGTGATATAACCAGATAACAGGAATGCATACAACAACAAAAACCCTTTAGCAATTTAACGTTATCTTAACATATATAAATAAAATAAAAAATGTATAAGCATATCAATAAAAGTCCTTCAACATACATGCTAATAATTTCAACTCGTGAAATATTATTTCAATGCTATTAATTTAATGAATTCCGGATTGAAGTCTGAATCGGCTTTGAATTAGTCGTGCTCGTGCCGACGTCACATTTTACGTCACAGGTTGAAGCAGAAGATGGACTGCACTGTGTATGTTATGCTGTGGACTGGTGTAACTTGGATGCCAATCTTGTAAGGTAAGCTGTATATTTTTAAAATAAAAAGTGTAGTGACCGCGTAGATCTTGTTGCAACGCTTAATATCTATCTCTATCCGTGAAAATTCTGTTTCACTTTGAACATTGACTGTCTCGAAGACGCGATCGACACTTGATGTGCCTACATTTATATTATACATATATAGCGTGATGCTGATGAGGATATTTCAATAAACTATGCAAATAAAATAATTTAATAACAGTTAACTAAAGGACACTGTGAAATAATGTTGATAATCAAATTAATTGAGATCGGTAGGTCTGTCAATCCGAATTTTCTCGGAAAGATCTTAAATATTACTAAAGCTGTGCGGGTTTGATAAATAAAAAAAAAACAATAAAATTTTATGAAGAGTAAAAGCATTGTGTTTCATACATATGTATTTATTGAAGGTGCAGCTAGATACAGTGGCATCGGAAGAAAATTGAAAGTGGAAGGGGAGACTTGACTTCGCCAACAACGATAGATGAAAACAGGATAGATCAGCTGTATTACGGATGATCATGTTCTGGTTTCGGTGAGTGACTTATCTAGGCCTAATTGTTTAACGTAATCGGCGATTGTTTGTAGTTTCCCTCTTTTTTAAACAATTAATGTACAACTGTCTTCTTTTTTTTCTTTTTAAAGAAAAGTAGGTTTAAAAAAATGATTTATCACTTTGTAATCATGAACATAGTTTCTTTGTTATTTTATCTACCATCTAATTATTATTTTTTTTTTTCAAGGAATTACATCATGTTTGGAAGGCATTGTCTTCATATGCAGTCTTACACAGAGTCTATCATTGAAATACATTGTGTCTCTTTAGAATATTAAACTATAATTGTGAGTATTCAAGAACATTTAGCTATAAAGCATTTTGTAGCATTTTTTAAAGTATTAAAGTTACAAGATCTATATATTTATACCAAGAAAAAAATTGTATATGTATGGTAATAATTCTTACATTGATACAGTATGTAAAGATTGTTGTTTACTATTAATGTATTTTTAAAAAATTATACAACTGCACCAAATGCCAATTTGTAAATGTACAACTTTTGATATGCTTGTTTGGTAAATGACAGACGTACATTTTTGTAGGTTTCTAAGATGTGGTTGGACATAACCAGAAGATTAAAACATTCCTCTTAAATTCAAAGGTTATAATCTCCGCACTGCAGCTGATATGATAGGGACAATGATCCAAGGTAATATTTGAAAAGTTTTTTAGCTGGATTGTTTGTATGAAGAATAAAATACCATTTTGAATTTTAAAAGCAGTTTAAAGATTCAAGAATGAACAAAGATATTAATATATTAGAATTATATTACATGAGGTTAAATGAGGATAGTACTGAATTTCCTCAAGAATAAATTTTTCAGTACTTTTTAATCTTGCTTGTCAATTTTATAAATAATGTTTAAAAACTCTAACCCAATCTATCTTATCACTGATTATAATTATAAACATTTAAGAAATTATCCCAATATGCCTTTACAGAATAAAACACTGACAAAGGAGAACGTTGAGGTGGTAGACAGAAGACAACTAAGATGAGGTAAAAGTTGAAAAGTTAATGTTGTACAACCCTACAGGAAAAAACGAAATGCTAATGATTGAATTTGCTCTCTCTCTCTCTCTCTCTCTCTCTCTCTCTCTCTCTCTCTCTCTCTCTCTCTCTCTCTCTCTCGTTTTGCATCTTTTTCATTGTTTATTTTACCTATCGACCTTATGTTTTGAATTCCAATAAATAAAAACAGTACACCTGAGTATACTAAGAATTATAAGCAAAAACGTTTTCACATCATAGGTTTTATTTCATATTATAATGGAAGAGCTTTAGAAGCATTGTGTAAAAAAATTACTAAATTGAATTTTTTTTTTCTCTTTCAGATTGAAGCACCAAAGAGTATCTTACATCTTTTTGTAATACAGAGAAAAATAAAGCTTAAAGAATTTTATATCAAAGTTTTACTGTTTATTAAGAGGTAACTGCCAGGGTTTGTGATATGAATGATTCATATGTTTGGATCCAATGGAGGCATTGATTTCGAAATCAATTGACAAATTGAATATATTAATGCAAATGATCAATACATGTTTAACAAAGCTTGATTAAGAACTCAGATTTTGAATATTTAAATGTCCTTATGTTGTAGAGGTACAATTATATTTACAAGTGCACATGCTTGAAAATTAATGACAAAACAACTAATGAGGTGTATTTACCATCATTTGAGTGTAAAAACCTAATGAAAAGGCTAAAGAAAGCTATTAGACTTCACGTGAAATTCACGTTAATTTCACGTGAAATTCATGTGAAAAATTTCATGTGAAATTCGTGTGAGTGCTCTTTTCACACGAATTTCACGTGAAAAATTTCATGTTAATTTCACGTGAAATTAACGTGAAATTCACGTGAGGCACAATTGCCTGTGTACCCAATATTAAGATATTTTATTTCTTAATTTTATTTACAGTTTATAACAAGTAAAATAACACATTATCACATACTCCCCCCTGTTGAAAAAAATGACGTCCTCGTCATTAGGAGTATATGCATAAACAGAATTAAAACACATTTACTTGTTCATAATATTTGCAATCAACTGAATAAAAACATTTTCATACTTTTTATCAGTGGTTGCCATAAGTTGCTGTAACATAGACACTCTTTCTTTCCAGTCATCTGATACTTTGTAGCAATGGTAATCAGTTAAATGACTGGGTGGTTTACTTACCCGTTTACTTCTTCTGACTGATCTATGCGACTCTTCCTCATCCTGATCTATATCGGTATCATGTTCTTGAACATGATTTTCTACTTGTTCATGTTCGTCTGGTGGAGTAACTTCCGCCTCCTCCTGGGCTCCGGAGTTCCCAGTTTCCATCACCTGATTCTCCTCTCTAACCTCAGTACATGTACGCCTAATGTCAGTTGGGACATTTTTATGTACTATCCTTACCAGCTGGTAATCTGAATCTGAATCATCATCCGAGTCGTCTGAGTCAGTTTCTACAGCCTTCTCTCTAATAGGCTGTTTTATCTGTCTCGGTCCTGGTATTCTTTGTCTTGGTCGTGGTTGTGGCTTTGGTCTACTGGTACTTTTCTCACTAATAATCTCTTTGTTACTGGATGTAACATCTGTACCTAAATAGCCAATTGGAAGTAATAGGTTTCTGTGTAATGTTCTTTTCTTTCCTTCTCCATCCTCTCTTTCTACGACGTAGACTGGAATATCCGCATTTGGCTGTTCCGTCACTATGTACGGCTTTTCCTCCCATCTATCCATTATCTTATGCTTTCCCTCAAAAACTAAAATTTTTACTAACACTCTATCCCCTATATCTATTCTTGCACCTCTGGCTTTAAGATCATATCCTTCCTTCTGCTTTTTCCTTGCTCTATCTGCCACATCTTTTGCTATTCTAAAAGCATCCTTCATCCTAGCCTTCAAGTTCTTGACATAATCATTTAAACCTTTAAAATCTTTTCTACTGACACTTAAAGCTAAATCTATAGAGATTCTCGGATGACGTCTAAACATAAGAAAATATGGTGTTTGGCCGGTACTTTCATGTCTTGTACAATTGTACGCTGAAACTAATGGTGCTACATATTCCTTCCACTTGGTTTTCTTGTCTGGGTTCAAAGTTCCTAACATGTCAAACAATGTTCTATTAAAACGCTCCGTCATTCCGTTTCCAATCGGATGATAAGGTGATGTCCTGGATTT
Organism: Magallana nippona; assembly: GCA_033439105.1. Taxonomy (NCBI): domain Eukaryota; kingdom Metazoa; phylum Mollusca; class Bivalvia; order Ostreida; family Ostreidae; genus Magallana; species Magallana nippona. The sequence goes on along the minus strand of CM065920.1, from coordinate 1,162,198 downwards.
CTGAGTACCTGTAATTTTACAAATTTCATGAATGATCTTACCTGTAAAATTAGCCCCTTGATCTGAATGAAGTCGATTCGGATAACCATAATGAAAGATGAAGTTCTTAAGTAATGCTTCTGCTGTAGTTCTTGCAGTCATGTTTCTGGTTGGTACAGCTTGGACATATCTAGTAAAGTGATCTGTAATAATTAACATGTGTTGATATCCTCCTGATGATTTTTCCAAAGTGACATAATCCATACAAACCAACTCTAATGGATAGGTGGTATTGATATTAACTAGTGGTGCTATTTGGTTGGTCTGTGATTTCCTGTGAACACATCTGCTGCATGACTTAATCCAGTTCTCTACATTCTGTGTCATACCTGGCCAAAAGAATCTATCTCTAAGCAATGACAGTGTTCTGTCTCTACCTGGATGTCCAAATTTGTTGTGAATTTCCGTCAGTACAAAGTTTATTTGGTTTGCAGGTACTACTAACTGCTTTCTTATTTCATCATCAATTTTGATTTCCTTGAACAGAATATTGTTTTCAATGAACAATTTATCAAAATTTCTGTTCAGGACAAGTGGCAAAAATTGCGCACAAATTTCATCTGGCCTAGGTTTCCTTTTGCTTCTTACTACCTTCTTCCAGATCCTTAGAATCTCGTCTTTGTCCTGTTCTTTAGCCCAGTTAATGTGCGGGGTAACAATTTTCAGTGATGAACCACTATCTTCCAGATTCTCAAAATTGTCGTCTAATACCAGACTCTCTACATAAGGTTGTTGTTGCAGAGTTTGACAAATGGCTTTAATACAGCTAGGTACGATTATATCTGCACCCAATGAGTCTATCTGTTTTGTGTCTGATAGTCGACTTAGTCCGTCTGCGTCTGAATTGTTCTTACCAGGTCTATCACAAATTTCTAAATCAAAATTGGATAGCGCTGCTAACCACCTATGCCCCGTCCAGTCTAACTTGGCAGTTGTCAGAATGTACGTCAAAGGATTATTGTCAGTAAACACTGTCGTTTTCCGTCCATAAAGATAATCAGATAATTCGGTCACCGCCCATTTTAAAGCCAAAAATTCGAGTTTGTGTGCGGGATAATTTTTCTCCGACCTACTCAGGCTTCTACTTGCATAGCTAATAACTCTATTGTACTTACCTTGTTTTTGATAAAGAACAGCCCCCAAGTCATGATGACTTGCATCTACATGTAATTCAAAAGGTTCCTGATAGTTTGGAAATCCCAAAATCGGAGGTTGAGCTAAGTGTTGTTTCAGTTGTTCAAAAGCTTCTTCTTCCTCTGATCCCCACTTCCACTTCTGCTGTTGAACCTTGTGGCCTTTCTTTTTGATAGGATTTGGAAATAATGCAGTGAGTGGTTTGGCAATCTTACTGGAATTCGGTATAAACCTCCTATAATCCCTATAAATTTCCTTACCTCCTCGGGTGATTTAGGTTTTGGCCAGTTTAGAACTTTCTCTGTTTTCTCCGGATCTGCTTCTATTCCTTTCTCTGACACTATGTGGCCTACATACTTGACCCTCTCTTTGCAAAATACACATTTCTTTGGTGATAGCTTCAATCAATTTTTCTGAGTTTGTCAAAAACCATTTGTAATCTCTCTAAATGTTCTTCCATTGTTTTTGAAAAAATAATCAGATCATCCAAGAAAATAAAACAGATTTTTAGATGTAACTCCCCTAAACATTCCTCCATTAATCTTTGATAAGTTGCTGGTGAATTAGATAACCCAAATGGCATTCTATTGAATTCGTAAAACCCTAATGCTCCGACAGTAAATGCGGTTCTTTCTTTGTGCTCTTTTTTAATTTCCACCTGATGATATCCTGATTTAGCATCCAAAACGGTAAAGTACTTGTTTCCTGATAAATTCTCTAAAATTTCTTCTATTCTAGGTAAAGCGTAGACATCTTTTTTGGTAATACTGTTCAATTTCCTATAATGTATACACATACGGAGTTCATTGTTCTTCTTCCTTACCAAAACAATATTGCTTGAAAATGGAGACTTGGACGTTCTTATAATGCCTGTGTCCAGAAGTCCTTGCAAATGATCTCTCACCTCCTGGAACATTGCCGGAGGGATTCTTCGGCACCACTGCTTAAAAGGAGTATCATCTGTCAACTCAATGCAGTGCTGCACTGTTGTCACATGGCCTAGATCATTTGAGTTCCAAGCAAAAACATCTCTGTTCTTGGCAAGTAGTTCTCTTAATGCATCAAACTGATCTCTTGTCAGGTTGTCTGTGTTGATATTCAATGTGTCAATATCCTGTTGTTGTTCACTCTCATCATCATTTTCTTGTGATGCTTCGATACTAACAGGTTGAATTTTAGCTATAATTGTTCGGGGATGAATCTTTATTGTCTGCGTTGTGACATTACTAAGTACGATTGGTACCTGGCTATTTGTATTTCCATAGTCATACATAATAGCAGTTGGTGTCACATCAATATCTTATTTTCCTTTGTTCATCTGTATCTGCTGAATAATAGCACATGTTTTGTTGTATGGCAATTTCTTCTCCATAAATCCGTCAATGCTCTTGAAACTATTTGGTGGTATAATGACAGGTTCCCGATTTGCTGATCTGATGACTGCTAGCCTCAATTCCTGTTTCTTAAGTCGTTTCTCCCTGAGACTGAATGCTATGTACCAATTTACCTAGGATTAGCTTTCTGAAGAAATCTTTCACCAAAATCTGCTTTAGTGTCTTCTATCAAAACTTTCAGTATGTTGGTTCCTAGTAAAATTGGAACTGTTGAATGATAATCAGTATCATCAACAATTAAAAACAATCCTGTATGTTCTTTTTCACTTCCTAATCCATCGGATTGTAATTTCACCTCTATACATCCTTTGTAGGGCAAAATGCTGCCATCAGCACTTTTTAAATTGAACATCTCATGTAGTTCTTGTATAGGATGATTTCCCAAATATTTCTCATGGAAGGATGCTGCCATAGTAGATACAGTAGAACCCGTGTCTAGGAGTGCTGTTGTCTGAATATTCTCAATCTTAATTAAAACTTCTACTGGCTCTCCTACTAATTGATGACGCTGTTTATTCGTCTGCAGACCTACTTGACGCGTCTCGCAGTAGGCCTCCTCATGTTTTAACCTTGAGGTCTCCTATGATCTAAACGTGCCCTGCATCCATATTGAAGATGTCCCTGTTGTCTGCATCTGTAACATGTTACATCTTCTGCAGATTGTCTCCCTTGAAATTGTCCTTGTCTATAAAACTGACCTCTTCCTCTAGTATTTCCTCTGTAATTCTCAAATCTAGGAGAAGAATACTGTAGCGGCTTATCCTTGTTCTCGTTTGAATATGCTCGCTTCTTTATATCTAATACATCTTTATTAAGGTTTTGAATCATAGCCTTAATTTCTTCAATTTCCTCTGTTGTTGATATCGCTTGAGTCCTTTCAGCTTTCCTTGACTTCTTCCTCTGAATCATTTCTTCTTCTTTGATCCTTATTTCATGCCTCAAGTCATCAAAGTTTTGTGTTTTGTCAAATATAAATGCTGTGGTGTCTTTCAGCTCTGGTCTTAATCCTTCATAAAACATGTTTTTGAGCATATCATTTACAGCTGCGGCTTGAACTAATCCTTGTTTTTGAGCATGATTTAATAGATCTTCCAAACTGCAACCCCTTGCTGCAACATTTTCATCTTCCTGCTGTCTTGCAGAATAGAATTTTGACAAAACAGTTGCTTTACTATGTATGGTGCCATAAACACTCTCAAATTTGGACAAAATATCAGTGATATTGGTATCCGGACCCAACACCATGACAATTCGAGCTGCATCACCCTTCAGTGACCTCCTTATTGCCTGGGATATAACTGATTCAGAGTAATTTTCCTTAAGTAAGCATTGCACCTCATATTTCCAAAGATCAAAATTTGTGTCTCCTTTCTTATCCCCACTGAAGATTGGCAGTCTAGGATTTTTTTCCAGAACTTGAGATGTTGTATTTCTTGCAGTTGCACCCTCTTCTGAAGATGATTCATGTTTAACTTTAGGCTTTGCTCCTTTTTGAAAATCATCTAACCACTGTTTAAATTGTTCAGGTGTATCGGCTTTAAGTTTTATACCCATCTCGGTGAAAACTTCTGTCATAGAATCAATATCCTTTTGTTGTAACATGTTGAAACTTTGATTGAATTTGTAGAATTCAAAGGAACAAATAATATCGCATGTAACTAAAATCACAAAAGTACATGAAACTGAATGCATTCGCAGTCACTGCAAAAATAATGCCACTAACTCACACGCGACACAAAAACCGAAGAAATTTCGCGCAGCTTCGAATGAAAATACACGTCGGATTCGGAATTTTTAACGTTTCGCACAATTTTTTTTTATTTGAAGTGAAAACAAACTGTTATTACAATTTGTTTCCTGAAATTTGCGTTAACTGCTTAAGTTTAAATGTTTATACCAGTTTTATTTTATGTTATTTTTAAACCCCAACAGACAGACAGACAATGACTGACCTTACTTATGTTATGTTATAATGCCCTTGTTTGGTTTGTTTACACTGTTTAATGAACTGTTGTTTAAGGTTTATGTTTTAAAATTTTTATGTTTGCTTGTACTTTGTATTTGTATGTGCTCAAAGTTTCAGTGCAGTGAGATTAGTAATTTGCTTATCCTAATCAAGTCTTATCTAGACTCTCTAAAGTCTTATCTAGACTATGCTAAACCAAAAAAAAATAACAAACTGAACTGAAATCAAATATCAATCAAGCCAAAACCCCAAAAATATCTTACCAAAGAACTGTAATACTGTCTGGTCTACAATGGAATGTTTCAGGTCAATGTAGATAGTTGTTAATACTGATGTTAGAAAAATTAACCACTTTCCTTACTCAGCTTCAGTTACACTATCTCTCTCTCCTACTTTCACTTTGACAAAATTGCAAAAATAAATAAATAATAAATAAATTCACATTCACATTAAATAACTTCAACAAAAAGTAAAAATGCACTTATGAATAATTGTAGGCCTGCTAAATTAAATAAATGATACTTGTTATTATTTAATAAATGAAACAATTATCAAAATATTGCTACAACATGTGGAAATCAATCAGCTGTTCGACGTTTGTCACCACGTGGGTTTCCTCGGAATTGGGTCAAATAAAGTTGAACACAGTATATGCATGTATTGCAATACAAGGATTGTCTATGCAAAGTTAATATCAGTTGGTTATGCTAAGTCTTTGTTATCTTAGTCTTACCACAGAATCTTCAGTAATTGTCCGTACAAAGGCACAGCACAGTTCGCTGTCTATGTTTACAGTCTTTCGGAATACTTCCTGTATTTACCAATGTCACTCACGACTTCAGGTGTCCTCGGAATACCCCCTACGTCACAACACCAATTGGCGGGAATTCAAATCACTCATCTTTGTGAATACCACGTTGGGCGCCATTCTGTAACCGTGGGTTTGTTTATTCCATTAAACGAAACACAGTCGTTGTGGGTTCGAATTGTGGATTCAAGTGTTGATTACTATTAGATAATCAGCAATCTATATAGCATTGCCTCTGACTTTCCAAGGTCATCATAGTCTCCAATGAAATAAATTCACATATATCAAACCAAGACCTTCACTCTCTGAATGCTAGAGTTGAATTTAATTATATAAAAAAATACAGACTGAACTCTCTAGGAATTTGACCCTAGAATTACCAATAGAAATCAAGAATACTTGTTATGACCAATAGAATGTCACTGACCTCTAAACTAGTTCTTATCTAAAACTGGTCCTAATGAATATTAAAATAAGCTAAGAAAGATAACTCTAATAATCAATTAGTAACTTCATGCTTAGTGAAATTAGTTGTATGTAAATGTACTACATGTATAGTGTATAGTTTAACTTTTAAATTATTTTATTTATTTCCAACTATTTACCCAATATTAAGATATTTTATTTCTTAATTTTATTTACAGTTTATAGCAAGTAAAATAACACATTATCACAATAATATAGGCCTACTGGTATGGCCCAACGTGTGTACCGATATTCTCACATACATATATAATTATCAGTACGGTGAGTGAATAGAAAATTTATGACAACCAGATTGAATAAATCTGTTGTGCAAAATAAACTTTAAGTTAATGAATTGGGATAGGATAATGACAATCTTACCTTAAAATCGCTCTCATCCTATCTTCTGCTTCGGTGACGTAAAATGTGACGTATGTGACAAAACGAATTTAAAACCGATTCCGGTTCAATTCCCGTAATGAGATTCAAATATTTTTTTTTAGATAATTTTTTTCTCATGGTTACTTATTCGTTTCAAAACGGATAAATGTGTATACGTATACATATATTTTAAAATTGATTCTTCTAACACGCACGTCTGCCAACACACATGTACTACATGCATTAGCTGTGTCATTATTGTACATTAAACCTAAATACGGCGTATACAACGTTACAGGATTTGTAAACATTAAATCATGTTGTTCAAATCTGATTATATTAATAATATGCAATTTAAATAATTTTTTTATAAACACTAAAAAATTATTATGAAATTATTAACACGGATTTCTTTCATATGATTCTCATATGATTACGGTTGTGTTATACATATGATCTTCATATGAAGGAATTTTCATATGTGAATCATATGTATATTGCTTCACGTGATCCACATATGAGTGTTCATATGATTCTCGTATGCTCTGCCACATATGATACTCATATGAATCGATATGCATATGATACACATATGATTATCATATGATTATCATATGAAAGGCAATACATATGAGAATCATATGTGGCAAAATTGCCTATGTACCTATATTTAGCCGGAAGAATGGCTATATATTGAGATTTCCCCGGGCAGGGGAGGGAGCTGGGTTCACTATGTAGTAAATTTCATTATACAACTTCAATTTCTAATTCGACTGCATTGGTTTAAAAAGAGCAAACATTTGAATGATCATATATATATGAATTTAGATAGCGGTGGAACACAGATCAAGGAGAACAAAGACAAAATATGCTGACTTTGTAAATTATGGCGTAGGTCTACGATACAATACATCGTTTTTAAAATGTTATCAAATCATTCTAATTTCAAGGCATAGTTCTTGCAGAAACTGTATTTTTACCCTTATCAGTTACATTTAATTTCTGCACCAAAGAGTTCCACTTTAGATTATTGTTGCTTTTTGAAACGCCCCGGACCGTTGTACGTGAGTGAAGTTCGTAATAGTGTAATTGAGCTCTTCTGTCATCTATTGTACACAGTATTAAAGAACCCAGTATTAAATATCGACCTAGTCTGTTCACCTCTAGAATGCAGACTGTCGTTATGTTGAAATAACATTTTAAACTCTGGAATGTTAATCTTAGAATGATTAGAAAGAATTTACAGAGGTGGTTTATTTTATGTTCATATATTTAAGAAGACCTAGTATATGCTGATTAATTTATTAATTAGATTGATGTTTTATGCATGTTTCAATATCAATTTGTTTCGAACATTCCATTGTTTCAATGAATATGGTTTTCGCTCTAAGTTGGCAATGGTCCGTACCTAATATATTTACTTTTGATCTTTTTATTAGTTTTTATTCAAATAAAGAGAGCAAGCTGTCAGTAATATTGTCTAAAATGTTGACACTAGAAAAAAAAATGCAGTTCGAAACTCAGGTTGACATCTCTTTGAAAACGATTTTTAAAAAAAATGCATTAATTAAAACTGAGTCTAATAAGCAATTAAATAATAAAACAATAGGGGTGTTTTAGTTGTTAAAATAAACTTCATATGATAGAAAAGCTAGTACACCAATAAGAACAGAATTACAGTCAGTGAACAAATTACAAAGACCGTTTCAACCTTCATGTGTGTGATGAAGCTTTCCTAATATTGTATATCAATTTATGGGAGTTGATTTAAATAAACTCTCCTAAGCAGTTAACATGGCAAACCGGAAGTAAAACAATGTTTGGACCTAACCACAAATCATCACCGCTTACAAGACTTGAAAATAATCAATAAATTCTATGTATATACTTCAAAAATATTCAGATTTTAAATGGTACAAATAATTTAGATATTTTTTGTAGTCGTATACTAGTATATTCCTACGCCAGAGTTCAATAAGACTGATTCGCTGGGATTACAAAAGCACCATTTCTAGAGCGGTAGTGATTGGAATAAAGGCCAAATCTAAAGATAGAACCAGTCCTCGCGTAGACTAGACTTTGAATAATACATAACATGATTCATATGGGGTTTTTCGTCTATAGCTCGGAATTCATGTCGAAAAAGCCCGCGAAATCATATTAGAAAAATTGTGAATAATTATTCAAATACAGCAAAGAAACTACTTGTCATGCGAAATTGCATATCGTTGATTTTAATATAAACAATAATCAAGTAAATCAACTCCTGTCAGTACTTCAGTACTTTGATTTATATAATTCATCAAACTAATTTGTAAACATTTAAGTGACACAAAACTTAGATACCAAACTGTATGTATACATTTATGGGTACAATATAAAAGTTCTAATATTCGCTCTTTTATCTGTTCGTAAACGATTGACCATGCACACAAGATGAACATGTGCAATTCAGTCAGCTGACTTTGATCTCAACATTCTGCAAAAGATACTAAATGACAGAACATGCTTGTCCAAATAAATAAAATGGTTTTTATGATTAAAATGCATGTACGTTACACGTGTATTTAGAAGTTATGTAGTATTTCTTACCTGGTTATCTGACTTTTATGTATATTTAAACATCAGATTGCATTTGATTTCAACATATAAACATTCCACTACGGTACAGGGTTGCTTTCCGAAACAATATGTCACCTTGTACATGAGTGAAGTTCGTGATAGTGTAATTGATACATTCTTCAAGCTATTGTGCAGAGCATATCATAATCCAGACATAAGTATACATATGTTAATGATCAGTTTTCCATTTGAATGCAGACTGTCGTTGAAGTAAATTACAAACCTAAACCTTGAATTATCTTTCGGTACTGCTAAAAAACAATTTCCACAGAGGTAGATATTTTGCTGTTTAAATAGCCGACGAAAAAGTTATATTATCTGCAGTTTACACTGATATACTAATTTGAATTTTATTATTTTCTGTAACTCGCAATGACATTTCTTTGCATACTCGGTGCAGTTAAAATGAAGTAACTTTTTTAACTCAGTGCTGACCAAGTACGTCCTTTATAACCATGCAATCCTTTATTCAAAGCAAAGAAAACTTTTATCCACGGTTCCTACATACATTGTAGAAAAACAGTTGTAGTTCGTATTATCATTCTCTTTTACGATAAATTACCAACAAAATCATATGTAGCATGTTTGCATTTATTCACTTTTATCTGCATAAAAAGTGTCAAAACTTTGCTCTACGACTGGTTAAGTCGTTGCGCAACCCAAAATGCGATATTTTTGTAGATAGATTATCAAATAAGAGAAAGGAAGTAAGCATCTTCTTATTGTGTTTCGTCTGATAGTGAAAATATTCGTGATTTACGAAAGAGGCATTCCACGGTATTAAGGGTGTCATACCCTTGTTTTATTACATGTACATGCATTGTATATGAGGTAATCTCTATCGCAGAAACAACTGACTGAAAAAAATGTAAGAGAAAAGTTTTCAACATTTATATTATCACAAAATTAAAGTACTTTACAAAATGCAATCTAAATTGTAAAAATGTATGGTTTCATTGAAGCCTCTCATATCTTCTATTTAATTCATACGTGTACAATTGACAATATTCAGAATTTTAATACATGTACATGTATGTGCTAATAAGTCAGCCTTTTGTTATCGTAAAAATCTAGAGAGAGGATTCAACGGCAATAGACCGTACATTTACATAGAACGTAAAACAATTAATGGCAAATAATGCTTATAAAATTCCGGCAATGTTTAACTGGATATTGCATAAAGTCTCTGTGATTAAAAATTTGTTGGAAAGCGGTATCAAATGTGTCTTCCCACTATGCCAACATTTTGAAAAAAAATATATATAGAAAACAGATGTTGGCTAATTGGGAATAGGGTGTAGATTTAGAACAATAGAATTTAAGTACAGGTAAGCTATTGTCTGTTTCCTACAGGGGCAATTTAAATGCTAAAGACCACTTTGTAAAGACAAATAATTGCATTTTAAATAATAATACACCGGGGGATTTTTAAAACATAAAATTAAAAAAAGTTTTTAAAAAAATCTTTTAAAGAAAGCTTGATTATTTACATGTTTATAATGCAGAATATTTACTATATTATTTTATTTTTAATCTTTGTTAACTTATAAATATTGTTCATTTTGAAGGAAAAAACTTTATTTTAAAGATTTTAAACACATACTCTACTTTCAATTTATATGTATTTTATAGATCAACTTCATTTTTTCGGGAAAACAATTCCACAATTAGCATTGCGCACAGGAACCCTTCATACAAAAAAAAAATAAATAAAATAAAACTGTTTAGTCAAATTTTAAGAAAATTCACTTGCAACTATGGATGTTCCATTGCCAACTGTTTGAGTTGATTTTTCCCAATAAATTGTCTACAATTTACAATGTTCTACTAAAAATAGCAAATTTCTCATGTTTTACATGCTCAGTTGCATGATCAGTGGTACATACTCAAGCCAAATTTAAACTATCATTACCTAAAATAAAGTCAATAATCAATAGATCTGTTTTTGTCTTCAACAAAAAGGAAGGGCTTTTCGACAGCCCTTTAAACCCTTTATCTAAATTGTTAGAAAATTTCCAAAATTTTGTATTACAAAATTTGAACGCCTCGGTATTAACAAATTGCCATACATAAACTCGCAAGAACTTCAAATGCCTAAAGAAAGATAACTCCAGATCTTTATGTGTTATTTGCAGTTGAAAATTATTAAAAATTAAAAATTGGGAAAGTAATCATTTTCTGTGAGCAAAAAGATTGGTATGTCTAAAGTTTTAATCATTATCCTCCATTGTGCAAAGCGAGATAACTCTTGAAATTTAATTTTTTTAACTGTGATTAAGTTATCAATTTCAGGCCCTTAAAACCCCTATAAGGAGTCAAAAAGTGGCCCCTCAGACCATAATTTTTCAATTGCACTCTTTATTTTGAACTATAAACCGAACATTTTTCATAAATCGAATGAAAAATAAAAAGGTTACAGCTTAAGGGCTGTTTTCAGCTTTAGCCCCTTCAGATCCCTTATTTTTGGGAATTTTATTTTCAGAATCTTTTCCGGTCTGCGCAATAGGTTCCTTATTGTAAATATGAAATATAAAAATATTTGGTTGAAAACTGTTTGAGGAAACGTTACATGCGTGAATTCAATTTAACATAGAAACTGCCATAGACCATCAAAGACCGTGTAACATAAAATGATAACATATTTTATAAAAATTTTCACATACATGAGCTTGTAAGAACTTTAAATACCCAAAGAAAGACAAGTCTAGAACTTTATTTCCAAATATATCGTTTATTTCTTGTAGAAAAGATTTAAAAATTCATATGTTAGAAGATACTAATTTTTAATTCAATACTTTTGGTATACCTTATCTTTTATTATGCAAAGCGAGATAACTCTTGAAATTTAATTTTTTGAATTGGGATAAAATTATCATTTTCAGGCCCTTAAAACTCCTATAAGGAGTCAAAAAGTGGTCCCTTGGAGCATAATTTTTAAATTGTACTCTTTATTCTAAACTATCAACCGAAGAGATTTTGAAAATCGGATGACACATAAAAAAGTTACAGCTAAAGGGCTGTTTTGAATTTTGACCCCTCAAGATCCCTTATTTTTCGGAATTTCATTTTCAAAACCTTTCCCGGTCTGCGCATTAGATCATTTATTGCACATGTAAAATATAAAAATATTTGGTTGAAAACTGTTTGAGAAAACGTTGCATGCGTGAATTCAATTTAACATAGAAACTGCCATAGACCATCAAAGACTGTGTAACATAAAATGAGAACATATTTTATAAAAAAATTCACATACATGAACTTGTAAGAACTTTAAATACCCAAAGAAAGACAAGTCTAGAACTTTATATCCAAATATATCGTTTATTTCTTGTAGAAAAGATTTAAAAATTCATATGTTAGAAGATACTAATTTTTAATTCAATACTTTTGGTATACCTATAGCTTTAATGCTTATCTTTTATTATGCAAAGCGAGATAACTCTTGAAATTTAATTTTTTGAATTGGGATAAAATTATCATTTTCAGGCCCTTAAAACTCCTATAAGGAGTCAAAAAGTGGTCCCTTGGAGCATAATTTTTAAATTGTACTCTTTATTCTAAACTATCAACCGAAGAGATTTTGAAAATCGGATGACACATAAAAAAGTTACAGCTAAAGGGCTGTTTTGAATTTTGACCCCTCCAGATCCCTTATTTTTCGGAATTTCATTTTCAAAACCTTTTCCGGTCTGCGCATTAGGTCATTTATTGCACATGTAAAATATAAAAATATTTGGTTGAAAACTGTTTGAGAAAACGTTACATGCGTGAATTCAATTTAACATAGAAACTGCCATAGACGATTTTCATCGGCTCATAAAACCGGAAGTGCTCAATAATTTTCAATGAAACTTAGAATATATGTTAATTGCTACTATCTAAACAATGTCTTTTCGTCATGTAACATTACTAAGGTTTTTTTTAATCTTTTGTTTTTTCATCCCCCTTTTCTCAAGTTTGAGGCCTTATATCTCAAAAACGGTAAGCGATAAAAAAAAAAGCTTACGCTTACAATTTTGTACAACTTTAGGTGATACATTTAATTTTTAAATTTGAATTCTCTAACTCAAAAGCTAAGAAAGATATTGCATTTCAACAAATTTTCAGTATTTTCTTTTGGAAAACCGAAAGTACCGAAACTGGAAGTCCAAAACCTGACATATGCGTGTCATTAAGAATTGCTATAAGTCCAAGCAATTAAAACTGCAATATCCTCTACAGTTTTCAATAAAACTTTGACGAAACTTTGTCGAGAATAATCATCATAAAAAAGACGAAAACAATAGGTCTTTTCGACCGAAAGTCGAAAAGCCCTAAAAAAGACAAAAACAATAGGTCTTTTCGACCGAAAGTCTTAATTATTACACACAATGTAAAATAATTCGAATACCGGAATATATTTGTTTTCAGAGTTAGGTATTTGTTATCATTCATTTGATAACATTCATTTCTCATCATTCGTTTTCCCCACATGAATCATATATATTAAACTTATAATTGTAAACTAATCAGTATCATTATCTTTGACAATTACAAGTCTGTATGTTAGTAATTAGAACAGACTATACCCAGGTAAACACAGGTATATACTCAGGTGTGAAAATTAAAATGTTGGCCATGTTGGAATTGAGAGTTTCAGAATATTGGCTAAGTGGGAATAAACCGTATCAAAATACGCTCATACTAGAAAAAAAATGTTCTTCCGAATAATAATTTAATGTCCTAAATAAATATCCTATCACATATTATTCTTGGTACATGTATTATTTTTTTAACTTTTATTAATGGACATACGAAATGTTTTTTTTTTTTAATTTTTATGTATAAATTAGCATAAAAGTTTACATTTCTTCTTTGTATATTTCGCATGTATCATTATGCTTGCCTGTTATGTGATTTTTGTTATTAGATTCAGTTTTAATTTGATAGATAACAACATTACTTAATGCAATTTAACGCTCTGCAAGAATTTAAACGTTTGTTTAAAGCAAACTTAAGTAAAATGTTAGAATGTGCACTCAAGTATATCAGCTTTTGATTTGGAATGAGAAATCAAGCTAAACAAAATGTTATTCTGACAAAACTAAGTACGAGTAGGAATTTGTTTATCAGCAAGCTCTGCTGTCCAAATACGCCCCTCTCTCTGGACCGCCGCGTCCAAACTGACACTGCACGGACTAGCGGGTTTAAGGCCCAGTGAACTGAGGTTCAATAAGGATATTCAGATATAAGTAAAACTAAAACGCTAAGGGGATCAACACGGGCTATGTGGTTAAATTTGACAACTTTTTAAAAAACAATTCTTGATAATAAAATGGTATGATTGTCTATGATTGCCTTCAGGTCATCGATTTATTTTTGATGGATGTTCTTGATAGAGCACATGTTTCTTGAGTCCTTCTGCTAGCTTTTTATGAATATAGTAAAAAAAACATCCATACCAAAATATTTACTTGGTTAATTTGCTATCGTCTAAAATGCAAACTGTCCTCTAACTAAGATGACATTCTAAAATTTTACTCGTGTTCTGACAAAATACAGTTCCTCAGATTTAATCGATTTAATGTTCACACAGATGAACAGAATATTAATTGGTCATCGATGAATGAACGTTTATATGCATTTTTCAAAAACATTTTATTTTTCATACATTTAATAGCTACATTCGCTATGATTTACATGTACATTTACTATTGGTAAAAATGGCAGCAATGCCGTTAAAAGATAGAAATATAGATATTATGTTCTGTATTTTTAGATTGCTCAAAAATATACACTATTTAATTCTTATTTTACAAACCTTAGATCAAAATGTTGCTATTATTTATTTTTTATTAATCCACAAACTATTTTCTTTTTTAGATTATTTTAATTGTTTATCCATTGATGTTATTAATCATATTCCAGAGAAAACTGGATGGTTACAAGTTTCCAGTATATTCAACACAATTATGTCCTAGAAATCAATCAGAGTGGAACGACAGATCGTCTGCCATCAACTGTACTAAAGATAATGGATACTTGTGTTTCCCGAACGAAAAGATCACCCAGCTGCTGGAGTTCTGTCATACAGCTCGTTTTATATGGATACAGGAAGGTACACCTTATTTGCAACTAAACGATAAAGCTGCTATATTGCTATTGGCGGCTGGTCAAGTAAAAAGTAGTTGTGCGAAACTTCCACAGGATGAATCTCTGCCATTCAGTCAACTGAAATGTGACTGAATGGTTACTGAAAGGTGACTTAATGGCATAAGCATGCCATTCAGTCACCTTTCCAGACCTTGCAGTTAACATTCAGTTGACTGAATGGCAGAGTTTCATCCTGTGTTCAGAGTTATTATGCAAGTCTAATGCTAGTTCAACCAAACCCTTTGTCTACGTTACGTAGCTTTACAGAGAGAGAGAGAGAGAGAGAGAGAGAGAGAGAGAGAGAGAGAGAGAGAGAGAGAGAGAGAGAGAGAGAGAGAGAGAGAGAGAGAGTGAGTGTGTGTGGTTGTATGAGAACTACTATAAAATGTTATTCTAATAAAATAATCAAAAAACTGTATATATTCACACATAAATACATGGTGTTTCTTTTCAGTTTAATCATTTTAAAAACAAAAACAAAAATAACGACACGACTTTATTGATATAGCTGTAAGCATATTTTTCGTGTAATGTTTAACTTAATGTTTTCATTCAATTTTGTAGTTTTAAATGGTGTGCGGCTGTTCTTTTGACAGCTTGCATCAGGGGTTTTTTCATGTTTGGTATTTGTTTTGTAGTAGTTTTCCCGGTCATTTTTACCATGATTGAATGGAGATAATTCAGAATAGATAAACTTACACGATAATTAATTTTTCTGAAACTTTGATACTTTGTTTAAAGTTAAAAAGGAAGAACCTTTTTAAAGAATTTAAAAAGTGAACGAAATCTGACTCATATTTTTTGCCCAAGTAGCCCCAACCCTATCATTTCAATCTCATTATATTAAGTGTAAAATGAAATAGTTACACATGTATTGGTAGAATTTGCCATTGTATGACCAAATATATAACACATGTTTATTATTTTTTTATAAGTCGACACATTTGTTCTTTAAATAAATTCATCATTAAAATTAGCAACATTTGTAACACTAAACATTATCAATATACAATATGTACAATTAGATTAACCATATCTAATCCTGGTTGTAACGCGCTTTCTGATTGGCTTATAATTTATTTGTTAACGTATAAAGAATGTTGCCTTCTGCATAGTAAGACTAACGTCAAAAAACGTATTCATCCGCCTGGTGTTACGTTTCAATTTTGAACAATTTGATGCTATTTTAAAGGTCAAATGACTGTTTTTATCTACAATTAATAGCAAATAGCAAAAAAAGGTTATGAGCGATGAATTACGTTTTTACAAGCGAACTTGAACCTGGTGTTATATAGTGCCTTTTCCCCCTAGCCATCTTTCTCCCCGAAAAGATGGCAATATAGCAGTTTTTTCCCCCGGAAAAATGACTATATAGTAGATCTCCCCCCCCCCCCCCCCACGGAAAGCCGGCTATATAGTGGTTTCTCCCCCTTTTTATAGCCAGATTACCCCCACGGAAAACCTACTTTATAGTAGATTTCCCCCTGCTTTACATTCCGGTCATGTTTACGACGGACCATATGTGGCAATGCTTTGCATTATCTGAGATGATAGTGACAACTCAAAATTTCGGGTAATAAATGCATCTATTAATACATAGTATAAAATACAGGTTTTTTTTACATCCCTGATATGAACAAAGGCACGCGTTTATCACATTCCTGTATCATCACCCTTTATTTCACCCTTTGTTACGATTTTTTTGCAACACTTTTGCTCCTTTTATTCAGATTCGAAATACCGCGGATATTTTGGTTTTAATCGATGCATATTTACGATGTGGACTATGACGTTATAACATGGACATATGTTTTTAGAGGACTTCACAATACGTTTGAGGTTCAAAAATGCGCCAGGTTTGAGATAGGAGAACTAGGATAAAGCTGGATAAAGTTTTTCATATGAAAATATAGACTAGTTGTTTATCAACAATATGATAAAAACAACAAGACTTGACAAAATTTGGATCACACTCCAATCAACTCTCAACCAATATCAGCCCCAAGGTCTTCGTTCCTCCGGCTGATCATGGAGTCTCGGGTTGATATAATAGGGTGTGATCAAGATTTTGCCATGTATTATTTTCTATGTAATAAGCTCCTTTCAAAGAAAATAACTGATAAATCTTGACTAAATTTTGCAGAGGGATTAAGGAGTGTAAATGTATTACCCCTTTGTCCTCAAAGACTACTGATTTTAAGTTAATACCTTTAGAACTGACGATCTTAAACGTAATCATATACTAGTATCTTTACTTCTAATAATTATCTAACGGGATACTGTGCGCAATGATTTGATGAGAAACTTTCTTTTTTTTACTCCGCTTGATGGGGTCTAAATCAAATGAAATTTCAGATTTTGAAATGTATTTCAAACTAGACAACTCATTACATTTCATATACTAAGAAATGTATTTTGTTCAATTTTTTTTCAACAAATAAAATTCTCAGATATATATCATCACTTGAAACTATATGTACATGTATTACAATGTATATAAAGACAAGAATATATACAAGAAATTTCCCTAAGAAACATCTACTATATTGATATAATATCATACGTGGAATTTCATGTTTTAAGTTTCGTGGAAAAACACAGAATGTCCCACTGTGGTTTAAATTAATTCTTTCCTTTCGAGATTAAGCGATTAAGCTTGAATAATGTTTTAAATAGAGTATAAAGTCTCTTTAAACGATATTGAACCATCTCCGAGAAACATTTGAACGTACGCATTATATTTGTTTACTTATTTCTTTTTACAAAATGAAAACATAAAAAATTGCTACTCGTCAATTTTAAGATAACTTTAAAGAGAAAGAGACTTTAGTTATTACGAAGATTGAACCCGGATCACCTAATGAGAAACAATTAATCAAGTCATCGGGACCGTCGCTGGAAAGCATATAAGGGTATATCTTGTCTAATCATGTAATTTATCTAATAATCCTTAAATAAGTTCTATGTATGGTATGCATGATACATATGTTCAATTTTCATCGTCTATAAAAAATATTAAATCGGCAAAACGAAACTTAACCTGTATAGATGAAGGCAGGTATATGCAAACTGAGGGTGAAGAAGATTGATTTTAAATCCCTACTGGGTTTCTATAAACATATTTTTATAAAATTTGAACCAAAAACGTGAAGGACTATGGGGGGGGGGATCTTATATAGTAACTTTTCCCTGCGGGGGAAAGGGTACTATATAGCAAGTTTTCCGGGGGGGGGGGGGGGAGCTACTATGGGGAAAAGACTGCTATACAACAATACAACACCGGTTCTAAATAGAACCATAACTAAAACCATTTATATGTACAAAAAATTGCACTTAGTTTCCTTAATTGCAGAATATCAGCATTTTAATTCCATGACAACACTTAATTATGCGTGTTCATTGTTATATCATTCTTGTTTTTTTTTTGTTTTAATGATAATGGTATGATTTAATTTCAGGTTATTGTTTGTATCTAAACAAAGATGGCTCGACGATATATTCATACAGCTGTAGTAGTTTCCAGTCCGGATGTCATAATTCTTCCTTTCCATCATATGATTTGTTTAAACGTAAGTCTCAAGGCGTAATGTATTTAAAAATTAAAAAAACAATAGCAAAGCTTGTGGCTTCAATATCATTCGTTAAGCACCAATTCTTGTCTGAAATCAAATTTTCATTAATTTAAAATTGTGGCAAAAGTGTATTGGTACAGAAATCGTCTACGAGTGAAAGTGATGTAAATTTTAAGTTGTCAAAATTCTCGAATATTAATGAAACTGTAGTACATTGTCTTTTGATAATCCATTTTGAAAGGTATGATCAAAATCAATAATCATTTTGAATACTTCTTTTATTTCTAATGGCATTTTGTCCTAACACATTCTTCCTTTACTTTTGGAAAAATTAAGATATCAGATGTACAATTGACCAAAAAATGATGCAAAGAAAGATATATATTCTCTGAGTATATATACTCATTTGATAGGTATAGGTATGTAGTTTCTAAAAATATAATATTTTCCCGCTAAATCACTATGGGGAAGTAACTCTAGTGCTGCAATCATACACGATTAATACTACATGTATTTTTATATGACGTCTGACCAACAGGCACGGATTCCCCTAGATCTGCGCATGACAAAGACATGTGTATACATGATTAATATCTATATTTAATAAAAAAAAAAATCGTCAAAATGTTGCAATATAATTAAGTTATTAACTAAATTTTTCACTTTATCAATTTTTTTTTTATTCTTTTACAATATAATGACCACGTCACGCAATTTCAACCCCTTTCCTCGCGATCATGTACTTTAAGCATATTCCCATTACCCCTGCAATTTGATTGTTGTCTAATACTTTACGATTGAGAACTTGTGATTTGGAAATTAACAATTCAAATTGTTGAGTTTTATAATTCAGCAAAATGTCTGAAAAAATGTTACAAAATACAGCAAAGCCATGAATTGCGGGTCACATCAGGCGCGTAAAGCCTTACGAGGAAAGTGTGAGAGAACCGTGTGAAATTTTTCAGCAAAATTCATTCCGAACATTTAACTCATAGAAAACACTAAACATTGTACTTATTTTTTAATCAAACTTGTATTTTTTTTCAACAAACAAAATAATAAATAATAAGACAGTTTTGAACGGAGACTGCCTATAAAGTATGTATAAATATCTCCATACCAGAACAATATTCAAATCCATATGATCAACATGTTTTATACAGTTAACAAAATATGACTTTCATAGAAAATTCAAATCAACTATAAGTGACACTGTGATGTTGCAAAATGCATGCCTTTGTTAACACGATTAGATTGTGTACAGTTATCACACATAACCTCGGACATCGGCTATCTGACTGAACCTGTCAATCAAACTTTGACTATTTGATTTCAATGGATGGTCACGCGTCTCTGTTATGTCAACAGTCAATAGAAACAAATTGATTCTACAGCAGTCGGAATCAGTATTTGATACATGTAGTACACAATGGTGAATTATAGGAAAATCAGCAATTAAAAAAATAGGGTGAAAAATATACTGTTCCCATTCTATGAAATGCGAGAGAAGAAATTTTTTTAGAATCCCGATAAAATAATAATGATTTTACATGCAATTATTTAACTCTTATTAACTCTATTACTGGAAAATAACAAAAAGATGTTTAATCACAATGATTACAATTAGCGTGTACAAGCAATTAAACAAGGGAATATATATGCATGGCACTTATTGAAAATAAAATAAGGTAAATACGCCATTATTCAGATATTTTGTGTGGGTTTTTTTCAATTCAATGTTTTTAATCTAAGAAAGGAAATCTTAAAAAGAGATACACTGCGGAAACTTTATTTTTTTCTTGTGTAACATCTAATAGTTTGATTTTTTTTATGGTTTTATGTAATGACCATAATATTTTAAGCGATGAGTATGATCAAAGAAAAAGATATAATTATTTAATTGCCTAGCACCCCCCTCAATTCTTTGAATAATGTAATTTCAACCGTTTAGCGTTCAGGCAAAGCGTGCAGCGTTTCATAAACAAATAATAAGCGCTTAGGTTGAACCGCCGTTTAGCTAGTGTGTGATGAAGTAGTACACTTTTAAGGGTATGTAATTTTAAGAAATACTCCCAATGCTATAGTGAAAAAATGACAATAACAAACCGTCAACCATCTCAAAAATCCATAAAACGAAATACAGAGCAACACGGACCTCCAAAAAGATAGAGGTAGGATCAGGTGCCTAGGAGGAGTGAGCATCCTCTGCTGACCGGTCACACCCGCCGTGTGCTCATTGTCGTAATTGGGGAAAAAAACCCCAGAAAAGTCCGTAGACAATTAGGTGATAAATTATTGTCTAACAATTAGTATGAAAAATACTAATATAATAAATACTAATATAATAAATGCAAATGACAAAATCAAATGTAATATGATGTATGTTTAATTTTCTAAACGCACTTTTGTCGTTGTCGTTGTCGTTGTCGAGCCATGGAAACTCCAGCATGCAAGTCCTAAAAGTCTTTAAAGTAATCATACCTTTTCAGATTAGTCAGTCGTCAAAACTATCACACAGGTACATGTATTTACAGCTGTAGTACATTGTTTCTGTCTCGAAATATAAACTATGCTGTGTCCAGAGAATAAGAAAACGGTATACGCGTTAACTGCGTCCTTCTATTATATGTTCTTAGTCTTGGCAAAGTTATGTTTTGAGTCAATTTATTTAATACATAATATATGAGTTGAAATCAC
This sequence comes from Magallana nippona, assembly GCA_033439105.1. Taxonomy (NCBI): domain Eukaryota; kingdom Metazoa; phylum Mollusca; class Bivalvia; order Ostreida; family Ostreidae; genus Magallana; species Magallana nippona. Next base: position 1,140,988 of record CM065920.1, on the reverse strand, counting down.
AAAATTCTTCAGTATTTCATCACAGTAGTCATTTATTTTTTGTTTGAATGTTCTCCAATGCTGGTATTAAAATTTCAAAATATGCCGATTAATTTACTATAACTTTTTGAAGTTTTCTTTAAAATTTAGAAGCTATGTTGCAACCACTATTGAAATAAAAACACCGTATCTGCGAGAATCGGTTATTTATTTCTGCACAGCAGTTAAAATTCCTAGCATTACTACATTAATTTCATAGTCTCGGTGAGTACCGTAAAATATACAAGTTTAATTTCTTTTTATTTCAAAAGTGGTTGCAACAAAGCTATACCTTTTAGTTGGTGTTAGTAGGGCTAATCGTGTTGTAAATTCGGGCATGTCAGTTGGCAGTCTAATTGCCGATGTTTCTATAAATAGCCCAAAGAACCAAAAAGCGTTATTTGAGCTTCCACTACACACAAGTTACGAAAGTCAAATTTAGTTACGAAGTTTAAAGTTACGAAGTACGAAAAAATAAATAAATTTTGACAGAAAAACATCATTATTGAATGTAATGCAAATATTATTTACATTTAAAGTGAAACACAGTAATAGCGAACACGCTTATAATGAATTGACGCTTACAGCCAAGTGATTTCATTCCCCGTGACTTTATTACAAGTAATACACTTGAGTGATATATGGAATTACGCTTATAACGAAGCAAAATGCGCTCACCTCTGGCACTTAGTTTTAAGCGTGTTTTACAGTAGTTACAATTTGTTTGCCTGTAATCTAAAAGTCAAAGTTTGCATTTAATTCACAGTGTTCATGTTTGATATTTCTAAAATTTGGTTAAATTAGAACATTGGATAGAGAAAACACATCTGTCTAAATTTGGTCGATGCAGGATTCAGACGACTGGTTAAAATAGTGTATTAACAGACAAACAATCCTACTTATTCAACATATACCCCCCCCCCCCTCCACTGTGCCTTAATGCGCTATTGTAAAGATGCTATTGGCAATTAATATTTAAAAAGTTAATGATATTTTGGAGCTTCTAATCTGTTGGATAATTCTTAACATTTAACACTTATTTGCAAGATTGTCAGTAACGTATAAAGCGCATTCGGGAAGTTACAGATGATGTTTGTAAGAATTATATTTAAAAATTAAGATCATAACATAACATTGTTGTGACCGTGAATCATCATTTTCGCAGAGCATTTTGATAAATGATCATAATCATATTTTATTTTACACCAAAAAGAGTTTTGATTGATGTTATACTTTTATTTAGAAAATATTCTAAGTGGTGGATATGTGGATTTTTGTTTAAAAACAAGTCACAGCCCCCCTTCGCCACAAGATCATCAGCCCCCCCCCCCCCTACGCCATATTGGATTTTCGATCAAATACTCCTCAATTCGTATAATTGGGATGGTATTTTGTTTAGAATATATATTTTCAATCCACAGTGAATGATTTTGGTCGAAAAAACGTAAAGTTTCTGATTTGAAATTCTACGTGAATTACATTAAAAATAATACGCGGCGCCTACCCCAAATGCATCTTGTCGAAGTGTTTGAGCTTTTCCAAATATATATCAACATTATAATCATTGTCTTTCGTGCAATACTTTTGGTTATGAAAATTTATTTTAATTATACATCATAAATTTTTGAATACTCAATGACTTACTCTCACTGCTTCAAAACCAAGGTCCATCTACAATACAGGTTTTATCAATATTTAACACAATAGTATCAAGAAATTGTGTTATTGCATTCCGCTCAAAATAAAACTCCAAGATAACGTGTATGAAATTGAAAACTGTAACACTGAAATTGAATGCCTACATTTGTTTTAATATTTTCACAATAAAAAAGTAAATATTTATAATCTTCAATGTTTTTTACGTACTTTGAAATGTAAATTCTTCTATGAAAACCTACTGTTTGTAAAGTGCAAAACTCCAAGTCATCCAATACTATTCTGTAGAAATAGAAAATTACGAGTCCAATTGTTACACATTTTTGTGTGAAGCATCTCTTAGATTAGAGGGATATAAATTGTTACATTTATTACCATTCCACTCCCGAGGCAACATTTGCAGGGCCAAATTAGCAAAAACAGGTCAAATTTTCAAGAAGTCATTATGATCATATACTGAAAATGTATTACATGTAAATCTTAGATAATCTTCTTCCTACTCCAATATATATTTGAGAAAACAAAATGCATGAGTATGATTTCCATTAAGCCTTCTACATAAATTGTTTAATTTATAGCCCCTGGGTCAGGGGTTCAGGCCCTTAGGCGGTGTCATTAGGCCATATAGTTAAAAATGTATTAAATCTTAGAAAATTGTACTCTCTAAGTCATCAGTAGTGCAAAATAAATAGAATGCACGATTACGATGTACATAAATCCCTCTACATCATCTATAAAATTCAGTCAGGGGTTAGGACTTAGCATGGGATCGTATAGTAAATATACATGTATATTGAACCTTATAAATTCTTCTATAAATATATATATATATATATATCATGCATGGGGTCGTATAGTAAATATACATGTATATTGAACCTTATAAATTCTTCTTCTATAAATATATATATATATATATATATATATATATATATATATATATATATATATATATATATATATATATATATATATATATATATATATATTTGGGAACAACTAAATGCATGATTATAATGTCAATAAAGCCCACTACCAATATTGTAAAACTCAGGGCCCCTGGGTCAAGATTTCAGGCCCTAGGGCGGGTCCAATATTTCAGTAAAGTACACTGTATAACGTTTTATAATATCTCTTGTGTATTTTCACAGTATATGGAGATAAACTAAATGCATTTTGTTATTATGTCCTCTTCTTGAATTGTGATATTTACTGCCCATGGGTTTTTTATTAGGGGATATGATCCTATAATGAACAATGATTTGGGTCACAGGACTCGTCATTAACGCTTGTCCGCTTATGCTGTGAAAAAAATACGGGCAATTGAATACTGTTGGGCACTTATCAAACTTGAGAAGTCTTCAAAATAAAAAAGAACACAGTTTGGTAATAAATTTATCAAAAGTAAGATAGTCTGGTGATAAGTTTATAAATTAGTTATTTTGAATTTCAATCTCAACATCAAATTGCAAAGCAAATGAGTTACATTTGATCGGGATCGAACTTGGCTAATTTCACCTAATTATAACTTTCAATAATGAACTGTAAAGGTGTGGATCTTAGTTCTGAACATCCATGTTATGAGAGACAAAGATTTTAAAGGCAAGGGATTATGGAATGAAATGTATTTTTAGGAACCATTGATAGACTATGATGACTTTCCATGTTTAGTTTAAAAAACAGCTGAGAATGCAACATCGGATGGCCAACAGTTGATGCTACAGCTGACAAATCATGTTTAATATTATATGGAACAAATGCATACTGTAAAGACATTTTAGGTTTTCATTTGAAAAGTAAAGTAATTAATTATAACAAGAATAATTAATAATAAATGACTTTATTTTAGTAATACAGAACTATGGGTTTCAAGTTGACAATATTTGATCTTTAATATTGTGAAGTTGAAATTTGGACAAGTAAATGTCTTGGTCAATTGTCCGTATGGACAAATCGGAAGAAAATTAATAAGAGCCCTGAATCACGTAAGTCTATTGGATATGCCGTTAACCTTGCCTTGTTCGTCAATAATTTTACATTAGGCTATGGTACTCAGGTGACCTTCAAGGTCTTTGTTCATTCAAGTGATTGTATGTAGATTTGGCAGAAGGGTATTGATGAGCATCAAACTATTAAGCAGAACATTGGAGAAACAGAAACTTGGGACAGGGTGTAGTTTTTTTTTTATTAACATTTTCTCTCATTTAATCATTAAAGTCATACAATAAAGTTTTTACAAAGAAATCCATAAGAAAACTCAACCATTTTCTTTCTCTTATAGATTCGAGTTGCACATCAATTGGAAATGGCTGTTTCCTTTCTGAACCAAATTGTAAAGGGTAAGAGATTTTGGAAGAGTATTGAAGCAAACCTGACAATATTTTTAGGCAATTTAATTTATTTTTTTTTAAAATAATTTACACATGCATTTTAGATCTAACTACAAACTCTATAATAATAAGTTATGGATACAAATGTTCAACAGTTAATTGTTTTGTAATTTAAGTATACCATAATATAAGATTTCATTTTATTTTATTATAACATACATAAGGAATCATATGTAAGGTTATGATTTATAACTACCACTCTCAAAAACTTATTAGTATTTATCCTAGAAAAAAAAAAGATATCAAGAAACGAGTGAACAAAGTCGGGGTGTTTTTAAAATCTTCTTAAGAATCATATTGTCTCTTATATTCAAACTTTAACATTAATTTTGCTTTTTGATATGTTGTAGATTTAAGTTCTTTCACAAACTTTGTTCTGTCAACATTTAACAAGCAAAATCTTTGTTACGTTTGTTGAATTATCAACATTAGTTTTATCAATCTTTAACTGTTTTCACAGTTGATTCATGGAAAGTTTCATTATGTTCTAAGTTACTCTCTTTTGCCCTCAAACGATTCTTTATTATTGACACAACAACCGATGTGGGCCTTGGGTCTCTCGCTCTCCATTGATAAAAATGACAATAACAAACTGTCAACCATCTCAAAAATTTATATAGCGAAATACAAATTCAAAGCAGAGCAACACGGACCTCTAAAAAGATAGAGGTGGGATCAGGTGCCTAGGAGAAGTAAGCATCCTCTGTTGACTGGTCGCACGCCGTGTGCTCCTCGTCACACTTGGGCAAATAACGATCGAGGTAAATGTCAAAATCGGGAAAATGTCAAAATAGGGGAAAACGAAGCATTGATGATTTAGTTTGTTTGTAATGGTTAAAATGCAAACCTTGAGCAAACACGGACTTCCATTACATTTTAGGAGAGATCAGGTGCCTAACAGTAGTAAGCAATTCCTGCCGACCGGCCGTATCCGCCTCGTGCTAATTGTCAAAATCATAAAAAACGGAAGAAACCGTAGTCAGTCCGGTGTATAAACAATGGTCTAACGAATATGAAAAACATCAGTCAGCATGTGTCTTAATGAAACATTGTACTTGCTGACAATGTCTTTGTATCGACCATAGAACTTGCGTAAAGATTTTAATTGAGGTTCTTGATATTCTTGTTTTAATAACTTGTTTGTAAGTAGCTTGCCTCGTTTAAGAAACCGTTCATTTGTAGAGCATGATCTTGCATAACGAATTAGCTGTGAGACATAATCCCCATAAGGGTAATGATGGTATATTGCTACATAAGTAAGGGAAGTTGACGATGAAAAAAATTAAATCATTACGTTTATCATATAGTTTTGTTGTTAGGTTTCCATTAACGTCTTTTTTTAGTAAAATATCCAATTATGAAACAGATGTCTCAGACTTTGTGGTATCTTTTATTCCAAGCTCACTGAGATATATTAGGTTATCATTAGAATGAAAGTAACTGTTGCTAATGAATAAGACATCATAAATATATCTAAATGTCGAGTTGAATGCCACAATAAGTGTTTTATTCTTTTCTAGCGCAAGCTTTTGAATACATTTTGTTTCATTTGAATATAAAAATAAGTCAGCCAAACGAGGAACACAATTTCTGCCCATGGAAATTCCGATCTGATTGATAGAATAAAATTTATTGTACATTATGCCAACTCCTTTAAACACTTGATGAACTCCTGTCACTCGGTCACCTGAATGTTATCTGAAAGTCTAGGAATATGGCTGAGTGGTAGGACTATGCCATTCTACATATTTTCGTGATCTCTAAGTCACCAAATCGCAATTGATTTTTAAATAGTATAAAACCAAATTGTCTTTGAAGAACTCTGATGTCAGCCTTTTCGGTCAGCTAGCGGCTTTGTAATGTAAAAATGACAATAACAAACCGTCAACTATCTTAAAAATCCATAAAATGAAATACAAATTCAAAGCAGAGCAACACGGACCTCCAAAATGATAGAGGTAGGATCAGGTGCCTAGAAGGAGTGAGCATCCTCTGCTGACCGGTCACACCCGCCGTGTGCTCTTTGTCGTAATTGGGAAAAAAAGGAAAAGTCCGTAGACAATTAGGTGATAAATTATGGTCTAACAATTAGTATGAAAATCGTCAGTCAGCATGCGACCCAGTGAATGATTGTATTTGCTGACAAGGTCGTTGTATCGACCATAAAACTTACGAAAAGATGACTTCAAACGAGCCTGTTGATAGTCCTGTTTTATCAACTTGTTTGTCAGTAGCTTGCCTCGCCTTAGAAACTGTTCATACGATGAGCATGCCCTTGTGTATCGAATTAACTGAGAGACAAAAGCACCATAAGCAGGTGATGAAGGTATATTGCTACATAAGTAAGGAAAGTCGACTATAGAAAAATTGAAGTCATCGCGTTTATCATAAAGTTTTGTTGTTAGGTTACCATCAATGTCCTTTTCCAGTAAAATATCCAAATATGAAACAGATGACGCAGACTCTGTGGTATCTTTTATTTCAAGTTCACTGGGATATATCGAGTCGACGTAAGTATGGAAATAACAACTGTTAATTGATAATACGTCGTCGATATACCTGAATGTTGAGTTGAAGGCCTCAGTAGTATAATTGTAGGGGGTTGACTTTATCTTGAAATAAGGCGGAATGCAGGACTGAACGTTTTTGTGCTTAAGAATATTGCTTATATTAAAGGCATCGATTCCCTTGTTGGCATACTGCAGTTTGAAAAAATAACGTGGTGCATGAGCAGTATTTTCTGTTTGTGTAGGTTTAAAAAGCCGATGATAAGCAATATCCATAATCATGGATCGGAGTCTGTATTCCGGTGTAGAAAAATCAAAAAGAAGCCTTTCCTTGACTTTTTCAAGAAGATTGTTTAGCTCTTTCAAAGGGACAGAGTAAAGTTTGGTGCGAATGCAATGGAGACCCAATTGTTTATTTACACAAGGTAATAATGAATCAAAGGAAACATCGTGTATAATTGGTTTGTTATAAGGCCGATGTCTATGACTACGCCTACGTCTCTTGGTGTTGTTAAAAAGTCCCATTACATTAACATTGGTACACTGTGGACTTGAAAGATTCCCCCCACTTTCAACATTATCGTTGCATCCATACGGAAAGGCCGTACCTAGTTTTCTTATCCAAAGTTGTTCTTGCTGTCTACGGAATGGCGTAGTCAGCGATGGGCTATTGATATGATGGTAATTTTTTTCTAGAATTCTAACTTTCATAGACAAAACAGAATGATCAGGGGAATTAAAATGCTTGTATAAAAGCTGCTGACCGCCGTTATTGATTTTAAATCTATGACCTGATATTCGTTTGTTCAGTGAACCTTTGATTTCACCAACATAGATGAGTCCACAAAGGGTACATTCAATTCCGTAGACAACATTAGGTTTTACAGTTCATATTTTCCCACGTTTTGGTATTAAAACTTTTCCCAGTTAGATTGCTTGTAAAAGAGGTCCTTGTGATCAAAATGTCACAGGTTTTACAGTTTTTGGCAGAACATTTAGAAATAGAACACATAGAATCAGAATCTGCAAATATATCTGTGAGAGAAACATGGCATTGCTTTAATACATTGAAGGAGCTGTTGTTTTTATACCAAAACTGGGAATCTGTTGACTGTACATATGACATATGTTTAATATCCCTAAGGACAATCCGAGGGACACCAAGTGAACTCCTAGAGTCTGTGTCCCTTATAGACTCTGAGGAGTGACGCCTTATTATACTGGGCGACGCGTCTGCCAGTATGGTAGTGTTATATGTCGTACTGCTCATGAAAGAGGAAGTACCGAACGACAAGTATCCTCGCGGACAGACTGTCCACCAGCAGAGATAAATGTTCGGTGGTTAAAATATAAAAATGACAATAACAAACCGTCAACCATCTCAAAAATCCATAAAACGAAATACAAATTCAAAGCAGAGCTTTGAACCTGAACTATATTGTTTTTTCATGCATCGTCGTTTGACATTCTATAGTGTCTTATTTGATTCATATGTAAACGTTTGTTACACTGCAGATCCGTCAGTGGTCATTTTGAAGCCAGGAGACTATATATTATATATTCTTGAGAGAGTTATGAGTTATGATTTATAATTGATTACGTAATTAAAAAAAAGGTCTACGTTCATTGTTGTATTTGCATTTTTGATAATGCATTCTTTGAATTCCAAAAGGCCTGCCTCTATTGAGTTAGTGTTGATAAATGAATAGACTGTAGGTGTCAAACTTAAAGAGGTACGGGAAGACGGTGTATTCATTCCTAGGTCTGCTCTTGATTTATGCTGCAAACTTTGATAATGAGTGTACGGTCATGCCTGCTCATGTACCGTATTAAATTAAGTAGAAAACCATCCCTGTTGTATATTAATTAGTATTAGAATACATTTAAGATGTTTCTAAGCTTGTAAAACTAAAGAATCTTAGGAGTATAAAAAAAAGAATATCTTAGCCTTCGGTGTATATCTTCTGGGGGGTTTTATTCTTAGTTCTTGTGGTTGAAGGGGATGTTATCATTTTTTAGCGGAACAATTTACAAAGAGTGTCTCCGCAAAAATATAAAAAACTGTGTTTTGTTTCCGATTCTCTTGTCCGTACAGAGTATTCTTATGGAATGTTTTATTTTAAAAAAAAAACAAAACAAAGGGCAGTAATTACTTTATATTAATTGTATTGCAATTCATATTAGTATTTTATATCGTATTTAGAGGGCTGCTGCATGATCTATATTTAAGCAGTTCGTTATGATCTTCTATTTTTTAGTTACTCGATCTCCATTAAACATGTTAAACATGTGATATGAGTTATGAGACGGATGGTAGAACATTTAAACTACGCGAACCCCTTCACTTACACAACTTATATAATCCCTCAAAATTGTACTTTTTACAATTTCCGAAAAATGAAATAACTGTTTTTGCTTTTAATTAATATTATGCATGAACTGATAGCATGAGCGTTGCATATTCTCATTTTCTTGATTTCATGCTGGCCTTTTCACCATGCAGAAAAAGAGAAGACTCGCATCAGATCACGATAATGAGAAAATGCAACGCTCAAGCAATTAGCACTGCTGTAATGAAAAAAACCCTGAGACTATCGAAAAAAACCCCGAGGAAACCCTGAGTGGCACTGAAAAAACCCTGAGAGAACCTGAGGTCCGCACTGAGGGTACTGAGGAAACCCTGAGAGACCCTGAGGTCCGCACTGAGGGTACTGAGGAAACCCTGAGAGACCCTGAGGTTTGCACTGAGGGTACTAAGTAAGCCCTGAGAGACCCTGAGGTTTGCACTAAGGGTACTGAGTAAGCCCTGAGAGACCCTGAGGTTTGCACTGAGGGTACTGAGTAAGCCCTGAGAGACCCTGAGGTTTGCACTGAGGGTACTGAGTAAGCCTTGAGAGACCCTGAAGTCACTTTTAATAGAAAAATGAACTAAGTTATGTGATTAAAATAAAATAAAAGCTAACGTAATCAATTTTAACGATAGTTTTTTTGATTTTAATGTCACTAATTAAAATTTCATTTTATTACCTCTTAGCTTTAAGTAAGAAAAGGAAAGCATGTTCGGGTATTAAGATTTTATTGCCTGATTACATTAGGGTTCTATTTTCAAATAGATCGCTTAATTGTTTGTTAAAACGACAACAAAGTTTTTTTTTTCTTTTACAATAAACTTAAGGAATCATGTAATTTAACCAATGACAATTAAAATATAATTTCTACTGTACTGTTCTCAAACGCTGCATATGATCTTCTTATAAAACTTTCGTTGTGAATATCAATTGGGAGATTTGTTTGTTTCCCATAATCAGAAAAACATTGGAACAAACACAGAATATACAAGATATACACACGCGAGTTTGCTGCATGTAATGAACAGGTGCCCGATATATTGAAAATATATTACAGTTGTGAAATTGTCGCGAATTGCTTCAACTGAAAACCTCTGTTGTTTATTTATGTAGAAATTTCATTGTAGAAAAACTAGAAAGTAACAAACAATATCAAAGATTTTTAATACAACAGGTTGTTACATGTACATGTAGTGTAACAGGTACCCGAGACAATGTTTGAACTATTTCACAATTTTGAAATAAGATGTAGTTAAGGTACATGTATCGGATGTACAATTGAGCATGAGAGCTCGGGATTTTCCGGTATGAACTTGGTAGATTTCGGAGATTAAAATAAATTTTCAAAATGTCGAACCATTTTTGATTAAACATAATAAACAGTTAAGAATAAACAATGGATGCATAAAGTGAAGCAAGATTTTTTTTCTTAATTTTAAAACAAAATATTTTTACTCTTACGCTGATTATGACGTTGTAGCAGTTTTACGTCATTTGCCGTTGTATGACGTTATTTCTTTTTCCCGCGGCGCTCTTGCGATAACGTAAGAAAAAAACCCATCTAATTCATAGAATGAAGTTTGCGGTGCGTGTCACGTATTCCGTCGAAAAATAGGTCGGTTTAATAATTGGTTTCGTAGATTTTGTGACAGTGCATAAATTGAATTTGGGGTAGGCAGGTAATTATATGACCCTATTTAATTTGTTTAATTTTTTGTATACCTAATTTTATTATACATACAGAATGTTTCGAACCCAATATTTGTATAACGGCGTATTTACCACTAACTATTTTTAATAAGTACCATGAATACGGATTTCCTAGTTAAATTGCTTGTACGCGTTTATTGTAATCATTGTGTTTAAACATCTACTTGTTATGTTCCGTTAATGAAGTTTACAAAATTCAAAAAATGAAATTCCCAATCATTGATTGTATTTTTTCATCGGGATTCAAACAATTTTCTTCTCCCGCATTTCATGTTATTGTAACCGTGGGTTTGTTTGTTCCAATAAACAAAACACAGTCGTTGTGGGTCCAGTTTGTGATATTATATATTTATTTATCACCCTGTAAAATTTATACAACATAATCAATATTAAATAACAATAAGACATATTTTATCACATTTGCAATTAATATATACGGACGTATTTATTATAAAGGATAAAATCGAGAATATTACACTGATAGCCAACATACATGAATTGTACTGTTAAAAGGGAAATAACTCTCATTACCCAAATTATAAATAGTTGAATATATATCAAATTCTCTATAAACACAAAATATACAATATTTACCGAATTGTGGATTCAAGTGTCGATTACTATCTATTAGATAATCAGCAATCTATATAGCATTGGCTCTGACCTGAATATACAATAAGGCACTTGTTCAATAACATTCATATTTTGTTATAACTGTATAAAGCATGTTGGTGTATTGTGTATTTCGCGTACGGAAACATCATAGTTAGACTTTATCGGCAGTATCCATTTAAAACTGACTTATTCATTTGTTAGTTGAAAAAGAATACAATTTTGATTAAAAGATAATACCATGCATATTGTTTTATACGAGTTAAATGTTTGGAATAAATTCTGATGAGGCATTTCACACGGTTTTCGAACGCTTTGCTCGTAACGCTATACACGCCTGATGTTACCCGCAATTCACGACTTAGTTGTAATGGTAACAATATATTTTGTGCAAACATTTTGCTGAATGAAAAAATGAACAATTTAGATTTTTAATTCTAAAATTTAAGTTCTCAATCGTAAAGGAATAGAACACAGTAAAATTACCGGGCAACGGGAATATGCGTTAAATTATGATTGCGACGGCCGACGAGGGAGTTAAAATCGCATGACGTCGTCACGGTCATTGGAAAAAAAATCTAAAAAGTAAAAAAAACTATTGATAAAGGGAATAATTTTATTTCACATTTTTATTATTATTAAAATATGTTGGCAATTTTTATTTCATAAATATTAATCATGATTACACATGTTTTCGTCAAAGAAAAATATTATTTTACCGTGCAAGATTTGCAGCGCTAGAGCTACTTCCCCATAGTGATTTGGCGGGGAAAAAAAAATCATTTTTAGAAACTACATACCCATACCTATCAAATGAGTGTATATGATATATTATTTACCAGGCATCATTTTTTGGTCAATTGTACATCTGATACCTTAATTTCTTTTATATGCATTTAGTTACATGTATTAAAATACAAATTTAATGATGTTGATTCACTAAATTCTGTTTTTTTAGATTAAGATTATAATATTTTATAGCTTCAAAAAGTAGATTAGCAATGGGGTTAATTTATGATTATATATTTTGTAAATTAGTATATCTATTTTAAAAATTTGAAATGTCAAATGAAGCCCCCCCCCCCCCCCTGCCCCCTACATTTTGGGATCACGTAAGAAATTAAACTGAAATATATAATACATGTAATAATTACCCCCCCCTCCCACATCCCATCCCCGGATATGGAGTTGTATGATTTTGCGAAGTTGTTTTATCCCCCTCCCCCGCTCTTCTCTGCTTGTCAAGATATTTTGATGATTCTGACCCCCCCCCCCCCCCAACTTTTAAAATCGATGCCACTTGCATGCATCCTAGTTTCTATTAAGTAAGATAAAAGTCTTTCTCTACATAACATGAAGCATCAAATATTAAAACCGGCAATGCTTTTTAAGGTCCATGCTAGTAGAAATTTAGATTAATTCTTTTCAAAATGTTGAAATTCCCTAATGTAGAAATATTTTCCCCTCGATTAAATTTTAATATGATATGATATGATATGATATGATATGATAAATCAAAAACAAAAGAAAAAGGGCTTCCTCAGTACCCTCAGTGCAAACCTCAGGACTCTCAGGGTTTTCTCAGTACCCTCAGTGCGGACCTCAGGTTCTCTCAGGGTTTTCTCAGTGCCACTCAGGGTTTCTTCAGGGTTTTTTGATAGTCTCAGGGGTGTTTTTTTCATTGTAGTTCATGCATCAAATTATGTTTCAGTAGATAGAGTATTATCCAAAATGATTCTAGATCGTGCAATATCAGATGGTAAAACAAGCCCCATCAATGGAAGACCGTTGTAACAATTTGATTATTGAATCATGATCATAATTGTGGAATATGACTGCTCATGTTTACCCCCCAATTACGATTAAAAATGCAGATATATTGATGCTTGACAATTAAAGCAATTTTTTATTTTTAAAGATAAAATTCCTATATCGTGGTTTGAATTTCGGGGAGCCAGGATTAAGAGTTATCGAACATTGCTGAGGATCGGAGATCGTTAAATATTTATTTTAACCCCATATTTTGTTAAATCGATATAGCAGATAGCAAGAAAACTGGTAAAAGTACAAGAAGGTGATTTAAATTATGTAAATTCACCTCAAAATAATGCAAAATATTTGCATATATAAAATAACGTAATAGTATAGGTCACGATACGCTTCAATACCAAATAACCAACAACAACAACAACAACACACAAAAAAAAACCCACAAAAAGCGAAAAAAAACCCCACAAACCAAGCCGTCCTCATCTTTAAGATTCCAAGAACTGTAAATAAGTGTTCCACAAATGACTAATTATATTAAACAATATCTAGTTGTGTATAGAACAATGTTACAGAATACATACAGTGTTATATGCAAATGTTTTTTTTTTTTTATACCCGCACTTTCTAAAGAAAGTTCGGGTATATTGTTGTTATCCTGTTCCGTCCGTCCGTCCGTCCGTCACGTTTTACTTTCTCAAACTGCTGTTACATCTTATAAACCAGCAAACTGAACTCTTGGAGTTTGATTGTGGGAGGTCATGTTTTTTGTAAAAAGAATTCAAAAATTCTTTGGTCCTTGGGGTCCAATAATAGGTAAAAAATGACATTTTTTTTTTTTTTTTTTACAAAAAAACCTGCTTCATCGAACTCCTTTTACATTTTCAACATTAGACAAATCATCTCTTGGAATATGTTTTGGGGTGTCCTATAGATGCGCAATAAGGTTTCGGAAATTTCAATTTTGTCCTATGGGTCATTAAATGGCTGAACAATGACTTTTTTTTTTTTTTACAAAAAGTCTGGTTTAAAAAAAACATCAATTTTTTGCAGTAGCCAAATGATCTACAAGAATATGATTGGGGGTGTCGTGTTGATGTGTAATCATGTTTCAGAATTTTTGTTTTTATCATGGGGTTCTGTAGGCATCAAAAAATGACGTTTTTTGCAAAAAAATATATGGTTCCCGGAACTCCTCTTGCAATTAATGCAATAGCTATATCATCTCTTGAGATATTATAGGGGCTGTCCTAAAGATGTGCAAGAAGGTTTTAAAAATTTAAATTTCATCCAGGAAGTCAAATAGTAGCTGAATATTGACGTTTATCACTCCGAAAAAAAAAATTCTTCCCAGAACCCCTCTCATGATTTAATGAATAGCCACATCATATCTTGGGGTATGATAGGGGCATTGACGTTTATCACTCCTGAAAACACCTACTTCCCAGAACTCCTCTCATGATTTAATAAATAGTCACATCATCTATACGGATATAGCAGGGGCTGAGCTATAGATATGCAATAAGGGTTTAGAAATATAAATTTGATTCGGAGGGTCAATACTATCTGCAAAATGATGTTCCGTCCCATAAAAAAGACCTAGTTCCTGGACCTCCTCTTATCTTTTGTGATTGAAATAATGTACCATAAGATGCATAAGGAGGAAGAATATATATATGCTATAGGGGTAGAGATCAAGCATTTTTTTTCAAGTTATTTGATTATTTCTGAATTTGCGATGGTGGGGTGGGATTAGGGTGACCCCCAGAGGCCATGACCTACTAATACCACAAAAAAGATTTGCCTTGACATGGTCATGGTTTACGAAACAAAAATATATATGGTTTAGGAGTGGGGATTTCGATGATTTTGAGGATATTTTTCAAATATTCGACTATTCATGTTTTTTTTTTTTGGTTTTTTGGTGGGGCGGAGGATGGGGTGGGGAAGATTCAGAACCTCTTCTCACATTTTTACAGTAGCAAAATCATTTCTTGATTGGTATTTTTCTGTATAATGTCAGATGTGAATAGCAGATTTTGGAAATTGATTTTTAATCTGAAAGATAAACAAAATGTTATAATTATGTAATTGTGGAAATTATAAAGTCAGTCAACAAAAACCTTGCTGTAGAAAAACAAAGCAGGGTCATCATTGGGCTAGGGCTAGGAATTACACTACATATGAATAAGATAGATTACTTGCTTAGTTTCAACTATGTAAAGTCACTGGGCGTCTCAAAGGGGGCATAACCTATATACATGTACCAATTGATGTGCAATGACACAAGGAGCAAGAAAAGTTCTTAAAATGTATTATCATTTCTTATTTCAGAGGAGGTGGGGGGGGGGGGTTAAAAACACTCCTGGGGGATGGTGAGGGGGAATGACCCAAGGGGCAGGGGCCAATTTGTATTAAATGTATCTTGACATGATCAGAAGAATTGGACAGAATAATCACTATAGGGTATCTGCAGGGTGAGGCCCTAAATAAGTTGCTAATAGTTACAAAATCAATCTTAAAAAATATTGATAATATGTTATAAATGTATTAAGAAATGTCTATATTTTCAAAATGATTAACAAATTAATCAGTCAAAATGAGTTATAAATAACCGATTGGTAATTCTGCAATTAATTGCCATCCCTGGTGTAATATCACATGTATTTTTCATATATAATTATACATGTTTGTTAACAATCAGGATTAAAATGCACAAATTTTCATGAGTCATAAATCTTGACGTACCACATATCTCTTAACAAAAATGAATAAGCAAAATAAAAGAAAATTACAGTCATTGACTCTTTTTCTATTACTGGTGTATGATGATAGGGTAGGGGGTTTAATGGGAAAAAAAGCTGCAGCATGCCTTCATTCTCACTAGTTATGTATATCTAATCCACACATCCTGGGGATGGGGAACGGTTAAGACCCCCCCTTCCTCCCTGTTATAACTCATATAAACATGATATTTAAGACCCAAATTTAATTCAAAATGTTACAGGGTCAATATTGAGTCAACTCAATAGTGTAAGTCTGACAAATTTCTCTAAATCCACGCACACGATGATGTTGGCACACAAAAGCATATATAAAGCAGGCAACCGCTGAGGGAGGGGGCATAATTTAATTTTGTTTGTAATAATTATATAGACCATACCTTCTATGACATGAAATGTTTAGATTATTGATTAATTTTAAATTCACATGCAAACAGTTCAACCCCAAATTCTACATAAAGATAATATGTGTATTTTGGGATGTGATCTCATCATTTATGAAAATTTTAATTTATAATTTTTAAAAAGTACCGGAAATTGCATGTGGCCTTTTTGACTAAAACTGGTACAAGAGAGTGTTATTTAGAGGCAAACACTTGGTGTGGGCATTACTGTCTAATGACAGCATCTAGTTTTATGTTGAAAACGTTAATTTTCTTTTTTCAGCAGTCCAGTCACAACTACCAGTCTTCGAGACACAACGAAACCTGTACACGTTGAGATTGTCATTAGGAATTACAGTACAACAGTGTCCACTGATGAAAAAACAAACCAAACCCTAAAATATAATGACTCTGTCATCTATGATGAAATATTCACGATGCCAATTTTTGCTGGAGTACTTATTCCTATCACTATATTCTGCATGCTGTGTGTCATTTACAGGAAACGTAAGACAACAGATTTTGAGAGAGGTAAGACAATGGAATGTAAATGTACCTGTGTTGGAAATTATACACATTACTTTCCAGATTTAATAGATACGTGCTTTGCCGTGGCAATTTGGCAGCATATGCATATATATATATATATATATATATATATATATATATATATATATATATATATATATATATATATATATAGCTACATCAAACTAAAACTATTCTGTACAATAAGCTACATAATATTTTATTCCTTAAGATAATTAATGCATGTAAGATACGATTATGATATCAAAAACAAAGGACAAAACTAAATGCACTAATTGTAAACTAAATTAGTGGCTACTCAACAAACCTAAACAATATCAAAGAATCCTGGAGGAAGCCCAACAGGGTCTCAGTGATTTTTTTCTAAGAACAAAGGCAAGAAAACTCTGGTGAAACCCTGCAGGGTCTGAGGCTGTAAAGAAACAAACCTCAGAGAGAGCACAACAGGGTTTGCAGCTGACTAATTAAGGTTCTACGATCCTCAGCCTCAAAGTATTTCTTTTGATCCTAAAAATGTTATTTATCCTTCAAACTGTATAAATGAAGTAAAATAAAAAGAATGTTTTGGATGGTATCCATGCATTTTACGAAGTTATTGCAATTTGGCCATGGTGAAGATAATGGAATAAATAGCGTATACAAGTTGAGATCAAATTAGTAAAAAAAAAAAAAAAAGGTTGTACCGGTGCCACGGGGGCGCGAACCCCTTTACCTCTAGTAATAGGTCTCCGTGGAACCCCTAAGCCAAGCAGTTCGTTAAATGTCCTAGCGTAATAGTAATAGTTCAAGAAAAATTTAATTTCTCTATATAAAAGGCAGATTTATTGTCCGGATAAAAATATTCCGGATTATTTAGAGTTATCGAACATTGCTGAGGATCGGAGAGCGTTAACGATCAATGCACCAGCAGAACTCAAAATTGTTCAGTTTTCCGACCATGGGGTGGGGGGGGGGGGTAGCTCGCAGGATATAAAACCGCCCCTGGGGTGGGGGGGGGGGGGCGGCAAAATATATGTTATTTAAACTGAACTAACACAAAACAAACTGAAGATGAAGCAAAACAAATCGCATAGTTTATAGCTGACTAATAAACGGTCAATACATTAACATAATTCCAGATTTCTAAAGTTTTCTGACTCTTACGAAATAAGATAAAATGTACATTGTATTGTACCTATGCCCAATGTTTTAATGGAGTAATTTTGAATTTGGGCTTAAAAAGACCTTGGTAACAGCAACAAAACATGTTTTTACTATTTTTAAAGTCATGTAGCCTGAAATGGAGGAACAGTATACATATATGATAAACATAATATAATTAGCCTGTAGTTAATTATAAAATCTAAAATAACATTATAATTTCGAACGAGTATAAAAATGAAGATAAAGAAATAGATAATAATACAATTAAATAACTATAAATAAGGCCTACAACATTTCCCGATAAAATAAACATTATATTTGACTTTTCATTGGAGCTGAGGGGAATAGTGTGTGAATTAATTGAGAAGTTGTACATTGCAACGTTACAATTTAAATCGATTCTGGCCATGCGGGCTTAATCTGCTCACCCTACATGAGGTCAAACCGAGTATATAGTGTTTTTCTTATCTAGAAAAACTAAATCGTGCAATGTTTATATTATGTATTGGATAGAGAGTGGAAAGCATGTCTGTATCGTTTGCTAACAATGTATAAAGTAATGTGTCATCATCAGAGGATAACACATGTTAAGTTAGGTCATAGCTTAACCTGTGAAAACATTAGCAACCAGAGAACAGTATTAGCTTGAATGTAAACACATAAACATAAATAAACAGATATCAGAAGTCAGTTATTAATGTTTACTCATTTGCTTTCATAGTAATTCAACATTGTGTATAAACTGATATTGAATAAATAAACATCGACCTCTGTCGTTTAAATCCATCAAAATCGAATCTTATTCTAAAGAATGTCAATTTAAAATGTTAATCGGTTAAAAAGAACGCTTAATTGTAGGACTATCAAGATTTTCAAACCAGTTATTTGAAGATTCAGATAATTAAAAAAACCAAAGAAGAAAAAACAAAAACAAAGTCTACGAACTATCGATTCAAAACTGCATATACTGAATAAGAGTGCATTCAAAATCCTATACGTCTTGTCTATTGAATTCAGGATTTTCTTTATGATTTTATTGTCTATGTAAATATTGTTTTAAAACCTATTTTAATCATATTTTGATGATAGAAATAATGATGTGGAATATATAGATAGGTCACCGAAAGCGTTCATGCGAGAGAATGGGCCACAGTTTATAATGAATTTCATTTTACAGAATCAGCATTTGCTACAAGGGAGACTATTTTAGGTTTTTTATTCGAGTTAAGGTCTCTCTATTTATTCAGACAGATATATGACATATAGATGTGTTTATTTGAGAAATAAATAATCATTCTTTGACGTTGATAGGGGCGATTATTACAGTAGCGTAAGTGATAAAATCCAATATAGCCTGAATGGTATTATGAGAGATTTTATCAAGTACCGACTGTAATTATCAACTCATTAAATCAAATATTGATTCTTTTTTTTTTTTTTTTTTTTTTTTTTTTTTTTTTTTTACATATATTTACATCATTTTACAATAATTGTACGTATAAAACATTAACAATTTTTACATTTCTTATCATGTAAACTTGTTTGCTCCCGAACGTTATATGTCACTTGAGACATACATTTTTCAAGTAACGTAGACTGTTTATTACAACGCAGTAAAACCCACGAACCATTAATAATTATGCAAGTGAATGTTTGAACAGATGTAAATCTATTAGACATATGCTAAAATGTATGTAAAATTCTTCTATTCCTTAGAATGGTTTTCATTTGTGCTCACGAAAAATAAAATCCGATTAGAACAGCTGTTGTTCTTCCCCGTTTTGATTTTCATAACTAAGAGGACTGAATGGTCCTATATTTATCTCCTTTGAAGAAAAAGCTCTGTATAAAGATATAGAAAAATACTAAAATTCCAAAGCTTAAATATATGATTTTTTAATTTACTGAATGATAGATTGTAGATAAACAAAACATACCTTTAGAATTTCAGTCAGAACTGATAGTTGATTTGTTAAGTTTCCAGCCTCTATAACACGTATCTTGAAGATCTTCATTTTGTCATTTTACTGTAATTCTTTGTTTTCACCAAAGATGTATCTATCCAGCTCATATAAGTGACAAAACATTCGTCACTCTATATCTTCTATTCGAAAAAAAGGTAAGAAAAATGTCAATTAATGACTGGTTTTGATTGAATCATAAAAATAGCGTCACTTCTGACATATTGTACTGCTATACTGCCAGCAAGTGGAAGATATCAAATAAATTGGTAAAAAATTTATCCTATATCAACTCTTCTAAAATATAACTGAAACACTAAATGGCGAATTATGGGGGCCAAATTGGACTAATATCATGTATAGTCCTTTCATAAGGTAGAAAAGATTCTTTTGAGATCTGAATGAATAAATGTTTCATGGGAAATAATATAAGATTCTTGATGTAGTTCAAAAGAAATTGCAATGTTTTGTCTCTTTTTCATACGTTTATCTTTAACATATGCCGGGGTTATGTGATTCTTTTTTTTAATTTTTAATTAAGGACTATTCGTGAGCTGTTCATAGTTAACATCTGTTAATGCACCAGGGTTGCTGTAATGTGCTACCCAATTTCCTTGCATTGGCATCTGAACAAAGAAAACTCCCAAGTTTTTGGTCTGAATTAATGCAATAATTTAAATGTATGTTTTTGGTTTTTGTTTGAATTTAACAGGCTGAATAAGACGCTAAATAAGGATTTATGTTTCCTTTTTACCTGCGTTGTAGTTTGCAACGTAAATATTAGATATATCATTGTAGGTCACCTGAGTCACTCAGGTTACTTATTGCTATCTGTATTTGTCCGTCGTCGTCCGTTGTTCATCGTACGTCGTTCATCGGTCGAAAACTTTTGAAAATTTTAGCTTCTTTTCATGAACCACTGAACCAATTTTAACCAAATTTAGCATATAGCATCTATGGGTGGGGAGGAGTAAAAGTTGTGCAATGCATGTGTCCTGCCACTTTGGGGCATGAGGGAAGGAGCTGAAATCATCAAAATTAATGTAAACTTTTAAATATCTTTTTCTTTACTCCTGGACATCAAGCAGTCAAACTGCTGGCTTTATTGTTATAACCATTGAACTATTCACCAAAATTGTGAAATTCATGGCCCCAGTATCAGGGGTTGTGACGCTAGGGTGAGGCTCTCATATTTATATTGTGAAAATGTATTAATTCTTTATGTATCTATTGAACTATTGTTAAACAGTGCACGTTATTTCCTTTATCAAATAATAACCGAGTGAAATTATCGGTAATCGGCCGATTTTTTCGGCGATAAATGTAAACACGATCTGGAAGTTAAAATTTCTTTAGGAATCATCAAAAAGATCGAACTTGTAGTTGAACCATTCGGAGTTATTTTTAAAATATAAATTCATAAGCATTTATAGTTAGTTAACATTTATTAATATGATCTGTTCAGTTTAATATCGGAAAGAAATATACGTCCCTGTTAAAAGGGGATCGAAGAAATTATATGAATCGTGAAAAGTATTTTTAACATTTTGTAGACTCTAAATGAAGTAAAGGAGTTTATTGTGTAGTAATCCTTGTGTGACATCAAATTCTCACAGTAACTCCATACATACGTACGCATTGACAAACATGTAGCGCCGACTAGCGCGCATCAATAACCTGCACCGTTTTGTTAATCTTATGCATTAATAATCATTCTGAAATGTGTTAACTTGTAAAACGAATTAAATTGATATTAAAAATGCATTGTTACGTTAATTTTCGCTTAGCAATATCACTAGAAAAGTATAGGGTGCGTTATTTGTCTTGATACTAGTAATTCCTCGCACAATTTGTCAAGATGAGATTTTTATTATGCATATCAATGGTACATATATCAGAAATACACAGAATCCAGTCCAGGCCGTACTACTCAGATGACCAATATGGCCCATGGGCCTCTTGTTATTAAATAAGGCATTTTTATATTCTTTATCCTAGCATTAAAAAATAACTCTAAATATGTTTGGGGTATTTCTGTTAAGAAATATAACACGCATTTCTCTTTTTTATTCAGGATATCATATCTACAAAAGAAAAAGCGATATAGAAAGTCATGGAGAGGAGGAGTGTATACTACTTTTGCCAACAACTAACCAGAATACGAATAAAGAAGGTACAAGTATGCACTGCGAAAGCCCAGATGACTCATTATAGATTTGATACTCAAAATTCGAGATTCAAAAAACGAGATTCTAAGTTCATTATATTAATTTTCTTATCAAATCATTATTATGAAAACCATTTTACAGCTAAACAAACTAGACATAAGACTTGATTTTTCCAACTTTTTATGATTTTGTTTGGGATCAGTTTAATTACAATCGGGATCGGTTCGAATTGAAAAAAATCTTATTTCCCTTGAATTTCATTTGTTTGTTTCGATTTTTTGTTGAAATATGATTGCAAAGCGCTTGTTTAATGTGAGTGAAAACTGATTCATAAGTTATTAAAATATAAGAAATATAATAAATAATATATATGAAAATGGAATAAATTATCTAGGTTTTATTGGGTTTTTTTTAGTTTTTGTTTTTAAAGTTATTTGAGAACTGTCAATAAATTGGCATTCAATCACCCATACCATTAATAGTTTAGAGTACTTATTCTTCTATATTAACAATGCTAACGCTAGAGTAATTGAGTGTTTTCTTAAGAAGATAAGTCTTGACATTTTGTAGATTTTCGTAATAAATTACATAATTAAGATTGTTCCCATTTGAAAACATTTCAATAATTAGATTATACACCCCAAAAAATGGCAAGTTAAACTCAGATTCCTTGCTGAAACTAAAGTGATTTTATTTATCTAGACAAAACCATTTTTGAATAAAAATAGTCATCATTCATTAACCGTTTTTTACACAATCTTGGCTTTCGTAAATTTGAGATTCGAAATTTGACGAAAATTGGAATGTAAGATTCAAGATTTAAGGTTCGAAATGCAATATCTAAATTGTTTTACCCGAACAATGAATCATATTATGAATCATAGCGACATTGAACTTTTCTAAACCTAAATCATCCTTACATGCATTACCTACATATTATTAGTTCATTATCTATTACCTACTCAGTAATCATATTAACGAAGATGTACTAGTTAACAAAGAATAAGTACTTAAACTAGATACGATCTCGTTACGAGTAACGAGTAGGTCTTCCGTTCAATTTTTTAACGATATGATTAAAATATCAATGAAATTTCAGAATTCCCCCTCACCTCCTCCCTTTCAGAAAATGTATACGATTGTCAATATCCTTTACAATGCTTAACAAAGTGTTTTGCTTTTTCACATACAGCACATTAAAGATTTAAGCTTTTAGTCCTCGAAAATCCCTAATTATGTCATCAATGGGTGTTGCAATGAGTTTTACAAACTGATATTGTTACGATCAACAACTTGCTTCTATAATGCATTACAAAATTTTGATCGTTTTTAAGTTATGTATAAGAGACTTCACGAGTGCCTTGGACCCTAATTTAAGGGACCAGCCCCTTTGTCTTGAGCTCATTCGAAAGGTTTCACGAATACTAACATTTTTTGCTCTGGCACCTATCTTAAATTTTGTTAATTTTTTACATACATATGATTGATTATTTAAGGGTTCAGCCCTATAGATCCTTAATGGGGAAAGATATTGGTGTTTTGATTAGTAAAATCTCTTAGTATCATGAATACAGACATTTTCTCTTCTACAATGCTTAACAAAATATGCCTCCTTCTGTAGATATATTGCGTCAAAGTTTAAGTACTCTGGCCCCTAAAAGTCCCTAATTACGTAATAAATGGGCGTGGCAATGATTTTTCCTGATATATATTCTTACGATCAACAACTTTGCTTCTATAATGCATTATAAAATCTTTATCATTTTTCAGTTATTTGTAAGAGAGTTTACGAGTATATAGGCCCCTAAATAAAGGGGCCAGCCCCTTTTTCTTGATTTCAGTCGACAGGTCTCAAGAATACTAACATTGTTTGTTCTTACACTTATCTTAAATTGTTGTTCATTTTTGAGATACAAATGATTGAATATTTTAGGGGCCAGCCCTGTAGATCCTTAATGGGGACATACATTGGTGTTTTGATTAGTGGAATCGATTAGAATCATCAAAGCAGACATTTTCTCTTCTACAATGCTTAGCAAAATGTATCTCCTTTTTTAGATATATTGAGTCAACGTTTGAGGACTTTGGCCCCTAAAAGTCCCTAATTACGTAATAAATGGGCGTGGCAATGATTTTTCCTGATATATATTCTTACGATCAACAACTTTGCTTCTATAATGCATTATAAAATCTTTATCATTTTTCAGTTATTTGTAAGAGAGTTTACGAGTATATAGGCCCCTAAATAAAGGGGCCAGCCCCTTTTTCTTGATTTCAGTCGACAGGTCTCAAGAATACTAACATTGTTTGTTCTTACACTTATCTTAAATTGTTGTTCATTTTTGAGATACAAATGATTGAATATTTTAGGGGCCAGCCCTGTAGATCCTTAATGGGGACATACATTGGTGTTTTGATTAGTGGAATCGATTAGAATCATCAAAGCAGACATTTTCTCTTCTACAATGCTTAGCAAAATGTATCTCCTTTTTTAGATATATTGAGTCAACGTTTGAGGACTTTGGCCCCTAAATATCCCTAATTACGCAATAAATGGATGTAGAATAATTTTTTTTCAAACTGATACTCTTACGATCAACAACTTTGCTTCTATAATGCATTACATAATCTTGATCGTTTTTTAATTATTTGGAATAGACATTACGAGTCTTCTGGCCCCTTATTGAAGGGGCCAGCCCCTTTTTCTTGCTTTCATTCGACAGGTCTCAAGAATACTAACATTTTTTGTTCTTACACCTATCTAAAATTGTTGTTCATTTTTGAGATATAAATGATTGAATCTTTTAGGGGTCAGCCCTGTAAATCCTTAATGGAGACAGATATTGGTGATTTGATAAGTGCAATCGATTAGTACCATCAATACAGACATTTTCTCTTCTACAATGCTTAACAAAATATGTCTCGTTCTCTAGATATATTGCGTCAAAATTTAAGGATTTTGGCCCCTAAAAATCCCTAGTTACGTAATAAATGGGCGTAGCAATGATTTTTTCAGATAGATATTGTTATGATCAACAACTTTGCTTCAATAATGCATTACAAAATCTTGATCGTTTTTAAGTTATTTGTAATAGTGTTTACGAGTCTCTTGGCCCCTAATTAAAGGGGCTAGCCCCTTTTTTTGTGATATTGGTGAAAAGAACTTTTAAAATTCTACCACTTTTCTTATATATGTCTTAACAAAATATCAACTGATAAAAAGATACAGATCAAAACGTGTGAAAATTTTGATTCAAAATTCGGACCCAATTTTCGAGCCATAGCGAGCTCCAAGAAATGGCGCCTCAGGAGTAAAACAAAAACAATGGGCACAACTTCAAACTATGGTCTAACTATCCTGAAAATTTCATATTCATATCTCTGATAGTTTTTGAGTTTTTGTGTGCACAAAATAGGTCGTAAAAATGAAAAAAATGGCCGATAAATCGGTACCGGAAGTGACGACAAGAAAATTATCAAAAATGTTTGAAGATCATATGAAATCCAATCATCTGTGAAAAATTTGTGGAAATCGGTCGAATAGTTTTCGAGAAATCGCGTGCACAAAATTTGTGGAAAAGAAAAATAATAATAACTAGATAAGATCTCGTTACGAGTAACGAGTAGGTCTTCCGTTCAATTTTTTAAAACGTTTAAGGACTTTGCTTCCTATAAATCTCTTATTAAGTAATAAATGGGTATGGCAAAGAGTTTTTTCAAACAGACATTGTTACGATCAACAACTTTGCTTCTATAATGCATTACAAAATCTTGATCGTTTTTAAGTTATTTGTAATAGAGTATACGAGTATCCTGGCCCCTAATTTAAAGGACCAGCCCCTTTTTCTTAATTTCCTTGAAAAAGTCTTAAGAATACTATCATTTTTTGTTCTTAAACCTTTCTAAAATTGTTGTTCATTTTTGAGATACAAACGATTGAATATTTTAGGGGCCAGTCCTGTAAATCCTTAATGGGGACAGATATTGGTGTTTTGATTAGTGGAATCGATAAGAATCATCAATGCAGACATTTTCTCTTCTACAATGCTTAACAAAATAAGTCTCCTTCTCTAGGTATATTGCGTCAAAGTTAAAGGACTTTGGCCCCTAAAAATCCCTAGTTACGTAATGAATGGGCGTGGCAATCATTTTTTCAGATAGATATTGTTATGATCAACAACTTTGCTTCTATAATGCATTACAAAATCTTGATCGTTTTTAAGTTATTTGTAATAGAGTTTGCGAGTGTATTGGCCCCTAATTAAAGGGGCCAGCGCTTTTTTTCTTGATTTTTTTTGGAAAAGTCTAATGAATACTAACATTTTTTGTTTTTATACCTATCTAAAATTGTTGTTCATTTTTGAGATATAAATGATTGAATCTTTTAGGGGTCAGCCATGTAAATCCTTAATGAAGACAGATATTGGTGTTTTGATAAGTGCAATCGATTAAAATCATCAATGCAGACATTTTCTCTTCTACAATGCTTAACAAACTATGTCTCCTTCTCTAGATATATTGCGTCAAAATTTAAGGATTTTGGCCCCAAAAAATCCCCAGTTACGTCATCAATGGGCGTGGCAATGATTTTTCCTGATATATATTGTTACGATCAACAACTTTGCTTCTATAATGCATTACAAAATCTTTATCATTTTTCAGTTATTTGTAATAAAGTTTACTAGTGTCTTGGCCTCTAAATAAAGGGGCCAGTCCCTTTTTCTTGATTTTGTTTGGAAGAACTGTTGATTCTCTACCACTTTTGTTATATATGTCTTAACAAAATATCAACTGATAAAAAGATACAGATCAAAACGTATGAAAATTTTGATACAAAATTCGGACCCAATTTTCGAGCCAAAGCGAGCTCCAAGAAATGGCGCCATAGGAGTAAAACAAAAACAATGGGCACAACTTCAAACTATGGTCTAACTATCCTGAAAATTTCATATTCATATCTCTGATAGTTTTTGAGTTTTTGTGTGCACAAAATAGGTCGTAAAAATGAACAAAATGGCCGATAAATCGGTACCGGAAGTGACGACAGGAAAATTATCAAAAATGTATGAAGATCATATGAACTTCAATCATCTGTGAAAAAATTGTGGAAATCGGCCGAATAGTTTTCGAGAAATCGCGTGCACAAAATTTGTGGAAAAGAAAAATAATAATAACTAGACGCGATCTCGTTGCGAGCAACGAGAGGTCTTCCGTTTGAATACACCTTACGCTATCGGAATGCTTGTTCTTTTCTATCAAAAAGACCGCGGAACATTAACTGGCAAGATTGGAAATATACAGCTTACATCAATTTCACCTGTTACAGTCAAAACATTTGATATGGGCGGGAACAAATTGACACGGACGTCTGAGAAAAGACAAAAAGTCATTTTTGAGTACTTTCTGTGACGACTGGAAGTTACATGTACGCCGGATCTAACAGAATATGGTAAACATATCTTAATATATTGTTCTGTCTTTCCTCAAAGTTTTGATGTTCAAATTTTTGTCAGTTATGAGATTTCGTTGAGAAAAGGTTTTTTGTCTCGAGACCGGAAACAAACAAACGGAAGTAATTAAAGAAATTAAAAGTAAGCATTTTAGTTCAATTACTTACAATACATTACTGTTAATTAGACTAAATAAAATAATCAAAGAGAAAAGTCTAAAATTATTAAAAACGTCATTCGCTTGTACACTTCCGGAGAGAACCGAAAGTGACGGAAAATAAAATGGAACCTGTTAAACACACCTTCAATCAAATGTCTATCATTCATAAAAGTTTTGTATCTTGATTTCTTACAGTTTCTGAGATCTCCCGTGTACAAAATTTGTATGAAAAAAAACCTACTGAGATATTTGAGATGACTCACCGGATTTTTTTTAGTTTATCTAACCATGTGTAGGGGACCCATTGTATTTCTATTACTAAAATGTTACTTCCATGGTAAATAACAAAAAAAAATAATTTAACAAAAAATTTGGAGTACTTCCTGTGAGGACCGGAAGTTAGGCCAGATGACACAAAATAATGTAAACACATGTACATACATAGGTGTATCATTCAACAAAGTATGGTTGTTTAAGTCTATGCCGTTTTTGAGATCTTATTGAGACAAAGATATTTGTCTCGGGACAGGAAGAGGACAAACGGTAGTGCTCAATGAAAATTAAAGTTAGTATTTATTAAATACTTTTCCATCATACATTATTATTTAAAATCTAACTAAAACTGTCGAAGAAAATCATTTAAACTTATAAACAGCTTGATTTGTTTGAACCCTTTCAGTGAGGACCGAAGAGAAACCCGTTAAACACATCTTCAATCAAATGTCTATCATCCTTGTTAGTTTTGTGTGTTGATCACTTACAGTATCTGAGATCTCGCTGGTACAAATTTTGTTCAAAAGCAGCTACCTGAAATATTCGAGATATCTCACCGGAAGTAGAATTGTTTTGTCTATTTAACATTGCATAAATAAAATATGTAAAGATACTAATATATTAATTCTATGAAAAATAAATTAAATACGAAAATAATTTTTAAAGTACTTCCGGTGACGACCGGAAGTTAGACGAATCAAACAAAATAGAGTAAACAAATGAATATACATAAGTCTATCATCCCACACAGTTTGGTTGTCCAAGTAGTTACTATTTTTGAGATATCGTTGAGACAAGGTTTTTAGCTCACCTGAGCTGAAAGCTCGTGAGCTTTTCTGATCACTTTTTGTCCGGCGTCCGTCTGTCTGTCTGTCCGTAAACTTTTTACATTTTCGACTTCTTCTCCAGAACCACTAGGCTAATTTCAACCAAAGTTGGCACAAAGCATCCTTAGGTGAAGGGTATTCAAGTTTGTTAAAATGAAGGGCCATGCCCTCTTTCAAGGGGGGTTAATTAAAAAATCGTTGAAAATTTGATGGTATTTTCAAAAATCTTCTCAAAAACCATTTGGCAAGAAAAGCTGAAACTTGTGTGGAAGCATCCTCAGGTAGTGTAGATTCAAGTTTGTTTAAATCATGATCCCCAGGGGTAGGGTGGGGCCACAATGGGGGATCGAATTTTTATATAGGAACATATAGAGTAAATCTTTAAAAATCTTCTTCTCTGAAACTGATCAGCCAGAAAAGCTGTAACTTATGTGGAAGCATTCTCAGGTAGTGTAGATTTAAGTTTGTTCAAATCATAATCTCCAGTGGTAGGTGGGGGCCACAATGGGAAGTCAAATTTTTACATAGAAATATATAGAGAAAAATCTTTTAAAATCTTTAGAAACTGATCGGGCAGAAAAGCTGTAACTTGTGTGAAAGCGTCCTCAGGTATGGAAGATTCAAGTTTGTTCAAATCATGATACTGGGGGTAGGGTGTGGCCACAATGGGGAGGGGGGGGGGAGGGGCTCAAACTTTTACGTAGGGATATATATAAAAATATCTTTAAAAATCATTTGCTTAAAAAAGTAAGTTCAGATAGTCTAGATTAAAATTTGTCAAAATCATAATCTTCAGGACTAGGGTTGGGCCACATGGGGGGGGGGGGGGGGGTTGTCCAATTTTACAGAGGAAAACATTTAAATTATCCACAAAAACTCAAATGATTTTTTATATATGGTTTTATTTATATGCAAGCATTTTGAATTATTGTTGATTCTTTAAAGTTGTTTGAACTCTGGCCCCTGGACAATTCTTTGGCCTTACAAGGGGTCCAAAGTTTGATGTAGGTTTATAATCCATATACAAACAGTTGTTTAAGTCTGATCATTTTCTCGAAAACTGCAATGCTCAAGATGTAATATGACTGTAAAATCATCCTTGTCTATAATTGCTCAGGTGAGCGATGTGGCCCATGGGCCTCTTGTTTTGTCTCGAGACAGGAAACGGACCAACAGAAGTGCTCAATCAAAATTAAAGTTTATATTTTTCTAACGTTTTCCTATTGTACAGTTTTGTTTATCAAGCAATCTAAAACTGTCAAAGAAAAACAGTTAAAATTATTAAAAACTTCAATTGTTTGTACCCTTCCGGTGACGACCGGAAGTGACGGGCGATAAAATGGAATCAGTTAAACCCATCCTCAATCGAATGTCTATCGTCCTTGTAAGTTTCGTGTCTTAATCACTTACAGTTTCTGAGATCTCGCGGGTACAAAATTTATTTTAAAAAAGCTACCGCGGAACATTGGAAATATACAGCTTACGTCAATTTTACCTATTACAGTCAAAACATTTGATATGGACGGGAACAAATTGACGCGGATGTCTGAGAAAACGTTGGATTCAAACTGTAGTTAATATTGGAAGTGTATTTTCAATCCACCTCAGCGTTCCTAACTTGCTATATTACTTATGATATCGAAACACATTTTATTTAGTATCAGCAAAGCGATAAAAAAAACCATTTTATTTCATCAATAATTATATAATCAGCAAATATGAGAAGATCCAAATTCGGGAGAGATTATACGCAAGGCAAAGCATTGTCCGATGATTCAGAGAATCAGTCGCCACTGATACACTTCCTATAGCCAATGTTTTCTCAGACGTCCGCGTCAATTTGTTCCCGCCCATTTCAAATGTTTTGACTGTAACAAGTGAAATTGACGTAAGCTGTATATTTCCAATTTTGCCAGTTAATGTTCCGCGATCTTAATTATACATTATAAAATGTCGGGTTTCAATTTTACAAAGTAACACCTACAGCAGTATACATTATGAATTTTGAACACAATCAGTGACATATTAAACGGCGTTATTAATTTCAGCAAAAATTAAAAGGAAGGTTTAATAGGCGTAGCTGTTTTCTTAAAACATCGTTAATTTATGGATTTACTCTTTACTTCTAAATGTTTTAGACATAAGATATATAAAATGCCATACGCTATAAACTGCATTTGTAGAGAGAGAGAGAGAGAGAGAGAGAGAGAGAGAGAGAGAGAGAGAGAGAGAGAGAGAGAGAGAGAGAGAAATTAATCAGAAATCGATTTGATAAAGAAATTGATTATCTTTTTATCTGCTTCTTTTGCATATCGATTAATTTTTTTTGTGTCAAGTTTATCTTTGCCGACTCACACTGTATGATAAAAATTTTTGCTAAGTCGGCAAATAAAATAACCTACATCTTACTAATGTAGTATGGTAAATTATCCCCCTTTTCCTGAATCCACTCAATACCCCAGTGTTATGTCTAAATGACCAGTGTTAAGCATTCGGTTAATATATTACGAAATTTATGAATTTTGACCTCGATGCTTAATCACTAAACAGATATAATAAATCCCGCTTTTTGGGTGAACATTACATGTATGTAGACCTTTGTAAAGAATTATAAACTTAAGGCAGATTTTAAATGATTATAATCCCGATGCACCCTGCCGTAATGACTTTTTTTTTTTTTATCAAAAGTGAAAAATCAGACTTTTTGTTTTAACAGTGTATATCTCCGATCGGTGTTTACACGTGTTTTTTCATAGGCCCAAACAGACATACACAGGTGATCAGTTCCACACCTTGTCGCAGTCACCCGGTGGTGTGTATAGTTCAGTGTTTAAACTTCGGAGGTTTTTCTTAATCCAAGACAGACAACAGATATGTATCTGTAGACAGATACAAAGAAGGAGAAAGTACACCGTCTATAATAAAAAATGACTTTTTAGCATTGACTTCCAATCAGTAAGAAGGCAATCAATAAAAAATTAATTTCAAATCATTTAAATCCAAAGGCAATATCCCGTAACTAGAAATAAATACATATATAATTTTAAACGTCAAATGTGCATTTAGGCTTTAGCCACATTACTGCATGTTACCTGTAGTAGTTCTTATTCAAATACTAAAATATTCGTACGTTGGAGAGAGAGAGAGAGAGAGAGAGAGAGAGAGAGAGAGAGAGAGAGAGAGAGAGAGAGAGAGAGAGAGAGAGATTTTATAGTGTTTTATAGTGTTCAGGAAATCAATATATAAACAACATATGTCAATAAACGCATATTTACATGCATACATCTATATATATCTGAATAAATACTAAACAGTCCTCCTTTTAAAGTCCCGTAGAATACTTGAAATGTGGGCGCATTGCTAAATGTTTTGTGCATACAGTCAATGAGATGGCGGCATTTCTTTGATGCCGGCAAAGCGACCTGGCGAGCTCTAATGCGGTCGTACTGCAAGGGTGCTTCGGCGGCATGTCTTTGATGCCGGCGATGCGACGAGCGTCTGAATTTAGCGAGCTGCTGACAGAAACAAGACTGTCACAATTCGGTAAATTGACGGTATTTTGAAACGGGCTCTATATTTGTACTGAAAAAAGGGTATTATTTTGATTTATGATAAAATTAAAACGGAAAACATAAAAAATCCATCGTTTCAAAGATAAAATCGGTAAACAAAACACAATTAAGAAAGAAAAAAAACCATTCGGCACTCGGGGACTGAACCCGGGTCGCCTGGGCCAAAGTCCACTACTCTAACGACTGACCTACGCGGACTCTCGCTTCAGGACTTTGGATCCCAAATTCTCGAGAATGCGTGGATCGATTTTAAAATAAATTTCATGTTCTGACGTTATTAAAGCGTCTCTATCGAATAGTAATATTAAAAAAATTCAAAACAAAAAAGTTGAAAAATGACTGTTGTTTGTTTCCTTCCTGTGACGACCGGAAGTGACGGCGGACGTTCGGATATGCGAAGGGCACTGCGGCAGGACACTTTCTACTATCCCTGAAAATTTGAAAGTTCTATCTTAAATACTTTTGGAGAAAAATCGTGAACAAGCAAAAACATAAAATCTTTAATAACTCGGGACCGGAAGTGACGACCGAAAAAATCTCGTGTAATTTTCTTACAAATTTTGTCATGAATAAGATCTGAGAGTTTCATCAAAATCGGCTGAAGCGTTTTTGAGAAAAGGTGACAGAAAAAAAAAAACAATAAAAATAATAGTGAAAAAGAAACAAAGCAATAACAATAAGGTCTTCCGTTGGAAACGGAAGACCTTAATAACTAGATCTCGTTACAAGTAACGAGTAGGTCTTCCGATCAATGTTTTGAAAAGTTTAATGACTTTGGTTACTATAAATCCCTAATTAAGTCATAAATGGGTGTGGCAAAAAGTTTTACAAGCAGACATTGTTACGATCAACAACTTTGCTTCTATAATGCATTACAAAATCTTTATCGTTTTTAGGTTATCTGTCATGGAGTTTAGGAGTATCTTGGCCGCTAATATAAAGGGCCAAACCCTTTTTCTAGATTTCATTGAAAAGGTCTTAAGAATACTATTATTTTTGTTTCGTAAACCTATCTAAAATTGTTGTTCATTTTTGAGATACAAACGATTGAGTATTTTAGGGGCCAGCCCTGTAGATCCTTAATGGGGACATACATTGGTGTTTGATCAGTGGAATCGTTGAGAACCATCAATGCAGACATTTTCTTTTCTACAATGCTTAACAAAATATGTCTCCTTCTCCAGATATATTGCGTCAAAGTTTAAGGACTTTGGCCCCTAATAATTCTTAGTTACGTAATAAATGGGCGTGGCAATGATTTTTTCAGATAGATATTGTTATGATCAACAACTTTGCTTCTATTATGCATTACAAAATCTTGATCGTTTTTAAGTTATTTGTAATAGAGTTTACGAGTGTCTTGGCCCCTAAGTAAAGGGGCCAGCCCCTTTTTCTTGATTTTGTTGGAAAGGTCTTAAGAATACTAACAATTTTTGTTCCTACACCTATCTTAAATTGTTGTTCATTTTTGAGATATAAATGATTGAATCTTTTAGGGGTCATCCCTGTGGATCCTTAATGGGGACAGATATTGGTGTATTGATAAGTGCAATCGATTAGAATCATCAACGCAGACATTTTCTTTTCTACAATGCTTAACAAAATATGTCTCCTTCTCTAGATATATTGCGTCAAAATTTAAGGATTTTGGCCCCTAAAAATCCCTAGTTACGTAACAAATTGGTGGTGCAATGACTTTTTCTGATAGATATTGTTATGATCAACAACTTTGCTTCTATAATGCATTACAAAATCTTGATCGTTTTTAAGTTATTTGTAATAGAGTTTACGAGTGTCTTGGCCCCTAAGTAAAGGGGCCAGCCCCTTTTTCTTGATTTTGTTGGAAAGGTCTTAAGAATACTAACAATTTTTGTTCTTACACCTATCTAACATTGTTGTTCATTTCTGAGATATAAATGTTTGAATCTTTAAGGGGTCATCCCTGTGGATCCTTAATGGGGACAGATATTGGTATTTTGATAGGTGCAATCGATTAAAATCATCAATGCAGACATTTTCTCTTTTACAATGCTTAACAAAATATGTCTCCTTCTCTAGATATATTGCATCAAAATTTAAGGATTTTGGCCCCTAAAATTCCCTAGTTACGTAATAAATGGGCGTGGCAATGATTTTTTCTGATAGATATTGTTATGATCAACATCTTTGCTTCTATAATGCATTACAAAATCTTGATCGTTTTTAAGTTATTTGTAATAGAGTTTACGAGTGTCTTGGCCCCTAAGTAAAGGGGCCAGCCCCTTTTTCTTGATTTTGTTGGAAAAGTCTTAAAAATAATAACAATTTTTGTTCTTACACCTATCTAAAATTGTTGTTCATTTTTGAAATATAAATGTTTGAATCTTTTAGGGGTCATCCCTGTAAATCCTTAATGGGGACAGATATTGGTATTTTGATAAGTGCAATCGATCAAAATCATCAATGCAGACATTTTCTCTACTACAATGCTTAACAAAATATGTCTCCTTCTTTAGATATATTCTATCGAACTTTCAGGATTTTGGCCCCTAAAAATCCCTAGATACGTAATAAATGGGCGTGGCAATGATTTTTTCTGATAGATATTGTTATGATCAACAACTTTGCTTCTATAATGCATTACAAAATCTTGATCGTTTTTAAGTTATTTGTAATAGAGTTTACGAGTGTCTTGGCCCCTAATTAAAGGGGCTAGCCCCTTTTCTTTGATATCAGTGAAAAGAACTATTAAAATTCTACCACTTTTGTTATATATGTCTTAACAAAATATCAACTAATAAAAAGATACAGATCAAAACGTGTGAAAATTTTGATTAAAAATCCGTACCCAATTTTCGAGCCATAGCGAGCTCCAAGAAATGGCGCCGCTGGCGTATAAAAATTATATGGTGCACAACTTCAAACTATGGTCTACCTATCCTGAAAATTTCATATTTATATCTTTGATAGTCTCTGAGTTTATGTCTGCACAAAATGGGTCGTAAAAACTTACAAAATCGGCCGTAAATCGGAACCGGAAGTGACGATTTCAAAATTTAAAAAAACTTCTAGAGTTATGACCACAGGCAATCATCTGTGAAAAAATGGCTGAAATCGGCTGGATAGTTTTCGAGAAATCGCGTGCACAAAATTCGTGGAAAAAAATAATAATAATAATAATAAGAAACAGTACGAAAACAATAAGGTCTTCCGTTGGAAACGGAAGACCTTAATAATAATAAGAAACAGTACGAAAACAATAAAGTCTTCCGTTGGAAACGGAAGACCTTAATAATAACTAGATATGATCTCGTTACGAGTAACGAGTAGGTCTTCTGTTCAGTTTTTTAAACGATATGATTAAAATATCAATGAAATTTCAGAATTCCCCCTCAACTCCTCACTTTCAGATAATGTATACGATTGTCAATATCCTTTACAATGCTTAACAAAGTGTTTTGCTTTTTCACATACAGCACATTAAAGATTTAAGATTTTAGTCCCCTAAAGTCTCTTATTACGTCATCAATGGGTGTGGCAATAAGTTTTACAAACTTATCATGTTACGATTAACAACTTGCTTCTATATTGCATTACAAAATCCTGATCGTTTTTAAGTTATGTGTAAGATACTTTACGAGTGCATTGGACCCTAATTTAAGGGGCCAGCCTTTTTTTCTTGAGTTCATTCGAAAGGTCTCACGAATAGTAACATTTTGTGCTCTTACTCCTCGTTTAAATTGCTGTTCATTTTTTTTTAGATACAAATGATTGAATATTTAATTTAAGGGTCCAGCCCTTTAGATCCTTAATGGGGACTTACATTGGTGTTTTGATTAGTGGAATCGATTAGTATGATCAATACAAACTTTTTCTCTTCTACAATGCTTAACAAAATATGTCTCCTTCTCTAGATATATCGCGTCAAAGTTTAAGTACTTTGGCCGCTAAAAGTCCTTAATTACGTAAAAAATGGGCATGGCAATGATTTTTTCTGATAGATATTGTTAAGATCAACAAATTTGCTTCTATAATTCATTACAAAATCTTGATCGTTTTTAAGTTATTTGTTATAGAGTTTACAAGTGTTTTGGGCCCTAATTCAAGGGGCCAGCCCCTTTTGCTGGATTTTCCTGAAAAGGTCGTAGGAATACTAACATTTTATGTTCTTACATCCATCTAAAATTGTTGTTCATTTTTGAGATACAAATGATTGAATATTTTAGGGGCCAGTCCTGTAGATCCTTAATGGGGACAGACATTGGTGTTTTGATTAGTTAAATCGATTAGAATCATTAATGAAAACATTTTCTCTTCTACAAAGTTTCACAAAATATGTCTCGTTCTCTAGATATATTGTATCAAAGTTTGAGATATTTGGCCCCTAAAAATACCTTATTACGTCATAAATGGGTGTGGCATTGAGGTTTTCAGATTGATATCGTTACAATCAACAACTTTGCTTCTATAACGCATTACAAAATCTTGAAAGTTTTTGAGTTATTTATAATATAATTTACGAGTCTCTTGGCCCCTAGTTCAAGGGGCCAGCCCCTTTTCCATGATATCGATGAAAAGAACTTTTAATAATCTACCACTTTTGTTATATATGTCTTAACAAAATATCAACTGATAAAAAGATACAGATCAAAACGTGTGAAAATTTTGATTCAAAATTCGGACCCAATTTTCGAGCCATAGCGACTCCAAGAAATGGCGCCACAGGAGTAAAACAAAAACAATGGGCACAACTTCAAACTATGGTCTAACTATCCTGAAAATTTCATATTCATATCTCTGATAGTTTTTGAGTTTTTGTGTGCACAAAATAGGTCGTAAAAATGAACAAAATGGCCGATAAATCGGTACCGGAAGTGACGACAGGAAAATTATCAAAAATGTTTGAAGATCATATGATGTCCAATCATCTGTGAAAAAATTATTGAAATCGGTAGAACAGTTTTCGAGAAATCGCGTGCACAAAATTTGTGGAAAAGAAAAATAATAATAATAATAATAATAATAAGAAACAGTACGAAAACAATAAGGTCTTCCGTTGGAAACGGAAGACCTTAATAATAATAATAAGAAACAGTACGAAAACAATAAGGTCTTCCGTTGGAAACGGAAGACCTTAATAAGATAAAAAGAACACCGTGTGGTTCCCAATCAACGTAATTTTTCACGCTGTGTATATTCTCGTCCTGATACGATTTAGTAAGTGGTGTATATGCCCTGATTGTGTAGATATATCATAGATAACTTGAATTGAATTATCTAAGGAATTGATTCAGAAAAAAAATGAATTAACTTATCTTTCAGAATCGCCACTTGATCAAGCTATATTTATGCAGTGGAAGGAAGACAACAGCAAATTTGTTTCAACAAGAGCTTGTAAAGAAGTAGAAAAACTCATCAAAAGTCAGAACCTGGTGGTCGTGACCGGTAACTCTGGGTCAGGAAAATCCGCCATCTTACAACACATAGCATTGAGTTACAGGGGCCAAGGCTGGACAATTAAACCAATATATAGCGTTAAAGAAATCATAGATGAATGTTCCCGACAAGATATTTTAGATAGAGAAATCCTTCTTGTTTTTAATGACCCAATTGGCAATGAATCCTTTGATGAAGAAAAATATAAGTTATGGAAAGACCAGGAAGAAAAGTTAAAAGGTTGCTTGAGAAAAATCAAAATGTTAGTATCATGTAGGAGGTACATTCTGAATGATGCTAGAGTTAGAGGAATTTTGAACGATACATCATGTACAAGTATCATTGATCTTAGTAATGACCAACATAAACTGGATAATGAGGAAAAACGAAAAATATTGGAGAGTTACTCATCAAATAGTGGTTTTTTAAAAGAAGATATAATTGAAATTATTAAGACTGAGGAGTATTTTCCGTTATTGTGCAAGCTATATTTTAGCGACAAGAATAAACAAAAAGGGGGACTGCATTTTTTTAAAGAACCTGTTAAGGTATGCGAGGACGAAATAAATTATTTCAGAAAGGAATGCAAAGAAAATTACTGTGCTCTAGTTCTTCTAGTTCTGTGTAACAATCAGCTATGTGTTGAGGATATACAAAAAAACGATCGCTTAAGGGAAAAATTTGAACTTGCTTTGAAACTATGTGGAATGGTGACAAACACAGCACCTTATACTATTGGTGACGCTCTGAAGACTCTACAGGGATTTTTTGTCAAGAAAATTGGCGACACCTATCATTTTTATCATGATTTTGTAATGGAAGTTATCACCTATGTGTTTGGAACAGATTATCCACTAGAAACAATACAATATGCCGACATTGGTTTCCTGAGACGACGTGTAAACTTGAAAAGCAGTAACGACAATAGAAAAGAAAGGAAATTAGAAAATGGTGACCAAAAAATTCATAAATTTACCATATTTTTAAGTGATAAATATGTTGGTGATCTAGTGGATAGACTTTTTAATGAGATTTTTGGAGATCGTTTGTTGGATGTTGTTCTCAATCCATGTATGAGGAATGAGAAAGTGGCTACATCTTTCATACAAAAATTAAAAGATAGCCCCGATAAACTGAACAAGCTGCTTGCAAAAAAACAGCTTTACAAAAAGTTCAGAAATCAAGAAGATAATCAAACAGTAAAGCAATCATTTTGTTCCAAACTTGGATTTCTTTTTTTGGAATATGAAGTGTCAATTCTTAGTGCTATAATAGTATTTTGTCATACAAATGTATCAAAACATTGTTTAGAAACTCTACAGCGTATGCAACTTTCTCTTCATGGTACTTCTCTTTTTTCTGCGGTGTGTTGCAATGGTTCGATTAATTTGTTCAATGTCTTTCCAAAAGAACAAATTAAATGGCTTATGGTGAAAAAGTGGGTAATATTCTCTCCTATCCACATCGTTTCCATGTTTCATAATCATGAAATACTACGGGAGCTGATTCAGGTGAAGAATAATGTGAATTTGAGAGCCGGGCGGATAGATGGATTTACTCCCTTAATGTTAGCAGCTTTCAATACGGACACAAGCGAACAAAATAACGAAAAAAGCAGAATTCAGTCAATTGATATCACTGTGGAACTTTTATTGAATCATGGAGCTGACATTAATTTAAGATATCCATTCACCGGGAGTCCTCTCCATATAGCAAGTGGTGAAGGAAACGATCACACTGTAGAACTTTTGTTAAGTAAAGGAGCAGATATTAATTCATGTGACAAAAACGAAAAAACTCCTCTACATAAAGCCAGTGAAGAGGGACATGAAAGCACTGTACAACTTTTATTAGATAAAGGAGCAGATATTAATTCATGTGACACAAACAAAGAAACTCCTCTACATAAAGCCTGTGAACGGGGACGTGAAAGCACTGTACAACTGTTATTAGATAAAGGAGCAGATATTAATTCATGTGACACAACCAAAGAAACTCCTCTACATAAAGCAATGAAATCGGGACATTTAAGCACTGTTCAACTTTTATTAAATAGAGGAACAGATATTAATTCATGTGACACAAACAAAATAACTCTTCTCAATAATGCCAGTAAATGGGGATTTAAAAGCACTGTACAACTTTTATTAGATAAAGGAGCAGATATTAATTCATGTGACAAAAACAAAGAAACTCCTCTACATAAAGCGAGTTATTATGGACATGAAAGCACTGTACAACTTTTATTAGATAGAGGAGCAGATATCAATTCATGTGACAAAAACAAACAAACTCCTCTACATAAAGCCAGTGAAAAGGGGCATAAAAGCACTGTACAACTGTTATTAGATAAAAGAGCAGATATTAATTCATGTGACACAAAACAAGAAACTCCTCTACATAAAGCCAGTGAAGAGGGACATGAAAGCACTGTACAACTTTTATTAGATAGCAGAGCAGATATTAATTCATGTGACAAAAACAAACAAACTCCTCTTCATAAAGCCAGTAAACCGGGACATGAAAGCACTGTACAACTTTTATTAGATAGAGGAGCAGATATTAATTCATGTGACACAAACAAAGAAACTCCTCTACATAAAGCCAGTGAACGGGGACATGAAAGCACTGTACAACTTTTATTAGATAAAGGAGCAGATATATATTCATGTGACAAACAAAAAGAAACTCCTCTACATAAAGCGAGTTCTTGGGGACATGAAAGCACTGTACAACTTTTATTAGATAGAGGAGCAGATATTAATTCATGTGACACAAACAAAAAAACTCCTCTACATAAAGCCTGTGAACGGGGACATGAAAGCACTGTACAACTGTTATTAGATAAAGGAGCAGATATTAATTCATGTGACAAAAACAAACAAACTCCTCTACATAAAGCGAGTTTTTATGGACATGAAAGCACTGTACAACTTTTATTAGATAGAGGAGCAGATATTAATTCATGTGACACAAACAAAGAAACTCCTCTACATAAAGCGATTTCTTTTCGACATGAAAGCACTGTACAACTTTTATTAGATGAAGGAGCAGATATTAATTCATGTGACACAAACAAAGAAACTCCTCTACATAAAGCCTGTTTTTGGGGACAGGAAAGCACTGTACAACTATTATTAGATAATGGAGCAGATATTAATTCATGTGACAAAAACCTAGAAACTCCTCTACATAAAGCCTGTTTTTGGGGACATGCAAGCACTGTACAACTTTTTTTAGATAAAGGAGCAGATATTAATTCATGTGACAAAAACAAAGAAACTCCTCTACATAAAGCCAGTAAACGGGGACATGAAAGCACTGTACAACTTTTATTAGATAAAGGAGCAGATATTGATTCATGTGACACAAACAAAGAAACTCCTCTACATGAAGCGAGTTATTATGGAGTTAATAGCACTGTACAACTTTTATTAGATAAAGGAGCAGATATTAATTCATGTGACACAAACAAAGTAACTCCTCTACATAAAGCCAGTGATCGGGGAAATGAAAGCACTGTACAACTTTTATTAGATAAAGGAGCAGATATTAATT
Source organism: Magallana nippona (assembly GCA_033439105.1). Lineage (NCBI taxonomy): Eukaryota > Metazoa > Mollusca > Bivalvia > Ostreida > Ostreidae > Magallana > Magallana nippona. The sequence goes on along the minus strand of CM065920.1, from coordinate 1,099,738 downwards.
CATGTGACACATACAAAAAAACTCCTCTACATAAAGCCTGTGAACGGGGACATGAAAGCACTGTACAACTTTTATTAGATAAAGGAGCAGATATTAATTCATGTGTCACAAACATAAAAACTCTTCTCCATAATGCCAGTAAATGGGGATTTGAAAGCACTGTACAACTTTTATTAGATAAAGGAGCAGATATTAATTCATGTGACACAAACAAAAAAACTCCTCTACATAGAGCCTGTGAACGGGGATTTAAAAGCACTGTACAACTTTTATTAGATAGCGAAGCAGATATTAATTCATGTGACACAAACAAAAAAACTCCTCTACATAAAGCCTGTGAACGGGGACATGAAAGCACTGTACAACTTTTATTAGATAAAGGAGCAGATATTAATTCATGTGTCACAAACAAAACAACTCTTCTCCATAATGCCAGTAAATGGGGATTTGAAAGCACTGTACAACTTTTATTAGATAAAGGAGCAGATATTAATTCATGTGACAAAAACAAAGAAACTCCTCTACATAAAGCCTGTGAACGGGGACATGAAAGCACTGTACAACTTTTATTAGATAAAGGAGCAGATATTAATTCATGTGACACAAACCTAGAAACTCCTCTACATAAAGCCTGTGAACGGGGACATGAAAGCACTATACAACTTTTATTAGATAAAGGAGCAGATATTAATTCATGTGTCACAAACAAAAAAACTCTTCTCCATAATGCCAGTAAATGGGGATTTGAAAGCACTGTACAACTTTTATTAGATAAAGGAGCAGATATTAATTCATGTGACAAAAACAAAGAAACTCCTCTACATAAAGCCAGTGAACGGGGACATGAAAGCACTGTACAACTTTTATTAGATAAAGGAGCAGATATTAATTCATGTGACACAAACCTAGAAACTCCTCTACATAAAGCCTGTGAACGGGGACATGAAAGCACTGTACAACTGTTATTAGATAAAGGAGCAGATATTAATTCATGTGACACAAACAAAGAAACTCCTCTACATAAAGCCAGTGAACGGGGACATGAAAGCACTGTACAACTTTTATTAGATAGCGGAGCAGATATTGATTCATGTGACACAAACAAAGAAACTCCTCTACTTAAAGCCAGTGAACAGGGACATGAAAGCACTGTACAACTTTTATTAGATAAAGGAGCAGATATTAATTCATGTGACACAAACCTAGAAACTCCTCTACATAAAGCCTGTGAACGGGGACATGAAAGCACTGTACAACTGTTATTAGATAAAGGAGCAGATATTAATTCATGTGACACAAACAAAGAAACTCCTCTACATAAAGCCAGTGAACGGGGACATGAAAGCACTGTACAACTTTTATTAGATAGCGGAGCAGATATTGATTCATGTGACACAAACAAAGAAACTCCTCTACTTAAAGCCAGTGAACAGGGACATGAAAGCACTGTACAACTTTTATTAGATAAAGGAGCAGATATTAATTCATGTGCCACAAACCTAGAAACTCCTCTACATAAAGCCTGTGAATGGGGACATGAAAGCACTGTACAACTGTTATTAGATAAAGGAGCAGATATTAATTCATGTGACACAAGCAAAGAAACTCCTCTCCATAAAGCCAGTGAACGGGGACATGAAAGCACTGTACAAGTTTTATTAGATAGCGGAGCAGATATTGATTCATGTGACACAAACAAAGAAACTCCTCTACTTAAAGCCAGTGAACGGGGACGTGAAAGCACTGTACAACTTTTATTAGATAGAGGAGCAGATATCAATTCATGTGACACAAACAAAGAAACTCCTCTACATAAAGCCAGTGAACGGGGACATGAAAGCACTGTACAACTTTTATTAGATAAAGGAGCAGATATTAATTCATGTGACACAAGCAAAGAAACTCCTCTCCATAAAGCCAGTGAATATGGACATGACATCACTGTACAACTTTTATTAGATAAAGGAGCAGATATTAATTCATGTGACACAAACAAAAAAACTCCTCTACATAAAGCCAGTGAACGGGGACATGAAAGCACTGTACAACTTTTATTAGATAAAGGAGCATATTTTAATTAATGTGACACAAACAAAGAAATTCCTCTACATAAAGCGAGTTATTGGGGACGTGAAAGCACTGTACAACTTTTATGAGATAGAGGAGCAGATATTGATTCATGTGACACAAACAAAGAAACTCCTCTACATAAAGCCAGTGAACAAGGACATGAAAGCACTGTACAACTTTTATTAGATAAAGGAGCAGATATTAATTCATGTGACACAAACCTAGAAACTCCTCTACATAAAGCCTGTGAACGGGGACATGAAAGCACTGTACAAATTTTATTAGATAAAGGAGCAGATATGAATTCGTGTGACACAAACAAAATAACTCTTCTCCATTATGCCAGTAAATGGGGATATGAAAGCACTGTACAACTTTTATTAGATAACGAGCAGATATCAATTCATGTGACAAAAACAAAGAAACTCCTCTAATGAAAGCCAGTGATTGGGGACTTGATACACTTGATACAACTTTTATAAGATAAAGGAGCAGATATTAATTCATGTGACACAAACAAAGAAACTCCTCACCATAAAGCCAGTGAATATAGACATGAAAGCACTGTACAACTTTTATTAGATAAAGGAGCAGATATTAATTCGTGTGACACAAACAAAATAACTCTTCTCCATTATGCCAGTAAATGGGGATTTGAAAGCACTGTACAACTTTTATTAGATAAAGGAGCAGATATTAATTCAAGTGACAAAAACAATGAAACTCCTCTAATGAAAGCCAGTGAATGGTGACTTGATATCACTGTACAACTTTTATTAGATAGCGGAGCAGATATTAATTCATTTGACACAAACAAAGAAACTCCTCTACATAAAGCCAGTGAACAAGGACATGAAAGCACTGTACAACTTTTATTAGATAAAGGAGCAGATATTAATTCATGTGACACAAACAAAGAAACTCCTCTACATAAAGCCTGTGAACGGGGGCATGAAAGCACTGTACAACTTTTATTAGATAAAGGAGCAGATATTAATTCATGTGACTCAAACAAAGAAACTCCTCTACTTAAAGCCAGTGAACGGGGATATGAAAGCACTGTACAACTGTTATTAGATAAAGGAGCAGATATTAATTCATGTGACACAAACAAAGAAACTCCTCTACTTAAAGCCAGTGAACGGGGATATGAAAGCACTGTACAACTGTTATTAGATAAAGGAGCAGATATTAAATCATGTAACTCAAACAAAGAAACATCTTGACATAAAGCAAGTATACTGGGACGTGAAAACACTGTACAATTTTTATCAGATAGCGGAGCAGATATTAATTCATATGACACAAACAAAGAAACTCCTCTACATAAAGCCTGTGAATGGGGACGTGAATGCACGGTTCAACTTTTATTAGATAAAGGAGCAGATATTAATTCATGTAGCAGAAACAAAGAAACTCCTCTCCATAAAGCCAGTGAATGGGGACGCGAAAGCAGTGTACAACTTTTATTAGATAAAGGAGCAGATATCAATTCATGTGACACAAACAAAGAAACTCCTCTCCATAAAGCCAGTGAATGGGGACGCGAACGCAGTGTACAACTTTTATTAGATAAAGGAGCAGATATTAATTCGTGTGACACAAACAAAGAAACTCCTCTACATAAAGCCTTTGAAAGAGGACATGAAAGCATTGTAAAAATTTTATTAGATCAAGGAGCAGATATTAACTTTTGTGACAATAAGAAACAAACTCCTTTACATATACCCGGTTAGTTGGGTCATGATAGCACTATGCAACTTTTAATAAGTAAAGGTACCAACGTTAATTTACGCGATAACGACAGAAAAGCTCCTCCCGTAGAGCCGAAAAAAAAAGAAAATACAAGCCTTTTATTATCATTACTTAAAGCAGCAAACGTCAATTCATGTGTGGATACTAAATGAAAATCTAGGCTTTTTTATATCATCGACAGTTGTTTCTTCAATAAAAATGGAAGTCGTAAAAATGCTTACCTTGTCATTGGAAATCTAAAAAAATTATTTTGTTAAAAACCATTCTGATTGCACACACAAGTACTCTGAAGTTGACATTAAAAAGATGCTGGAGTTTCTGATAGACAACATCTATGTAGTTTTTGGAAATCAAGTCTTCCAACAATCTGTTGGAATTCCCATGGGTACCAATTGTGTCCCATTGTTAGCAGACCTATTTTTGTATTCTTATGAAGCAGAATTTATTCAAAAATTTGTACGTGAAAAACATAAATCACTCGCTGTGGCCTTCAACTCAACATTCAGGTATATCGACGACGTATTATCAATTAACAATTGTTATTTCCATATTTATGTCGACTCGATATATCCCAGTGAACTTGAAATAAAAGATACCGCAGAATCTGCGTCATCTGTTTCATATTTGGATATTTTACTGGAAATGGACATTGATGGTAACCTAACAACAAAACTTTATGATAAACACGATGACTTCAATTTTTCTATAGTCAACTTTCCTTACTTATGTAGCAATATACCTTCATCACCTGCATATTGTGTTTTTGTCTCTCAGTTAATTCGATCGCAAGGGCATGCTATTCGTATGAACAGTTTCTAAGGCGAGGCAAGCTACTAACAAACAAGTTGATAAAACAGGACTATCAACAGGCTCGTTTGAAGTCATCTTTTCGTAAGTTTGATGGTCGATACAACAACCTTGTCAGCAAATACAATCTTCCACTGGGTTTTTTTTCCCGATTACGACAAAGAGCACACGGCGGGTGTTACCGGTCAGCAGAGGATGCCCACTCCTCCTAGGCACCTGATCCTACCTTTATCTTTTTGGAGGTCCGTGTTGCTCTGCTTTGAATTTGTATTTCGTTTTATGGATTTTTGAGATGGATGACGGTTTGTTATTGTTATTTTTTCATTCCTGATAACAAAAACAAATTATTTCATATAGCCAGTGGTGAGGGACACGAAAGCACTGACAGCTTTTATTAAGAACAGGAGCCAACGTTTATTGATGTGTTTAGGAAGGATAAACTCCTCGTTATCAAGCCAGTGAAAAGGAACATGATAGCAGTGTGCAGTTTTAAACAGTAAAAGCGCATTTTTTACTTTATGTAATCAATACAAAGAAACTTATTTTCATAAAGCCAGTAAATAGGAGCATGAAAAATTTTTACTGAGTGAGGGAGCAAATGTTAATTTATGTAATTTATTCAAAGAAACTTCTCTGCGTAAAACCAAACCAAAAAGGCATGGAAGCACAGTGCAAATTTTACCAAGTAAATCAGCAGACATCAATTATGTGATCCATTCGACTCAGCATTATATCAAATTAAATATATTAAGCTATATGTATCCAGTTTATTTAGGCCAAAGCTATTAAAAAAAATATTTTAAAAAAAATCATTCATCTCAGTAAGTATTGGAAATTGATTGATGTGTACAATCAACACTCTAATGGACAACGTTACATAATGGCGTGTGTGTCGGGAATATTAAATCATTAAATCCAACGGGGACAGTGTGTAAACATTAACTTGTATGTAATTTAGTTATGAATAAATTCACATTTTTATTAATCATTTTCCCAAACAGTAATATTTGATCCAGTTTATATTCAACTGTTCAGTGTATTTCAATTGTACTCACTATGTTAGTATTTGGATATATTTTAAATTTAGTTGTATTACAATTGTACTCACTTTTTTAGCTCACCTGAGCTGAAAGCTTAAGTGAGCTTTTCTGATCACATTTTGTCTGTCGTCCGTCTGTCCGTCTGTCCGTCCGTTTGTAAACTTTCACATTTTGAACTTCTTCTCTAAAACCACCAGACCAATTTCAACCAAATTTGGCACAAAGCTTCCTTATGGTAAGATGAATATAAATTGCAGAAATAAAAGACCCATCTTTATTTAAAGCGGAGAAAACCTCGAAACTGTAGAAAAGGGGGGGTGGATTTTTAAAAATCTTCTTCTCAAGAACTACCAAGTCAAATTCAACGTAAGTTAGCATAATTAATCCTTATGTAAAGGAAAATATAAATTGCAAAAATTATGGGCTAATTCTGTTTCAAATGTGAGTAATTTACGAAAATAACAATAAGACAGAGATAATGGGGGTCAATCAGTTAAACTTCGGGCTCGATATTTCATATATCGAAAATCAGGTTCATTGTTAGAAGCCATGTTGGACGCATGATAAACGGGTAAAACTGACAAAGATGAATTTGCTTGTTGTGCAACAGTTTACGTGCGAAGGGAATATTTGAAACATCCAAAATATATTTGTGCCGTTTTTGTGAAGTAAATTGAGGTTAAATATTTCAATGCGTTGACATTTTCACTTCTGACGGTGGTTTTAGCTTGTTTCGATTTTCGTTTCGTTTCTTTTTAACTTGAGGGGAACTATCGCCTGTATTTTGGAATTTTTACGTATCGAATCAAATATAGACTTCGGTAAATCAGACAGCTAATTGTTTACTAAAATGAGCAAAATCTGATGCACTACTATTGGTACATTTAATTCGGTACGATCTCTACATAATGGTTGATTAATGCTTCATGATTTGTTAAAATGCTATTCATTTTCAGTCTAAACGGAGATTATTTTCGCTGTTAGAAATATATAAGTATATATATGATGAAAAATAAATTGTGTTCTTTCTTTGTTTAAGTGCATTTTTCTTTTCTTTTAATTGTTTACAATTTTATATGTACTAACCGTATCTGAGAGTCAAGCTTCGAGTTATAAGCAAAATACAGAGCTTTGCGCACAATGCTATGTTTGTACACAGAGCTGAGGTCATGCTTTAGTTTGTTTATATTTTATATATTTGAAATGCAGCTATGCTGAATAGGAAATACCAAAATCTTAAGTTGAATGTAATAAACTCGTGTGAACAAAAACATGACTCAAACCAAGCTATGTATCTTGTTTATAATTCTACGATTGAATCTGAAATTTTAGTTCATCATTAGAAATGTCTTGCTAAAAGGCATCTTCACAACGTCAAGGCATTGTAATCACAAAGCCTTGACGTTGTGAAGATGGCTAAAAGGATGATATGCTGTAACTACTTTCTGGGGCCCCTCATTCGATAAATTATATGGAATCTACACCAATTTTGATAGTTTTTCAGACACAAGTAAATAAAAACGACATCTTTAAAACAGTTTCCATAGTTCTGATACATTACTGTTACGGGGATAAATGCACTATCGCTATTCTTGAGAAAATATTACAGCGGAAAATCATCTTGGTTTGTAACCATTTGTTGTTTTTTTTAATAAAGATGAAAATAATGGGTGGGCCTTAGTAAAATAGAGTGATATGCCTGTCAATACATTGATTATAATAGCTCTTAACATATCACGTGACAACATTTCTAAAATTCAAAATACCTAAATTATCTTTTGGACAAATTACATAAATGCTAGCATTTACAATAATGCTGTACCATTTATTTTCTTTTTCACAATATAACATTAATTACGCGGATAAATAATAATGACTAAGGATTCTTGTAAAATTATGTTTATGGGTCGACAACATACCAAAGCGTCACTCAAAATTTAAAATGAAATAAGGAATAAAAAATATTAAAAGAAGTAAAAACTCAGTTTTAATTCATGTCTAACTGTTCTAACAAATCCCAATCAAAATTGCAAACGCAATATCACCGACCTCTCCTGTATAGTCCATTTATAGTGTATTCATCGATCGAGTAAGGTTATGTCACATGAGTTCACGCCAGGTAAACAACAATCGTTTATTAATGAGGAAGACCAATTAAATTTTTAATTTTTAATTTGAGCGCATTGAGGTACAATTTCTTCTTTCACATATAGGAATTTTTTAAATAAAATACAATAACTAGTAAGTAGTTGACGAAGAAAATGTACCTATATACTCATATATTTTGATCACTTTATGAAGTGTGGGTGGGTGAGTGGGGGGGGGGGGGCAGAACTAGAATAAAGAGTATTGGAAGTTAACAGTGTACCCCTACCAAAAATTTAGTTTAATATCTTGCATAGGATCTTCTTGTGGTAAAAATGGTATTTCATAAAGGTACAATGTCAAAGATTAAGTGTATGCAAAAATAAGTGTAAAATTCGGATACTTTACGGTATTTATTTTTTGTTATTCTACCGAGGGCCATATGGCACAACATCCTTTAAACGCCCATACATGAATAAAGCTATTGTTGCTCAGGTGAGCGATGTGGCCCCATGGGCCTCTTGTTAATATTATGATGGATTTTAAATTGTGTTCTACATTATGTATTTCAATTATACGAATGGCCGCTTGATGCCAAGAATGTTTAGGAAATAGACATTGCGCAAATTGAACTCTGCTATGGCTGAGCTAATAGATTATGGTGAATTTTTAATAGAATTTTGTTCGTATACCAAAAATCTTGACTGCGTTTTTCGGGCAGCTTTATGGCGTAATTGACTTGGTATATTAGTAACATATCATTTGTTCTTCGGCCATTTCAGTACAACCAAAATCGAACAAATATAAATTAGCTAAGGTGTAGCAGTATATCAATTTGATCAGATTACCGACAGACCGGTGAGCATTAAATTAGACCGGTCTTTTTGTTGCTATGAAATAAACTATATAGAATACATTTGCGAGTTAGGAAGGCTGGATAGTAAACAAAGTGACACCAGAGATTCCCTCAATATTCATATATGCTTTGTTAAGCATGAAGCAAAATATTTTAATTTATAAATTTGAATATATACAGAGCTCTTCTTCTTAGATCATTAATGTAGTCCAAAATGGCCACGACCATTAAGCCCCCTTAAAAATCACGTAGCAACGCACTTTGTAAAAAAAATCAAATTCAAAGTGCATAAAACCTAAAACCAAATCTACGCACTTTAATTTGTTCAAGCGTTTACACGTATAAGTGTATTTGAAAGACGTAAATATCTCCACACCAAATCATCAACAATTTTTTTTTTCAAAGTGCGATGGTATCGAAAACATTCATTCGTTTTGAAATAAAAAAAAATCTTTCATAGTTCGTTGACTCGATCCCATAATTAATGCAATTTGAATTATTTCGGAAGCTCATTGTAAAGGATCATTGTTTTTTAAATGTAATTTCTTTGTAGCTTTTAACTAACCTGTTTACGACAGTTGTGTGTTTTAATAATGCTTTTGTTTGTAAATTTGCGAACAAACGTTTTTTAAATGTAATTTCTTTGTAGCTTTTAACTAACCTGTTTACGACAGTTGTGTGTTTTTATAATGCTTTTGTTTGTAAATTTGCGAACAAACATGGCTAAAGAAGTAATAAACAATTTTAGTAAAATGATTTTGTTTTCAATTAGTAGTGAAAACATAAGTCTTTTTTCAGATATTCATGTTATGAATTAGTTTTTAGTTACGAGATAAACAATCACTTGTATGTCTTCCATTCGAATGTTGATGATTGACACTTACACTGGTTTTATCGTGCCAATCATTGCAAATATTTTGATCGCATGATACAGTATAACCATTTGGAAAGCATTGTAAAAGAACTAGGAAACTAAAATTAGTACATTTAATACATGTAGTTCGTGACATTTTAAAACAGAAATTCGATAATTTAGCATTGCCTTACTCTGAATCATACAAACAAATGTCCGTTAGCATATGACGTTCACATGAGATTTGTCTGCTTCTTCGCACCTGCACCTTTTTAATATGCCTTCCTTACATCTTAAATGCCTTACTTAGGTCTTTGAACCCTGTCCCGTAGAATAACAAGATATGCTAAGCACACAATGTTTTATATTTCAAAAACAGAAATTCGATAATTAAGCAATCCCTTACTTTGAAACATTTATACAAATGTTCGTTAATATTGCCGTTTATATGCAGATTTGCCAGCATATTTTCACTGAACCTATTTTGTACTTATCTACTTTCATCTTAAACGCCTTACTATAGTAATTGAGTCCTGTCCCATAGAATAGCAAAATATGCTAAGCATATTAAAAACAATATGCAAACCTACACCCTAGTTTTCTGGACAATGACATCAAGTACAAATGTTTGGGGGGGGGGGGTATAATAATAAAAAAAACCCAATATAATTTGGTAAAAGTTGATGAAGATGAAGATGAACGTAATTTAGGAATAGGGAATAACAAAATAGCATCATAGCACAGTTAAAGCGTTCCATGAGGAATCATGTGTGATCATGGTGGTCGACGAGGCGTGATAAATCTGATTTATGATATGCTTGATTACGTCACGACCGTAATCATAGGCGTCGGAACTGGGGGGGGGGGGGGGGGGGGGGGGGGGGGGGCTAAGGCAAAAAGTTAGATATAATCATAAGGATGACCTTTATTTTCTTTCCATTTTCTTTTGCTTTTCAAGATTTCTGTCTAGCCCCCCCCCCCCCCCCCCTCCCCCACTTTCAAGTTGCTCCCGTCGCCACTGATAATGATCACTTTATGATATTTAAAGAATCATTCTTAATCCTACATGTAATATTTTTACAATTTTCAGCAATTGTTTAATTGAATATTTGATATTTGACATTATGATAATTAAATATTAAATTATTGACAGTTTTTATTTCAATTCAAATAGTAATGCAAATCCCGCTTTCGACTCAACAGAACATCAAGGATTAAATTACTAAACTATACATTAAATAACCGTTTTGTTGTGTTATCATATAAAACTCAAAATAAAATAACCAAGTACAATTTCTTACTGATCATGAAATATCCATTATTAATAAAAATAGACATTTGAAATACAAATCATTGCCCTATAAAGAGGTAGATTGTGAGAGAAAAGATACATTAAATTTTAGTAGATTTATTGTTCATATCAAAAGGGTTAATCTTGGAGTTGAGGTTTCTCATTCCTTTTTAAATACTTATGTGGCTGCAATAACCATGCAGGCTCTGTCTTATAATGTAATTAGTGTACACTGTGTGCACACGTGCAGGAACAAATGCCAACAATCACCAGACGTTTAGGTCAGTGCTTAATCGCCAAAATAACTTGATGTTACACATATGACAAAATGTATAGTAGTTTGTAGGCCTTTACATTAAAGTACAAGCTACAAATATAGTAAACAAATTGGGGATGAAGATGAGGACGAGATTATAATGATCTTTTTTCTTTGAAGTAAAATAATTAAATTTCCAGCATTTCATTTTAATATGCATTTTTTTTCTATTTTGAAATCTTAAAGATAAGTGCATAGTTTGTGAATATTAATTTACAAAGATTTTTATTAAAAACGTGTCTACTAAATACGACATTATTCCCTTTCATGGTCACGTGGTCAGAAACGCGGCACTACTTCCCCGATGAGTAGACCACTTTCCTGGTACTGACGTTAGTGATGTACTCCATGGCTGGCGGCACACTGAGGAACGACTCCACGAAACGTTTATTCCTGTCCTCCTCCCTTATAGACACACGTGACATGTTCAGGAGTTGTCGTTCTTGGAATGGTTTAGGAGAAGGACTACAGTTCGAAGAGACCTGGCCAATGACGCTGAGATTCAGGTTACGTTTGGCAATGATGTCTATAGACTTCTTATCCAAATCCTTCTCCGATGTCTCGGACCGGGCGTCCATGAGTTGTTTCCCTTTGATAATGGGTGCTAACTTCCGGGGAACCGGGGTAGGACATAGATAGAACTTCCTCTCACATTGTCTGTTCGGAAACGACTGAGGCCCGCTATTGATCTGTATGTTTATAACGCTGCTCATTTTCGGGTTTTTCGGGTTTTTACGCCTTCCCCTAAGCAGCCGCTGTCTTTCAATGGCGACCATCATCAGCTGTTCGTCCCTGTTCTGGATGCTCCGCCTGAGGTCGTGGATCTTGCGTAGATATTCCTGCTGTCTGTCACTGACCTTCCGGTATTCACTGAACCAGGGTGGTACTTTGGACGGCATATTGAATGTTAAAACAGATGTTATATTATTAAATCCAAATTCACAAATCTAATCCAAATTCACCGTACATCTTTGATTAGCTTCATATATCCAGAAAATTGACAAAACACACTACAGTACATATTCAACAATATGCGGCAAAATCCAATAAATATACACTGGCAATTGTCGACCTCTGTGTTAAAAAGTCTCCTTTCGAATGTAAATGTTTTAATCAAAGCTGATTAGCTAATCTGTCCAGGGCAGCACGATTACCTGGATTAAAGAGAATTGACCTCTGTTGTCGATAAGAGGGTTAATGCTGGTATATAGCAGATTTAAACCTACTTTCTATGTAAAGGAATGTGTCTTTTACATATGTGTCTTTGTATGTGATAACAATACGAATCGATTTTGTACTATACAGCCCAATAAATTCAAATGACGTATTGTTGGGGTTGCAAGCGGGTTTGCATGATTAATATTATAATATTTAATCGTACAACTGCTGAAAATTATATAAATATAAGTAATAAGGAATCATTCTTTGAATATTATGAGGTGATAATTTTGGTCGGGCGTGATCAAATCTATCATAAAGCCCTTCGGGCTTTATTGGATTTGACCACGCCCCGACCAAAATTATCACTTCATAATACTCAAAGAATGATTCCTTAAATAGGCACCCAGCACCCAATCTTAAGGAACAATAAGCAATCAGAACAATTCATGAATAAAATAAAGTGACTAACACTGTTCTTGCATTGCGAATGACCAAATTGAGCAATATATAAACACAATAAAGATCAAGGTGTTTAATCTATTTGTTAAGAAAATATATAAACGTACAACAATTGTTTTACCATTACGACACAGAATCACCGATGCTTAATATTTTAACAAAGCTTTAGCAATATTACGAAACAACAGTATTTAATTAAAACCATAACATCTGATATGATCCAAGACATCTGAAACTGTCCTTATATTAAACATTACATAAATTATTATGACTAACAAAAAGCGTCAAGATTTCCTATAGTTTTCAGGAACCGGACGTTTGGTACACAATATAATATCAGAAATGCTTTCTGGTAAATTCCACAAGATCCGGTAAAAGACCTGGGCGCTCAGTCCCACCACGTATCTGTGAGCGGGGGTAGCGCGAACACACGGCGCTAAGGTAAGCGTCGACCACCTGCCCGGGGTTGCTATTGGTGACGGCGCTGAGGAATGTCCTGCCCATGTCAGAAGCTGTTAAAACAAGATGCGACGTCATGTTTAAAACAAAGTAATGAAACATCTTGTAGGAGTTAATTTTGATAATCTCTGTCATTTCATTGAAACATCTCTCTGAACCTTTTTTTAATTGTGCCAGTTGTTTTCAAAGAGATTAAGACAACTATAATTAATATTCCAAAAAGTGACGTTTTAAAACGCACCGAATTTCGCGAATTGGGTATGCAACTACTTAATTTCGTATTAATCCTTGCATGTATAGACATGACTACCAATGCAATATAGATGTATATATAGTCTGGCAAATTCTAGGATCATTTTTATCAATAAAGAAACAGATAGAAACATTTTAACAGGA